>JAUCMS010000012.1:6203686-6223253 GCA_032357445.1 Enteromius radiatus | reverse complement strand
TCGGGATAAAAACCGTGAATCGTGATTTCCCCAGAAAAAATCGTGATATGATATTTTTTCCATATCGCCCACCCCTACGTTCAGGGATGTGAGCAATCTGTTTGTGCTACTGCTAGGGGTCTATGCTATGCAATTGCTAAGATGTTTTAACTGACCAAGCATTAAAGTTTTATATTTGGATGTGTAAGAAATGCAACTCTCACCTATATTGTCTTTTTCTTTGCATGAAATGGAGTAGCAGCAGATCTCTCTGTCCTGAATGGCAGACAGGTTCCTGGGGAAAAAAGGGGGGGACAAAAATCATGAGTAGCCTCACATGAACTCTTTCTAAAGATCTGGGAGTGGTCACCCAGCTGTATAAAAACAAAACAAACAAAAAAATTTCTTACATCTTTTCGATTATTTGTTTCTCATCTAGGGCGATGGGAAGGTCTCTTTTGTTGCCAAGCACAAGTACCTATAGACGATAAAGAACGATAAACCACCCACAATGCACTTCTTCAATTGTCTTAAACCTCTTTATGTTTAAACTGCACATTTCACACGTCCAAGCTATCATGTTATTGGGTGTTGGTTCTACATTAGATAGATTAAACTCTTTTTAATTTGTTCGCTTAAGCAAATAGTGGACGCCCCAGGCCAAAATTCCCATCACTCCCTACAGACAGATAATCAATGAGCGATCCGTTTCCTCTGAGCTGATTTCTCTGCTGAAGATAAGACCTATAATGCCCCCAGTGAGGACATCTCGGACCACAGGAGCTGACGGTAGAGATGCTTAGTCATGCTCTGTAAATACACAGCAGTGGGGGAGAGTCTGGAAAAGGTGTGGTGTGATGGCTAGGCTTGATTTTCTATTGTAATAAAACAGCACAGAGTATTAATAAACGAGACACTCCTCTACTAACAGCACAAGGGGAAAAGATCAGCTACGGTGATAAATTCTTCTTACAGGAATGCCTTGCAGCTGTGGTTTGTCTAACAAGTTGTGTAGCTCGTTTCTGGAGGCTTCGACCTTTTCACGATCTGCAGCGTCAACCATATACCTGAAAACACCAACAGAGTCCTTAATGCAGTCGTTGATCATGTAAACACTACAACTTCAGGTTAGGAATGATTTACAGTCAGCCACTGGCAAAATAAACCCTGAAAGGGTGATCAGAATCTCGACTTTAAGCAGAGTGGTCACAATGAAGGGGTGTATTTATATTTATTAGGCACAGACTTACTACTAGCAAACAATATTTAGCTGCAATACAATACAATTATAAATTCTCTCTCTCATCTAGTTTCTAGATGCACTTTATGGCCAGTATGCAAAAACCACTCTGATCAGAATCAAGTATTCCAGAGGGTGATGAAATAAAGCAAGTAAGAACAAAAAGCAGATGCTATACTCACACGATGGCATTGACGCCCCGGCAGTATCGTTCCCACATGCTTCTGAACCGCGGCTGCCCACCTATATCCCAAATCTATGCAAAACCAGGATAAGTTGACACGACGGCAGGCACTAGCACTGACACATATTGTACTTTCCTTGTGGCAGAAGAATGATGTGTAGAATGAGACTTACTTTTATTGTTACATTGCCTTTAGTGACTTTCCTCATGTTGAAGCCGACTGTAGGGATCATGTCTTCACTGAACTGACCAGACTAGTCGAAAAGAAATGTGCAGATCATTTCAGTCACATCAATAAAACAAAGCCACATGAGCTAACAAAGTCTCACATTGTCTCATGTTTAACAAAATAACAGCACACAAGAGGAAGTCAAAGTTAAAATGCTGCATTTGAATCCAAACATCTCACACAAGCAAGTCATGGAGAGTTTTAATAATATTAGTAATAATAATAATAATAAATAATGATGATGATGTGAATTTTTGGTAAAACAAGATAATTTAGTAAATTATGCAACAGACTGAATTTTAATTGATTCATTCAACTGTGTGGATTTTAAAAATGTCAAATAAAGGAATCCTTTTTAGATAGATCCAAAATATTATTTTTGAAAATATAATTATAACTAAGCCAAATCATTGAGTGAGATCTCCTCTATTGATTAAAATGCAAAAGAGCTTAGATAATGTCATGGCTACAGTATATTACAAAACACTTACGAATTGCAACTATGTTGATCTGCATCTGAAAATCTTCAAAACATTCAATCAATATATGAGTGGAAAAATACTGAGTGACTGTTCTTCAACAAGTTACAAATACAGAACAAATCAAATGATGTTTTAACGTGACTCGTCACTGAAACTAGAATAACACCTGCAAAGAGTTTCACTTTTCCCCTTTGAATTCAATTTCAAATCCTGATGTAGAGTTGTTAGTAACCCTGGGTTTGTAAATCTTTGTGGTGCATTGCAGAAGCAACTATGGAGAGGCAAAAGGGCAACTCTCATGATTTGAAAACCCCCATTGGGACGGTCACTTGCACTTGTGGACCTTGCCTAATAACAGATCTAGATACTCAGAAATCTTTTGAAATATGGGTCACACTCAGGTTTATTTTAAGGTTAATCTGTGGACGATTCTATTACCGTGCCGAGAATACAACAGAGAAATTTTAGATACTAAAAAAATGCAAAACCACAATGAACCAATGAGTCAGGAGCATGCTGCATCCATAAAGGGAAGATTATTATGTGATCATTGCTGCAAACAATCCATAAAGGCAAACAAAAAATATGTGTTTGTGTTCGCTGAACATCATTTTATATTACATTAAATAGGTTAATTGCACTAATTGCATTCGACTTAAGAAATAAAACACAACAGTGGAATCCCATCCACCCTTAAAAGTCATTAAAGTCTTCAAAGCTGGTAATTCATGGCAATTCATATTTAAGCTAAAACCTCAAGCAATCCATGGGAAGCATCACACCTAGACTCATAAGAGCACATTGCTCAGGTTTTGGTGTAACTTATCTGTTCTCCACCCCAGCTGGCAGGCAATGACATGACAAGTGTTCAAACTGTGAGGAATGAAAGCAGACTTACAGCAATCACGTTGACAAAAGTGGTTTTTCCAGAGTACTGCAGTCCCACCAACGTTAGCTCCATCTCTTCTTTCCAGAAGAGCGACCTGAACCAGTCCAGGAGCCGGTGGATGAGGGCCAACATCTCTGCGCTGCTGGATGAGCGAACTCTGATGGGGCAGATTTGTTCCTGCTGGAGGAATCGAGGAGAAAGAGGAAGCGACTGAGGTCAGGTGACAACAAATCACGCACAATAAACGCGCCGCGAAGTAAAGGATCACGCGGACCTATTTCAGAATAAAAGTCGCGTCAAATTGCTGTGCTACATAAATGCATACATACATACGATACACATGCATAGTCGAGAAATATTGTTTGCTTAACAAGAAAGTCCAAATTTACAGTCAGATTAATAAATAAGACACATTTTAAGTTGGAATCTTTGCCTTAAATTAGAGCTCGCACGTTTACCATGTTACCTCCGTTTACAATGGAGGAGGGGAAAACAAGAAAAAAAGGTAGCTAATCTTAAAAAAAAAAAAAAAAAAAAAATACATATACAAAATATTAACTCGTGGGAACGTGATATTATGTCGTGGCCTCGAGATGCTATTTTGAGGAACGACATATTTCTCGTGGCCATGACTTCTTATGATGAGGAAAGATATATCGTGGTCACTGGTTTATTGTATGAACAAACCTGCGTGACCATAGCAACCTGAGAGATGGATTCATTATTATTTTATTTTGAATTAAGAAATGAATTATTATAGAAATTATTGTACTATAAAACTTAATTAAAATTAAATTTTAATTATTTATGTTTTGTTAAAAGTGCTATATAAATAAAGATTGATTGATTTATTGTTTTATGATATAAATTATTATATTGCACGACATGTAAACATCATTTATATTAGGTTTATCATGAATAAATGCTACATAAAGTAAATAAAGTACGCCTACAAGAAAACATTTTTAACCATCCCAGTCTTATTATTATTATTATATTTTTACACATACAGTACTGTAAATACATACAGTAATCACACATATGTATATATATATATATATATATATATAATGTAGCCTAATAAAGCTTTGATTATGCTGACTGTAACTTAAAATGCAGTTTAAAAGTTATATTTCATTTTATTTCTGCGAATGAATAATTATTAATATTGCCTAATGTAGCCGTTGAATCATCTTTTTCTTTGAGGAATGAATCATTCACGCATTTTCATTTGCAAATGAATCTTATTTATCATCACGCACGGGCATCTACAGTCAAGTAGCCTATACTAGCAATAACTATACAGAACGTTGATTAAGTATACACCAACTGTGGAAATAAATGTGTTTATATGAAGTAAATATAAAAAGAGAAGAAGTAGAAGAAGAATATACAAATATTAAATTAAATGTTAAATGTAATAAATATGTTTTCAACATCTCTGATAATCCCAGGTTGCTGGGATTCGTGGTCGAAATACACAGGCAAAAATGTTGAGGCAGGCAGCAAACAATCACAGAGTCAGAACACAGGCGAAGGTCAAACAATATACAAAAAGAAACACGAGAAAGGAACGCTTGGTAGACTGACAGAGCAAGTCAGTACTTCGCGTTTGACAAAGGGTGACTGTGACAGTTAAATAGTGCAGTGAATGCATGTGGTGATGAGCAGCAGCTGGTGGTGATGATTACTGAATGAGAACAGGTGTGGGTGTGCAAAGCATGATGGGAAATTGAGTCCATGACAGAATGAGTCCAAGGAAAGTGTGGTGAATGCGGGTGTCCTCTAGTGGAGCTAGAGAGCTGGCACTCATAACATTATGAAAATCAAGAAAGAGTATGAGACCATCTGAACAGATAGAATTGGAATAATCAACCTTTCATGAAACCAGATTGATTTTCTGAAATAATGTTGTCTAAACCATGGCTTAATCTTTTGGCAAACAAAGAGGCTAATATTTTATAATCTAATGTTAACAAAGAAATATGCCACCAACTGTCTATTATTAAAGGAATAAGAGAAATGACTCCCTGTTTCATAGTATTGGTCATTTCTCTCTGACTGATGCATTCCTTGTACATATAAAATAAAGGTAATTTGATATGTTCACAAAAAAAAAAAAAACACATCTCTGTCGCATGTTCCACCCTGGAGGATGTCACTGCCTCCTGTACCACCCTGGTGGGCATTCCTGTCACCAATTCCACCATGGAGGGTGTCTCTGCTGGCTGTTCCGCCGCCAGCCCCCGCCTGGAGAGCCTCTCATTCACGTGCTCCACCCTGGTCCCCCGCTGACCTCCAAGCAGGTACTGTAGAGCTGTAGAGGCCAAAACTAACCTCTCTGTGCTCTATGTTCCAGTCCAACCTGCTCTGCCCTGGATGACGTTCCTGTCACCCAAGCAACCCTGGAAGGCGTCACTGTCACCGGTTTCGCCTTGGAGGTCGTCCCTACTGCCTGCTCCGCAGTGGAAGAACAGATGTCGCGATAACATTTATAACAGTAATTTAATTAACTTTTTTTTCACAGTAAATTTGCACCAAAATATAAAGATAGTCTTAATGGAAAAACAAGTCCAGAGCATTCAGAACCTCAGACTGGGCAGAGGGTTGACCCTCCATAAGGACAATAACCCTGTGTCCATGAGTGGCCCAGCCACAGCTTGAGATTGAAGTCAATCAAATACAAATATGAAGAAAGAAAGAAAGAAAGAAAGAAAATACACAAAGCGTCTTATGGACAATTTGCCTTTTATTATAATTAGTTTAAACACATTTAACATTCGTTGCAGTTCATCGACAGTCCACCCGAGAGCGCTAAAAGCTTGATAATAGAAAGATGAGACCTTGTACTTGCTGAAGGCAGATCTGTAAAGTAACATATCGTAAACTCACACAACACAAGTTATCATATCACTTTTGATGTTGTATGTTCAGTATGTTGTATGTGTCGGCTCCATCAAAACAAATTGTTAGCAGATGTTACGCAGACAGTCTACTAATACCAATGACTGCTAGTTGACATGCATTTACAAAGTTACTAATGTTAGTAGAATGCCTAAAGTGGACTATTAAAGTGTTTTTTTTGTGTGTGTTTGTTTGTTATCATGCTGCTTTGGTAGCCTACAGTACGTAGTTAATAGCTCATTTTACAACCAAATAGACTACTGATAAGAATAATATCTCCAAATATATATTTATTGTTTAATTATAGTAACTAATTATATTTATAGATATTAATCATTTACAGACAACATAATACTGCTGGCACTGTCCTGACTGCGCTGGAGGTGTGGCATGTGTCTGCCCATGCTTGGGTGCAGCGGCCTACCGTGTGTCTCTACATGTGAGCAGCCTGCACACAGCCAGACACGCGGGGAGTCTTAACCCAATTCAACAGCTAGCGAGCATTAGAAGAGAACGTGATTCATCGAGGAAATGTAACTCAGTTGCAAAGACTGTAATAATAATCAGCTGTGTTCTCTGCTTTGGGTTCTACAAGTCTTTTGTAGAAAAAGTGCACCAGAAGTTAAGAGGTGCGAGGTTGGAATATTTGTAACCTGACTCTTATCATACTGTTTGTCTAAAGGATTTGAATAGACAGCAAGTTTATGGGTTATGTAAGTGTTATACAAGGACAAACTGTGATGGGAAAAACAGCAAGTTTGTTTTTTCAGCTAAACATGTTCAAGCTCCCAAACACAGACTCAGACAGGCATGATTTCCACAGGAAAAAAAAAACTTTATTAATACTTTTTCTTTAATGTATGTCAACAATACTTTTTTAGACAAAATATATACATCAAGCAACCTTCTCTTAGGTCCCAAAATAAAAAGTAAGTACCTCTTCCTATACAAAACTAATATATTGTTTTTAACATTACATTCACTTTCTTTTGCTTCTATTTAGGATCCAGGATTAAAAATGTAGATATCCACCATCATGTTTACTGCTTTAGACAGGTAAAGGCAACAGCATGAACCAAGATCTGTCCTAATTTGACCAGAAATGAACACAGAACATGATGCAGATCGAGTCTAGGTCCAAAGCTATGTACACAATCTCATGGCATACAGCTCTTGGCTGTCTAAAAGTCATGAACGTATGTGTGGGTCACGTATCAAAAATACAGATGTACAAGTAGTATAAACAAAATAATTACACAACGCACTTACTGCACAACAACTTCACCTACGTGCACAAATGGATGACAAACTCAAAAGCTACAGCGGAGCCATGATTACATCACTCCTGTATTTACACGAGCGTCTCGTCTCGGGAGTCGATGGCGTCCTCGTTTATGCAGGGGAACTCAGGACCTGAGACTCAGGACATCCAAAGCAAAGGTTATTTGGTAGCATTCTAGTCTAAATGGACGGTTGTTATCGGTTAAAGCAGTCACAGAAGCAGAAGAGAGTGGAGCTTCCTGAGCGAGCATCCACGGCACAGAGAAATGTCCAAAAAGCAGCATCTACAGGGGTGATGTTTTATTAGAAAAATGACATTTTCATTTACATTCAACAAATGAAAAGGTGCTTGTGCAAAGGGCAAAATCTTTGTCATTGGGGGACTATCTGCACGTCACATTCTGGGTTATTGTTTTCGACTTAAACATTCGGCGTCCCCAGGTCCTTTTTCTCCAAGGACAGAGCTCACTGTCCTCGTTTTGACCTTCTTCACAGTGTCTCACAGTGCTGTGCACGAGGCCTCCTTTACCCGTCTGTGTCCACGCGGACCCGTTCCATCTCTGGGTATTTGCCTGCTGGTTGTGGAGGGAGCTGATGAGAGTGTGTGAGAGTCTATGAGTGTGTCTCTGCATTTGGAGGGAGGCCGTCGTACGTACGTCTGAGAGGGATCAGAACAGCTGTTTGCCATGCTTGAGGGTGCGTCTTTGAACTTTGCCTTAGTGCCCCCTTCAACCGAACCCTCTTCGGGAGCTTATTCAGCAGGAGAGTCCACTCTCAAGACCAAGACATTCAGAGAGCGGGCTATCGCGGAACCCAAAGTGGGTCCTCAGTCTTTGGTTTCCAGGTTTAATGGGGGAACTTGTTTCAGGGCCTGCAGGAGTGCAGGAGAGTCCATGGAGGTTGGAGTGGTGACTGGGGAGCCCACTCTTGAGGACATGACCAGGGATGAGGGAAGTTTTTCGGGGGACATGCCTGCTGGGGAACCGCCGAGGCCTTGGTACAACACGGGCATGGCTCCGGGGTACCAACACTTCTCCAGCATGGGCAAGTATGCGGCGGCGGCTCCATGTGGAAAGAGGTAGAAGGGCATGCAAAGGGGCTGGTGAGGAGAAAAGCTCATGTAGGGGCTGTGGCCGCCCACTATTTCTGGCCCTGACAGAGATTCGTCTTCCGAAGAGTCTGATCTCTGCCGCTTGGCCTGCGGCTCGTCCAGCTCCTCTTTAATGTTGCTGCTGTGCTTGAGGTCTCCCGCATCTTTGCCGTAGTAGAGCGACCGTTGGGCTTTTAGTTCGCGCTTCTCGAGCTCACCCCCATAGCCACTGTCGGTATCTGTATCACTCCCACTTTGCTCACTGCTGTGGGGATAAGTCCTTTGAATGACGGGCACGCAGTTTTTGGCGTGACCCTCTGCCGCTTTAGGCTGTGGGCTTGCAGGTTTCTCTCTGCTTTCTGGAGCTTTGGGAGTGGGCTCCTCCAGACGAGGACTTGGTGGGCTTTGAATGAACTCAGATGCCACTTTTTGAAGGTGGTTGATTATGTGAGCGGGTGTCAGGTCATGCACGGTCTCCTGGTTGGCCAGGAACTGAAGAACCTCCTTGGCACACAAGTGGAACCCGGAACGGAACATCTCCTCGCTGTTTTCTGAGTGCCCATTGCCCTGTTCACCTGCAATAAAACCATAAGGGTTAGAAACCATGTCAACAGTCCTGTAAGCCAGATCATTTGCTGCGTTGCGCAAGCATGTCTCAATTTCTTTATTTGTAATGCACTCAAAAACAAACGAATGGGGAGGGGAGGTGAAAAGTTCAGCTGGGTCGCTTCCTGCAGCACAGTCACGCTTTTGCTGTGCCGCTCCTTTTGCATGATTGAAAACTCACCGATTTGCATTCCATTCTGCAAGGAAATGATCTTCTGTTGCTGCTGCTCCAGCAGGTTGTTAAGAGCTTTCACATGCTTGAGGGTGAGCTCCAACACAACAGCCTTCTCCAAGTGTCCCAGAGTCTAAAACAGGAAGAACCCAGATAAGCATGTTGATCTTTCTTATGTAACGCTCTCTGCAGCGGCTCAGAGAAAACAAACCTGCGCAGAAAAGGAGCGGAGACACTCCTCTCCGCTCACCAGGGCATGCACGTGTAGCGTGCGCGTAACATTTAGATATTCTAACAGCAGATAGACAATCTAACATGCTTTGTTGACGTGTGAATAATTAACTAAAGCCAGATTCACTATACAGAGTGCCGAAAGTTTACAGGTTGTATGTATTAAAAATGTATATCAAGCACATTACAGGAGGTGACTAATCCAAAAGCAGGACAAACATGATTTATTCATGATCAACAAGCAGGTGGCGCTTTATACTACAACAAAGTGAGGTGAGCCGATCCACTCCCATATTACTTACAGTGAGTTTAAGGTGTTCGGGCAGCAAATCCTTCAACTGCGCGATGCACTCGTTTATTCTGTCTCTCCTTTTCTTCTCGATCAAGCGGTGAGGCAATTTGTATGTATCCTGGGGGTTAGTCATTAAAATTTGACATTAATTTCCATGCGAAAAAAACAAACAAACCATAAATAACAAATAAAACTACAGTGTGCATTTAGAAATCTTGTTTAAAACACTAAAAGAGACTTGTATTAAACAAAAGTGGCAAGTAAAAGTGTGCGCAATCAAATTTGTGCGTAAATGCGCATTTCGTACCTTGCTGTCCTCACTGCGCTTCATTCCCCGCCGGGGTTTATACACATACATGGGAAAGTCCATTCTATAAAATATAACAAAATACAGCCAATAAGAGATCTTGCTCCACGGAAAGCTTTCAGAGGCATAAATACGCAACAACTGGAGACTGACTTACCCTTGCATGTCAGAGATATCCAGCGAGGGGTGTTTGGCCATACATGGAGGAGGCTGAGCACTGGTAATCCTTTCCATTTTACCCTTTTAATATATCTTACTGGTGTAAGAATAGGGTAGCTTTAAGTAAAAAAGATATATACGTATATATAAAAATAAAAAAGCAGATCCGTTACTCTCTCATAAAAGTCCACATGTATTTTCCTTGAATAAAGTAGTTTTGGTTCCAGATAGGGAGTCTCAAAACTAGGACGCAGAAGTGATGTTGTTGTGAGGTGGAGGTGCAGGAGGCGTTTGTCGGCTCCGGTGCTGGTTAAATGAGTGTATGTGGGTGGATTTGAAGTACGTGTTAAATAAACCCTGTGACTGCAGACACGTCTCGAGCTCCAGTCACATGAGCCTCACGTGTGTGACGGCGCTTTCAGAGCTCAACCCATTTACAGCAGACCGCCCGCCTTCCCGTGTCCCGTGTACCACCATGCTGCCTCCCTCCCTCCCGCTCTCTCTCTCTCTCTCAGTGCACAACAACAGCTCGTTTCAGGAACGTGTGTTATGAGCGCCTTATCCTGGATTGACTTCAAAGCATATGTTATGATACAGATATAGAAAATGCATTCAGAGTATTTTATCTAAACTGCCCTACCGTCAAAAAAAACAAAAACAGCACCAGAACTATGTATTTACCGTCGTGATTCCGACTTACTTCCTATCGTAACGATGACTGACAATACAATTAAAAGAAATGTGTTTGAAACATAGGCTATGTATGTACTTATAATTAAGACGAACTCTAAACGATTACTCAAAATATAAAACATACTTTTACATGTTTTAGTTTTCGACATATTCTCGAATCCAGCAAATATTTCCTCTCCATCATAAACTATATTTGCATAAATGATTATGTTGCTTTACAAACACTCGCGCACACACACGCGCGCGCGGTTCTGAATGTGTGCGTGCAGTGGATAGAAGCTTCGTGAAAGAAACGGATGTCAAGCGAATAATGTCCAGAGCACCTGTTGCTCCATCTATGTAATGCAATATTCATTAACAAAATTCCCCTGACATGATGCTGGCACACGAGAGCAGCATCGTTGTCATGGTTACACAATAGTAACAGATGCGCGGGAACCGACGCGCAGTTACTTCACACCGGGACCATTTGGCGCTCCACGTGCAGCCGCTCATGGCTCTCTCGTGCTGCGGCTTGGTTTGTTGTGGACGGTTGTACTCAGTGGCGGTCACGTTGAACTCCTCATGGCGGCGCAGGGAAAGGGCGGAGGCGGAGGACCGGCTGAATCCCCGGGACTGACGTCACCCGTTTATTTTAGTACAAAGCGAGCTGAGGAGAAAGATGCCAATGGCGGCAGCGGTGCTTTCACGCGCTGTTTAACTGTAAATAACGCGCAGAATGACTGTCCTAAATAAAATGTGGCAAGATTGTTTTGTTCTAAAGAGTCTAAAATGCTGTCACGTGTAAAGAATTAGGCAGCATTTACTTTGCTAAGTCCATGTTAAAATATTACAAGCTGCTAAAATTAATTATCATATCACATCAACTAAAAAACGTGTGATGCATGCTATGCAAACACAATTTAATCAGCGCACTTTAAAATAACTAGCTATTCATTTAAATGTATGTTGATTTATTTACAAAAATATTTATTTAAATTAACGAAGTGAATACATTGAATCTTGTTATACAAGGAAAATGTGACCTCTGCATTATTGCAGTTGCAGGTTTTGAGGTCTACTCATAAAATATAGTTAATAAATTCTAATACTGGTGGAAAGCAGTGGGAGTTGTTTTTTTTTATCTAAGTGCAGCAAAAGGATGACAAAGCATCCTTCAGCACAGGCGGAGGACAGAGCCAGCGCATGAGACACTTCCTTCAGTCACTTAATACAAAATGCATTGCCTATTTTGGTTGCACATGAAATGGAATGACAAAAGCAGATTTGAGATGCATCCTTGGCTTTGGGTGTAATATATGCTCACTGCGGTCACACTTTAATGTGAATACTGAGAAAAATAAAACTTTAATATGCAGATAGTACTTGGAACTGACAGTCATACAGAAGAAAAACACATACAGCCCACCATGACCCTAAAAGGCTAATGCAATAAACTACACATGCAAAGTTTTAAGTGGTTAATTTCACAGTTGGAATTAATTGTGACTTTTATTGCATAACAAGTGGAACAATGATTTTAATAGGTCATGTGATAACCGAATGGTTGGTTTAGTCTCAGACTGTCCCAAAGCCAATTCAGCTTCACATGGTGTTAGGTTTTTTTTCATACGCTGTTTTCTTTGTTTGAGGAAAGTCCCTTTCCTTGACTGCAAATATGTTAACCTAATATTACATTTAGTTGTGTTATTATTGCTTTAAGAAAAGGAATGCTGTAAAGACGTCATCAGGGGATAATATATTTCAGAAACACTATCATAATGTCCATCATTTGCATTTTATACATAAAATAGTGTTAAAACTGTTTTTGTAAGTAGTAGATATATAAAGTTCAGATTACTCATTAGTGTGAATGTAAATCACAAACATATGTACACACACACTTTATTTCAGAAATTCACAAAAACATGTAAATCTAAAAATCTTTTTTTGTTTTTGCCTGCAAATGTGATTTTTGGTGAATTGTATTATACCCAAGGGTAATTTGACAGAGCAATAAGCATACCCAGAATTTGGGTCTAATTGTCCCTTTAATGGTTCTTTATAAATGCATCTGGTTAGAAAATTTGAACAAAATGTTATGAACATAAAGAACCAGTCGCAAAGTACTCTCACTCTCTTTGTCTCAAAATGACTAATAGATGATCATACCGTGCAGATTAAATGAGAAGTGTGCAGTGTCCTGATGCTCACTGCAGAAATATCTTTATGACAAGCTTACTAAAAACACCGAGAGAAAGTGGCACTCACAGACCCATCCTGGACATATTAAAGCTTCAAGAATTTCCTATTTCTTTCTAAACTGATGTTTCCCAGTCATATTTTCCTTCTTCTGCCTTTGCACCGGTTCATTTTATTTCACAAATGTCATTTAACTCGTGGAAGGTTTCAGTCTGATGTTGCACTTCACGCAGGGGGATTTTAGAGCGATACTTCTGACGACGTTGCGAAGTATCAATAATTAAAGCACTTAAGATATGTTTGACACTTCAATCACACTTCTGCTCTTTTTTACAGACAACGGTGAAGTTTACCACAGTGTTTTACCTTGAAATCGATTTGGGACTCTCCGTTCTGACCTCTGTTACAAAGCTGCTCTGTCTACGACTAACAAACACATAAATGTAGCCCTTTTTTCTTTTCTTTTTTTCACCTTTTTTGCAGATCGACATGAAAGGTCACAGAAAGTGCATTTCCTTAGAGAAGCATGGGCTGTCGACTCTTATTAAGCTAGAATTATTAATAAGCTTAACTTCCTTTGCACTGAACAGATGAATGTCATGTCATGAGAACGTTTTGAAATGATGCAATCATCAATCTACACATAACGCATTGTGTGGTGGCATTTAATATAACACAGAGTAACCTAAATAAAATAAATAATGTAAAACAAGAAGTAGAATTATGGATATTTAATGCTGATGTCCCCCTTTTCACTGTCAATGTAAACCACAAAAAGAACAAGTACAAGAACTATATTTCAGCTCTAGTCCTTTGAACAAGAAATACATATTTTATTAAATATCACTAAAGTAATTTACAGTCTCATAAAATTATATATATATGCATATGTATACATACATATATATTTACCTATTAAATCAGTAGTAGGCTTATTTTTCAGTAACAGTGCTGTTAATTATTAGGATGCTATGAAACCATATCTCTCTCTATAAAAGCAAAGACCTGTAGACATATATACATGTATTCAAGAAAAAAATGACAGTATTAACAAAATGGCTTGCTTTGCTCAGCTAAAAGATGAAACTACAAAAATATGACTGACTACAGAAGAAAACTTGACAAAAATTGCTTTTGTCAGCAAATAATCATCCTGCACTTCACCTTCTGAGTTGCAGGAGTATACAACAGGCACAGTAAACATGGCTCTATAATGTCAAAAATTATACGAGTTCAATTATTTTAGTGCATTAACTTTAAGACCAAAAAAAAAACCAACCTTAACTGCCTAAACAGTTCATCTATTATTACTCTGTATATGACTTCTAATGTCATAAATCTGACAGCACAAACAAAAAGCCATAAACCATAATAAACAGCTCCTAAATACCAAACAGAACCTGATTTTATTCATGAGAATTAAAGAACTCTAAATTGGCAGCATAAGCATAATCTCCTTAAGCGTTTTTTATGTTGATATAAATAAATTAACTTAAATATGAAAAAGGCGTTTTTCCCCCCATCATACATATATCATATCTGATATCAAACTTGACTTTGCAAACAGTATTCCTACAATACCTGGCTTCTAATGTATTTCATATTTATAATCAAAGCAAAAGAACAGCAAAAAAAAAAAAAAATGACTGCACCGTCCCTTTAAGACATAATATACAGATGTTGCATATTAAAGTATTAATATTGCACAAAATACAAAAATAAGACATCAAATACTGACTGCTATGGGTCAATACAAAAGGATGTGTGTCCAAGCAGCATCTACAGGCTGCAGCACAGTATCTAGTGTAGCTCGTTGTCACTCAGTGGAAGGCGAGTGATGCAAATTCATTTCCTCTTTAACACGCAGAAACATTTGGCACTCAAATGGATGTGAAGAACAGGGCGCAAGTCTTTTAGACTTTCCTGGTGGCCTACAGCCATTTATTTTGGGTGTACACAGCAGGCTGTGGTGATGATGTGTCTGTGATGTCTTGACACATGCACGCTCACACACACACACACACACACACACACACACACACACACAGAAAGGCTGATGCGATCGATGGCTGCAGGAGACAGCTATAGGACACTTGGCCGGTGGGACAGGGGGTTCAGGCGGGCTGCTGGGGGTTCACGTTCATGTGTTGGGGGTGTCCCAATAGCCCGATCCTCTGTTTCTGTTTCCTCTGCTCTGTCATCTGTCAAACACACACAACAATTTATTTTAATAAACTATTTCTCAACTCCTATTTGCCTCTCCCACAAACCAGGCATGCATATTCCATTTATGTGGTACAATAAATGAGATATTTTTAAAAGAATTTTAGATATTTATGCGATTTATATAATTAGTATTACAAAACATAACATTAAAAAGTGTACAAATTACTTTTTCTTAAAGAAACTTTGTCCAACAGTGAAACATTAACAGACTGTTTTGTGATTGGTCTCCATCGCGATATTATTGCATATGACTGTTTATGATCGGATGTGATTGATTAATGTGATAAATCTCGCCCCGTGTGTACCCATTCTGTGTTTGCAAATCAGTTTGAATTAATAATACAATTTTTAAATAATAATAATAATAATAATAATATAAAATGGCATTAATAGGAAGATTTATTTATTTAACTTATACAGTACGTCAAACACTTATACGTTACGTCAAAAGAAGACTTTCAAAAGCATGATCTTGGGAGTTTTTAGTGAGTAATCAGCTTGGCAAATCTCTGCATCTATTTACCGAGCTTATGATGACTTATGATCTGAAAAATTCAAGAATAGTTAAAAGTTATCAAATAATATATATTGTTTAAACTGTTATTGCCTGGAGTTGGCATTTTAATATAAATGAAAAATGCTTAAAAACACTAACTTGATTAGATTAATACCTGGCTTAAATAAAATATTGATTACAATGTAAAAAATATAAAATATTCTTTTTCTGACAGTGTAAGTAATGTTTATTTAACCAATAAAACGTGGGACTGGGACACACATTTACATTAGATTCCAAAACATTGTGTGTATTTACATACATATATATACACACATATATATATATACTGTATATACACACACACACACACACATTTATGTATTTATATATATATATATATATATGTATGTGTGTGTGTGTGTGTTGATAGACTATATAAAAAATATGTATATAAAGTTGAATAAGCCAAGGTAACTCCATGTCCATTTTAAATCTTCCTCATCTACTGTTTGTTTCTCCCAGACATGTCATGCAGTGATGCATTCTGTGTGTCCGTTCACGTTGCCTTGGATATGACCTCATAACACAAGAGCGTCTGTGTATTGTAGGGGTGTGTGTGTGCTGCCTTGTAAAAAGCTTCTGGGAAAATTGGAGCAATGTCATGCAGTGTTGTGTAACAGAGCTACAACATACACTAACACACACACACACACACACACACACACACGCTCACGTACACAGTTCCACAGAAATACAGACTGTCTGTACCGAAATCCCCTACTCTGACTCAACAGCTACAAAAGCGAGCAAAAAAAAAAAAAAAAAAACGCTCACGCATGTGTATATTAAAGTTGATGTCCACAGGAAGTACCTCATACTACTAAACAATCACACAGTCATTTAAAGGTACGTGGCACTGCTCGCTCCTCCATATAAGGAGCCATCAACTGAAGCCAGCAAGATAATAATAAACATAGCTTTAGAGCTAAAATACCACGTTACATCATGACTAGGTTTAAGCTCACCCCCAAAAACAACCGTTTGCAAAAGAAATATGAAATGATTGAATCAACATCAAAAGGACCCCAGGCGGCCCACATGAGGAAATTCTGGGAGGGACGTCACATGATTAGACTAGTGCTTTGAGTGAAACAGATCACGGGATGGAATGCTAATTTTGAAAATTGACAATTAAATACACACTGTATACAGACTGTTTAGATGGATGTGTGCAGAATAATTTTTTTTGTTTTGTTTTTTAATTTAAACCACGACTACATGAATTTTCTATGACTTTTGTAGTGGAGAACTGCTATATAATCTTTATCATTCTTAAACAATTCTCATATAAATGGTGCTTCTGGTACCTGAAAGTCTTTTTGTATTTATTTTTTCCCATTTTGTTTATTGCATCTTTTTTATTTCTTATTTTGTCTTATTTACATTTTTCCCCATGTGAAATCTTGGACAGTTTATGATAACAGAAAAAGACAAACAAACCTGTTGTAACATTTTAACAAGATCATAGACTGAAAACACAGCCAGGGGTTATCATCAAATATGAACAAATGGTAAAACAAGTCCTTCGATTTCAAACATTTGTGTGAAAAATTCTCATTATTCTCTTTTCCAAGTTTACGTAAGAAAAGGAAAAGCAAAACTGTTACTGACACGTGTAACCACCACATTGATGCAGGATAATAGTGAAAGTTTGTTGGTTTTTACTTGCTTTGTCTTCTTTTAACCAAACGGTGACCTTTTCCCCCTGTCTGGAGTACAAAAAAACAGATCAACTTCCCTGTAGACACTTCCCATTTCATGTGGCTGCACACCTCAAGTTGGTGTTTATTCGACACTATTTACAAGAAATCAACGAATGACAGCAAATCCCATTACGCATATTTCCACCAATTCAAAATACGAGCATCTAAGTCAATGACCCACTTTATCATGTTCATCTATGTGTGCTACACTGTTTATCTGTGGAAACAAACAAGCTCGAGTTCGCAGAACTTCATCTGGACGACAATGTAGCTGAATAAAAGTGAAACAACACTTGGCCTCGTGACGCAGGTGAAAGATCATTTTAAATACCACGAGCTGAAGGCAGAAAGAGAAAGACAGACAGAAATGACTCATTGCCCTTTGGTCTAATTGAACCTTGTAGAGGTTGTGGACTCATTACTGACTGACCTTGAAGGCCTAGTTTCACTCACACCCAACTGCAATTCTAGTCGATTTTAACAACTCAACGGGTCAAGACTACACCTCATCCTCATCGAGGCGTGAAGAACTAGCATTACGGACATGAAGTTCTGACATCAGGCCAAAAGCATCTGCACTCACCTGCTCTTTCAGTTCAGTCAGTTGGCCTGACAGGTTTGAGACGAGCTTCATGGTGGATTCAAGTTTCTCCTGAAGATTCCTGATCTCGTTCTGTTCTCCCTCAGCATCGCTGCTAACCAGAGACATGGCCCGCATGCGTGGAAACCAGTCCAAGTTGTGTTCCTGTTGGAACAGCACACATTAGAGCTCTTGGTGACACATTATTATTATATATAAAGCATAGCATATAAATAGTGTACAATCAATAGTTAACAAATGTCACAATGTCACCTACATACTTATATTTTGCAAAAGATTATGCAGCAAGCAAGCATCAAGTGATAGACTTTTCATCAGTTTCCACAAAATATTAACTCTTTTAAACACTACAACATCAAACCAGCTTATCAGAATGATAATGTGACAATGACAACTGGAGTAATGATGCTGAAAATTCAGTTTTAAATTACATTTGAACACATGTTTGATATTTTGCTCCTGAATCCAATTAAATTATACATTAAGTCTGACTTATTTGGGTCACTTTACATGTATCGCTCACCCGTCAAACAAAGCATTGTTCAGTGTCTGCTCTATGATTTATTCATTAAATACTCACAGTTCCTATTTTTTCCTTTCCCAAACACTTTCCAAACTTCCTCCACTAGATATCTCACCACGCACACTGTACAAAGCATTCGAGACATTAACTAATGGTGTGTTTGAAAGTCGTGTCCTCCTCCACCTCCCATTCCCTCATTGTCTCTCTGTTCATAAGAATATCTGTCATTACGTCAGACAAAATTCCTTATGTGTAATATAATTACAGCAAAGGAAATGCGGTATCAAGTCAAATGAGTATGTGGACATCCTCACCCTCAGATCGGAGCAAACAAACACAGAGCGCTATGTTTCTCCCTAACTAGCGTACAATTATTTAACAAGGGGGGGAATCTACCGTCGTTCCTCAATGAGATATTTGACATAATATGCACTAATTTAATCAGTAAAAGCAGTATCTGACCACAAGATGAAACCACTTTCAGGACTTATTTTTGAGCATCACGCACTTGGCAACCCTGTGTAGCATTTTTAGCAGGCAAAAAAAATATATTTGACTTTTTAGTGATTTTCTGGTCTAGTACAAAAATTCTTAATGAAACAGCCATGCTCTTTTGTTGTAGTGTCTCAGAATGGTTCAGAGCACAACAAGCAATCACAGACAGCAGCAGGAGTCTTCGAGATCCAGCCCGTGCCAAACGCGATTGCGGAATGTCTGACTTGTGACTGCTGGGAGAGGTCAGATGCAGTTCCTAATAAGGACGAGAGGAAAATCTAACAGAAGCAGGGAAAAAGTGATAGTCACGTTAAAGAACGCAGGCCAAAGAACACGCCATTCTCTGCTCAGACACTTCCTATTCTCCCCACTGCTGATCTGCTTACACACACACACACACACACAATTGAACTCAGTCTGCAGACAGACAAGTCCCGACTACCGTTCTGTGAACGTATTTGCTTATTTTCGGTAACACTTCAGAATAGGGGGTCAGAATAATGCATTAGTTAAGCATTAATTAATGGTTAATTTGTTCACA
>JAUCMS010000012.1:6186126-6203586 GCA_032357445.1 Enteromius radiatus | reverse complement strand
TATATATATATATAACACTTTTTTTATATATATATATATATATATATATATATATATATATATATAATTTTTTTTGCATGTATAAAATTCAGCCTTGCATCACAGGAATAAATAACATTTTAATATATTTAAATAAAACAGTTCAATTGTAATATTTCACTATATTAATGTATTTTTGGTCAAATTAAATAGAGCACAATTTTCAAAAATGCCTCACTTGGTCTCTATAAGGATGTCAGCATTAGCAGGATTCAGAACTGCGTTACAGATCAGCTCCTGAGTCACTGGGATGGACTTGTTCATTGACACACACAGATCGGACAGGTAGTCCAAAAACCTAAACGCAAAAAGCACACGCAAACATGTCAGACTGCTATCTCTGGCACTTACATAAGCAAAAAACTTTAAGCATTGCTCTCAAACTTTGGGACAGAAAAGCTCTTTTGTCTTTGCAGTGCTCTCTCTCCCACCTTGGTTCACGGTTTTTCCGCACAAGGCTGACAAACGTGTCAATTTCTGCCGCCGTGATGTGCTTCTCCAAGAGTTTACGGTTGTTGTGGAGGAGGGCCGTTATTGTATCTTCGGCCAACACGTCGTAGCCGATCTGTTTCTGCATGAAGCGGAACTGCTTGGCGATGTATTCCTGCACAGAGGGCATAAAGAGACAAAGTGAATACTTCTGTTCTTTCATACACCACACCTGTCACCCATTCTCTTTTTGAGTGGGTTTTGCTTTAAAAACACATTTAATGAAGATAAAGGATAAATAAAAAAACAAAACAGAAAACCTCAGCTAAAAGCAACTTTTCACGTTTTTGTTTAGTTTAAATTAAGACACTAAAATAACCTTTAAAAAAATATTCAAAATATTAACAATAAATGGAAATAACACTGCTGTCAACTAATTAAATTATTTAAATCCCAATTTATTCATATTCAATACCTTTTTTTATTATATAAAAATGAGTAAATGAGTCAATAAAACAAGCCATATTTCTGAAGATGTTTGCATCAACATTTCTATGAATGACACAGTATGACATTTTGATTCAAATGTAACATAGGCAAATAACTTTTTAAACATCCCGTATGATTCAATTATAAAGAACGTCTATCTGCATTTAATGAGAAGTTTTTCCTTTGTGAGTGTGTGTGTGTGTGTGTGTGTGTAAACATGGCCACTTCCTTTGTCAAACACAGAATAAATTAATCTACCATGTTAAATACAATTAAATGTGTTAAATATATTTAAATAATTACAGTGATTCATGTCAACATCTACAAATGCATGCTACTGAATTCCGAAACCTCTGAAAGTTCAAAGTTTGAGGTTAAATGGCATGTTTGGTTTTTTTTTAGAATGATAATAAGACTTTAAAAAGTATTCATTAGACATCCGTAATGTTGGAAACCACAGGAAATCACACTCATGTCTGCAGACACAGATAACATCTTGAAGTTTATGAATATATGAGAGAATCAAAATGAAGGCAAGCTGAATTGAATCATATCATCAGCATGGCTTTAGAGAACAAACAAATGAACGGGGGGGAACACTGGGACCTGCTTTCACAAAATGAAAAGTACAGTACTTGAAAACCGTATGGTAAAAAAAAAACAATATTGAAATTTTTTTTTTTTTTAAATATCATATAATTGATTGTATAATATCTGTGAGGTCAAAGGTTGAAGAAGAGATGCTCCTGCAGACCCACCTGGTTCTTCCTGTAGTCCTGCTGTGAATGGCGCAGCACACGGTAACACAGTCTACAGATGTGCCTGAAGGGTGCGTGTCTCTGGTCACTCAGCTCCTCCAGACGCAACATGGGACCATCACCGCTGTCTGTGAATGGGGCCTGAAGCAGCTTAAAGATCTATTGGATGGAGGAAGGATGGAGACTGGAATGAATAATACATCTGATGTATCTACCCTCCTAAAAATAAAAGCTCCTTATTTGCATTGATGAAGAAAGTTCAAAAGCTTTCCACAGCACAGTAAGTAGAATAGTAGAAAAAGTATTTAAATATCTATTACAGTAAGAAAAAGAGAGCTATTTATAAGGAAAGAGCTGTTTATTAGTACGGTTTATAAGCATAACCCTTGTATTTGCTGTATTTCTGCTTGTCCAAAGGAGCGCCACCTGCTGTCAGAGAGTGAATTAGCATTTTCATTCAGTCCATCTGCTGCTTTTGTTGCTGTCAGTGTGTCAATTTTTACTTTTGGATGGAAAATAAGAACAATATGGATAAATAGGATATCTATAATTATTTGCCTTTTTGATTCATTATTTCAAATAGACTGCATACGGACACAATGAGTTTCTACACCTGAAAATGTTCATTTTAAGGTGAAGGGCACATCTTTTTAGGCACTGTAAGTAGTAAAGTGTGACGTAGAAGAACATCCTACTTGTTTTAAGATATTCTGCTCTCTCATGAGTTTCTGCCGTTCACGGTTGGGTTTATTGACCATGATCTCCAAAACATCCTGGCCATTGTTTGGAATGTCCACCACAAAAAACACAAGGTCTTCCAGAAGCTTAGTGACAAACCTACAGAACGCAGAGAGAAAAGAAGGTCAAGTCGATTTAGACTCATAACAGTCGCTAATCAAGGGTGAAATTCTTAATTTTCCATTAGAAGTGATGAAAGATGTACATTCATCACAGCAATGCTTTTAAATTTCAATTTTGTTCCCTGTAATCAGTTGATACAGTAAAACAACATGAAGTGTGAAATGGGGTCATAGCAAAAACATTTAGTCAGGGGGTCGTTAAAAGGACGCAAGCACATTCCTATTCCAGTCTCAGGAGTCGTACCTTCTTTCATTCTGGGTGATTGTGCCCTTCTCTAGCTTGCCAGCGATGGATGCCAACACTTTACTGGCATCATTGGCAAAGTCTAGGTCCCTCACCTCCGCAGGAGGAACAGGCACAATGGCGAAGGCCTCTTTATCTTCTTTGATAGGTGATGTGCCAATCTGAAGGAGAAAGCAAACTGCAATTTAGTGCAACAGTAATATGAAGATAACATGATAACAGGAACAATATTATACTGAAGATGATATCTATTATAATACATATAAGTTCTATAAGTTTTACATTTTACATCATACAAACAATTCACCATGGCATATTATGTATATTTTATTTATTTATTATGTATATTTAATTGTATATAAATTACATTGTAAAGATAATTTTGTATATATATATATATATATATATATTTACATTCAATTACTTATTTTACACTATTATATATAACGATTATATATATGTAACTATTTCACCAATCAATTTCACCTGCTGTTGTGCAAATGGAATAGAATATTTCACATTCATTAAAATTAATCATATTTGAAACAATACTTGTATGTTTATAGACTTGTATGTTTATTATTATATAATCAATTGTTAATATAATACTTTAAATAATACAACAACAACAATAACTATTGTATATTTAATTATTATTTCAACAGCTGCTAAAAAATTCAGCCAATAAGTTACATTAAAAAAATTGTTTTTGGTGAATTATTAAACACCCACCCGTAACATGACTGGCTTCTCCTCCTCTTTGTCGATGGGGTTGTTGGTGCTGTGGACCCATGTGTTGGTGCACAAGTGCCTCAGTCTCACATACGAGTTTCTGAAGAGGAAACAAAACAACTATCAAACACTCATGTCAGAGATATCAAAATATAATAATATGTACTGTATGATCTGCTGACACAGCTTACTGACACAGAGGTGCTCACATGGCATTCATTAGCATCTCGTAATAATAACAACAACAACTACTAATATTAATATGATGAACTTCTGAAATGCAAAGAATCATTTATCTGAAATCATTCATTCATTCATTATTTACGTTAAGTTTAATTATATTAATTTATACATGAATAAAGGTTAACTGGAAAGATAATTGATAATCTCCAGTAACCCTTAATCTTAAGAGTTTACAGGAGGTCACAGCACATTCCTGCTAGGGCAAGGGTCGTCTAGGGTCATATTTACGGGGGCAAATGAGTTCATTTCACAGCTTAGCAGTCCTTCAAAAGCTCACTAGGGGATAAACCACTCTTGTACCGAGACGTCATGTGAGCACTAGGTTCAAGTCATATATGGTGGAGGTGGGATGCCTTCAGGTCACTGTGACCTCTGTAAACTCCAATCCAACATTTAAGAGGATCTGACTGTCTAACGCTGAACAGTGCCTCTATTGAGGATCTCAAAGAAACATCTGTATCAAAAACACACTAATCAGACACAGAACCTCTAGTGTATGGAAATCAGATCTTTTGTGATAGTTTGTGATAATAAAATTAAGTAATTAGCTGTAAGGCTCATGCATTTGCTGTTGTAGTTGTATTGCGCAAACCAAACATGAACTTTCCCTGAGTTCATGCCTCTAACTCCAACAGCGCCTGTGGCAAGTTACACACATAAACACACTCACTCACACACACACACACACCCCTACCCTTCTGGCTATCAAAGCCACTATTGTTCTTAGTGTGTGTGCTGTTTAATCAAACCCCTACAAGGAAGTTCAATACCTGTCAGGCCAGATAGTTAATTCATGCTTGCTTTACTAAATTGCCACAAGCACAATGCACCTGCTCACATTTATCTTGCACACTAAGGCGACGTTCACACTGCAATCCAATCTAGGTAATGTGGTACTGGTCTAAACAGGCAACGCTTCTAAACTGAGCTGCATCATCTGGGTGTCACTGTCATTTCACAAGGATCTGATTTAGGCCTCATTAAACCTAGGTTTGAATGTAAACATAGAGTCACAGAGTTCATTCACTTAAAGGACGCATATCTACACAATTACACACACGCAAGTAAAATTGGGCTTAATAGTTCACACAAACATGCTCTTGTCACACACATAAATAGGCTTTAGATTGACCACAGGTAGACATCAGACACGGCTGTATTCCTGGCACAGTTGTGTAATCGTCTGTGTGACTAACAGGCTTACTTTTGTGTGCATGTACGTGAGCCCCCTGTGCCCCTTACACTAATTAGTCACATCTACAGCCCTCCGTTGCTGTGAAAGGCCGCTGGTTAGTGAGACTTAGGGTATTTCAGGTCGCACTTAAAGCCACAAAATCCTTTTACTAGGATCATACTTAAAGATGGTCTCTCTCGCACACAAGATGATAGTTTAGCTTGTTACTCGTATGACTGTCAGTGGCTTTGTATCGCATAAAATCTATTCAAAGAATGTGGTTGAGAGGGTCATATAATCTATAGATGTGTTCCCACTCAATATACAAAGAAAAAATTATTGATACAAGACAAACACAAACATGCACCCATCATCATCACATGAATCAGACTGCATTAAAATCGAAACTTGTGTCATGAAACCTTTCAAGAAGGTGTCATTTTGAACATGTTATTTAAAAGGTTATACCAAAAGGTTAAGACAATCAAAAGGTTAAACTACAGTAGATATATATATATATATATATACAGGGTGTGATTTGTGAAAAAAGCAGAGGGGGGGATATTTTTTAAAAACTCTTTTCTCTCCGGGGTAAGGTTAATTATAGCCTAATGTTAGTGTGAGCTGTTAAATGTCATGTCATTAAATGTTTTAATACTATGTTTTAATGAAAAAGTTTTAAGCGCTCCAAACGGATCACGTATCGTGAATCATTTGATTCACAACAAGATTTCATGGTGAGTTTTTCGAATCCTTTTATTCCTGCTGGGGATAAAACTAATTCAGCAGAGGCAGGGATGCATATATCAGAGCACCCTGTATTATAAATAAATAAATAAATACACACACATTCACAAAATATGTAAAAAAAATCTAATAAAAAAAATACACATACAGACACACAGAAACAATATATGTTATAAAATACATGCATACATACACACACACACACACACACACACACACACATATTAATTTATTTTAAATATATAATATGCATGTATATAAGAAACACACACATGATATATGGACAGGTGTTTTCAAGTATTAAAACAATAAATGTTTATTGCAGCTTTAAACTTAGATTTTTTCCTGTTATACATTAGAATGTGCTCTGCTTTATTTTATTTTAAATTGAGTAAAACAATGAAAATAGCATACATTTTTACCATGATTTCAAATGTTTTTTTAGTTTCACAATAGTTTATGTCCCAAAAACAAATCCTAAGAGGCATATTTAAAACTACTAAAACATATTTACAAATCATTACATGACATTATTTTTTATTTTTTTATAAATAATAATAAAGTCAAAATAGTGGTGAAATCATATTTTCAATTATTTTCACAGATGTTGTTTAAAACATTAGAGCAGATACTTTTCTGGGATGTAATATGCTATTAATAAACTTTTGTGTACATCATAGAATCCATAATCTTTATATGATTCACTCATTTCCCCTGCTATGTTCTGATTCTGAGCAGTAAAGAAAATGACTTATATAAACGAGGGAATCTGGGGGAGGACGGTTACGCAACATCTGGCTTCTGTTTTAACAACATGTTTCGACAACATGGAAAGATATCGCGCTGGCAAAGTGCACGGTCACCCTGATTTCCTGCCTCCACACCCTGCCGGGACTTTCCTGGCTATTTTCAGCAAGAAAAAAAAGGGAAGACTTTGCAGGTATCTGAGTGAGGCAAACACACACACAAAGTGACACGTGCACGCTCTGTCCTGGAAGCGCTTGGGTTTTGTGGTACAGTATGAGGACAGAGTCTGACGGGTGTGAGAGGAGGCATGTGATCATGTGTGCAGTTTTCCAAATCTGCCCTCGCATGATTCATTGAGACAACCGACCTAATAGTTAAACAAACAAACAACTAGTTGCCAGACCTCAGGAGACCCAAGACATCATGAGATGCAGGCGATTTCCAGAAATACCAGGAAAATGCGTGAGTGCAAAACAACATCTTTCCTGTGACTTATATCCATATCCGTTTGAATCAAATACACTGTTTTCTCTTTAGGTTCATCAAGGGTCGTTTACAACTAAATTCAAATATCCTGCAGGCCTGGAAACAACTTAACAATCAGACACTGTGTGGATTTTGGGAGGGCTTTCATGTCCATAGACAAGGGCAAAATCATTCAACTTTTCCAGGAAACAGAAAGAGAGGGAATCAGAGACTGAGGGCATGAATCTTATCATAAACAGGAATCTCACATTACTCAGAGCTCAAACACACACGTATATATATATATATATATATATACACACACACATACAGTATACATATATACACATATATATATACACACATATATAAATACATACACACACATATACATATATTGGGGCTGTCAAATAATAATCAAAAGAAAAGTTTGTGTTAACATACAGTAATATATGTGCGTACTATGCATATTTATTATGTACTATATATAAATACATGCATTTAAACACTATTTTCCAAATATATGCATGCATGTGTGTGTATGTACATTCATGTAATTTTTATTATTTATAAATATAACATATAAACATAACATTTTCCTTTACACACACACACACACACACACATATATATATATATATATATAACTTTTGGAGCTGAATACAAATAAAATATTTGTGTATATAAAATGATACTATTATACAAAATATTTATATAGAAATATATTTTTGTGTATGCTATATAAAAAGAGTACTATTTTCACAATTTACAATGGAAAAAAAGAATATTTCAAAATCCTCTTAGTGATGATACATTTAATGAGTTTGTATAAATAATTATAAAATATTAAATAATAAATTGCAGCAATTATAACTTGAATTCATCTTGTGGCCTTCTACAAAGCAGATTAGGATCACTAGAACAATTAACATCAGTTTTGGACTGTAACATTTTATGCCTTTACTGATAAGATGTTATGCATTCAATGACTTTTTTATAATCCACTTATGGTCCAGTGTGTACCTGGGGACGAGGGAGTCTCCTCCTCTGAGGGTGGTGGGATCCAGCTCAAATATGGAGGAGATGTCATTGCCATCAGGGACAGACACGAGGGTGTACATGACCTTCTCGTTGGGCGTTCGCAGACGTGCTCGCAGAGCTTCATGCTCCGGGTCCAGCTAAAGGAGAGAAGAGACCTCTTAACCATCGATACACAACACCTCGCTCTGTTTATTAATTACGTGACTAAAACAAAACCAGTCTTTGCTGAGGAAACACTCTTTGATTCGTGACATGTTCACAACTTTGCATGAAATTCTGCAAAGCGTTCGAGAACATGACAAAGAGGCATCTCATGATCAGTACTGTATGTGGGCTCTTGCCAAACAAGTTTAGCAGTTTTTAGTCAACAATAAAATGTTAACTGCTTCTTGGTTCATTTCAAGAAAACTCAGGGGAAATTTTCACTTAGATTTTAGAAACCTGACGTAAGCTTTGCAACAAACATGATGATTAAATTGAGATTTGGGTGCAAAGCTTAGTCCATGCACATTAGCAAGAGGAGGTGCTGCTGCTGTAAACAAATGACGGTGTTATACTGCCACCTACAGGCGATGAGCTGCATACTCAAACTGCTTTACTCACAGCTACATTGCCACCTTGTGGTGCAAACATACTTGTAGCCTTAGTCATCAATGCCATTTCTGTGTTTGATATTTTTCTGTATGCAGCTAGTCTCCTACCTGTCCTATCCATGCATATATGATGCAAAAGTTACTTGCATGATCATAAGTTTCAACATTTCATGTAATTGTATGGATTTTCAGACATGAATGGTATGGATTTTAAATTTACATTACTTGCCTCGTAGCTACACTTTCAAAATGTTTATTTTAACATTTTATTCAATGGGTTTCCCCATTACTTTCAATGTAAACATTTTTATTATTGTTAACTAAAACTAAAAGATACAACTAAAGCTGAAATTAAAGACAAATATTATACATATTTTTAAATCAAAAATGAGAAATGATGCCTTGACAAGTAACTGAAACAAATACATTAAAAAAACTAATACTAGAAATTACTAAAAATAAAAAATTAAAAGCATAATGAAATCAAAAATAACATCACATTCAAAATAATAATAAATAGCAAAAATTTTTTATTTTATTTTAAAACTATACCAAATAAAAACATTAAACACAGCCGCTTCACAACAACACATTCTGTACAGAATGCTTAGAAATATGCAAAGAGAATTATGGAGAACAGTTCTAAAGGGCCGTGTATTGATTTTGGATTTTGACCATGAAGATGAAAGCTACATAAGCTTCTGTGTGAAAGCAGGTCTGACAGTACCTGGAAGTTAAAGGGTGAAAAATCTGCCACCTGAAACCGGAAACAAACAAACAAAAAACAAAAGAAATCAGCCAGCACACGTACTGTACATCTACACAGTACAGTACACAAGAATGATAGCTATTTAACAGAAATGAATCCACTTACAGATGAACGGGATTCCTGTGACTCTTCCTCATAGTCAGGATTAACCTGTGAACAAATAAATCACCAAAAATGTCCACAAAAATGCTTAAAGAAATCAGATCGTTCTATTTGACATGCAACTGATCAGAAGATTAATTGATTGATTTATTAGGCACAACCTAATAGAACCAAATTAAAGTAAGACAAGGTATTAATCTTTGAACATGTTTTACTCAGTTATTTGACATAAAAAGATTTTCTCTTATTTAAAAAATATGAACAATTTCAAATTTAACCCTTTTTACTTTACTATGCATTCCTTGTCCCACTGTATGCATGCGTGTGTGTATGTGTGTGTGTGTGTGTGTATATATATATATATATATATATATATAAAATTAAGCAAGCAAGTAATTTTTTTTCAAAAAGCTGCTGAAATGAAAAAGATGAAAAGTTACACCAAAAGAAAATGTGCACTAACATTACTAACTGAAATGAACTAAAAGTGAAATAAAAAATTAAATAAACCTAAATAGTAATAGTAATGAAATAAAAAAAGACAAAAAATAATACATAAACAACACTAAAATCATAATTCCTAATCTTAATTTTCTTTCATCGTGTACCCTGCTTGACTCTGAAATGCATCAAAATTGAATGTAAAAGGCATGAAAGATAAAAGGAGCGTCATATCTGACTTCTCAGAGCTACGTAAAAGAATACATAATGCAGATTTATGTCAAAATATTCTTATACATATCTAGCTAACCGAGTAAGTCATGCTCAAAGAATACCACCACAGATGTGATTAAAGCTGCACTATGTAAGATTCAATCAATTTGGCATCTAACTGAGCAAAAAAGAGCTCGAGTACTGATGGAAACATCCAGAGGGATGCTGCAAATCTTACAGACTGCAGTTTTTAGCCAGAGAAAATCTAGGAGGAAGTTAGTGAGGTTCCCTACCCAGTGGGAGAGGTTAGTGCTGATCTGGGAACAGCTGAGGGAGGATCCCGAGCTAGTAGAACACACCTCACTCACCTCTGCTGCCAGGTAGTGTCCTGTGGCCAAGTGTTTAAACCTGAAAAGACTATTCCAGTAACCAGCGCCACCGCGACATGGGTCATGCTGAACCACCTGAAATATGAGATCGGAAGGAATGTCATAATTAGCATATGTGGTATTTAAAGGGAGTGCTGTGGGAATGAGTCCTTAAGGGGAAACGCTGCATTTTTTCATGCACCTGTCAAATTTGAGATTTTGGGATTTTTGGTTTTGGTATTTTTTTCAGACAAGCTGAAAGTAAACATCTGTTAAGCGTTTGTTTTACAGCATTTTATCTATTTATATCAACAGATTTAAAATTATAATACATATTTTTAAAGCCATTTTCTAAAAAAAAGATTTGACTCTAATATGTACATTTCTTTTTAAATAAAATAAGAATTTTGCATATTTAAACTTGATATTTTAGAAGACTTGTAATACAAAAAATGTTTGCAATTATCAATGTAATCAATAAACTAGGTATACTAAAGTGTCAAGTATTAGTTCATGTTTTACCCTATTCACCTGCAGTGTCTCACCTTAAACACACAAACACGTTCATTTGAACTTGAATGCCTGAAACAGGTCTGTGTTAAACATAAGATTAAGATAAATGCACATATTACTCCATGACATATCTGATCTCACTCATCGGTTTTAAACTTATATGTGTCTTGAAAACAGCAGCTGCTAACAAGCAGCTAAATGGGACTACAGAGGCTTTAAACTGTCCTACCAGGGCTTCATTACGATCAAAATGACTCATTTTAAGATGAAAGTTTTCTTTCTAGTAGAGAAACTGAATAATCAAATGTAAAATATAACACTGCCTTTAGTGTATAAAATAAATATAATATTGGTCATTATTAAAGGGATAGTTGGATAAAGGGATACCCAAAAATGAAAATTAACCCATTTAGGTGAACAGTCCATGACTGTCTTCTTTCAGACGATAGAAGAATATTTTAATACAATATTAAAAAATATTCTGGCTTTTTCAAGCTGTATAATGGAAGTGAATATAGTTTTAAATATGGATATTGTTCTTATACAAAAACACTGATTCGCTTCAGAAGGCCTTTATTAACTCCCCGGGGCCATGTGGAGCACTTTTTTAATAGATGGGTATACTTTTATCAGACTTTAAAATCTCAACAGCCATTCACTGCCATTATAAAATTTGAAAGAGACAGGAGTTAATATAGCTCAGATTGTATTCATATGAAAGAAGAAAGTCATATACCTAGGATGACTTGGCTTAAGTAAATCATGAGGTCATTTTCAATTTTTGGGTGAACTATCCCTTTAAATCTACTAAAGTTCTTCCCTTAAAAGTATGAGTGATATTTGTCTTTGCATTGTGTTGTTGATTAATATTAAAGACACAGACAGCAGCAGGGTTATTAGGCTGCTGTCACAAATTTTCCTTGTAGAATTGAAATAAAGAATTTGAATTTATTTGAAATTAGTGACCATGGTGTAGTTAATGACATGTTAGCTTTTACTTCTTGAAACTGTACTTAGGCCAAATTCATAAAACTTGTGTCAATTTGAAAACTTCATCTTAATGGTTAAAACACGTAACTCACCTCCACTTCCCACAGTGCTTTGCTGCTGGTGGCAGAGGTGGCGGACTGACGGCCGGTGGTTCGTAGGAACACATATTGCTTCTTCCTGTGTTCATCACAAGTGAGAAACTTCTCCTGCTCGGCATGAAACAGCCGAACTACATCACCCTTAGCAACCAGAGAGAAGGAACTGACTTGAATCGACAACAACAAAAACAACTCCAAGAACCATATTTCCATGTGTGGTTGTGAAGCACCTACCCCTTTAAGAATGACTTCCTTGTTGTCACTCCATTTCATAAATAAAACTATCTTCCAGCTAGTGTTGCAGTTCACAGAGTTCACCTGAGGAGAACGGAGAGGACAAAGAGAGGAGGGAGCGTCATAAGATAAACTACGTTGGGTTTTTTGAGCAATAGCAATTATTTAAAACCATGATTCACAATCCAGAGACATTCTGGCAGAGAAAGTGGATCTTCAATTAGTGTTATCATAGCATAATAGCCTTCACACTGACACTGGGTTCTAAGTGAGTGGACAGTCATTTTAGTTTTACGCAGCAAAAGCTAATTTACAGACAGTACTTTTCCATTTAAAGCACTTATTGCATACCCGTTAAGAGTAGATCTGTATTAATAGTGTTATTTACATACGTTCACAGTACATGGTGTAATGCACATCAACACAAAAGCACAAAAATGAAAGAAAAAGCAGATAAACCTCGTTGCAGCCAGGGTTGTCCACCAGCTGATGGCTGCTGGCATGAAGAGGCTGTCCTGCGTTTACGGGATTCAACACTACTTTATCCCCAATCACAACCTGAAAGAGAAGAAAGATCAAAATTAAAACATTTTGTGCAGAAGCCGTTTATGGTTGTTGCACAAGCAAAATCATCATTTAAGTGAATTAGATGAAAACAATTGTCATGTAAACAATTTTTACCTCAACGGTGAAAATTATCAGAATTATAGGCAAGACAAAAAATAATTTTAATAATTGTATTTTTTGGTCACACACAAGCATAAACATTATGATGCAACCCTCTTTTTGCCAAATAAGAAAATAATCAAAAATAGATTTTAAAGAAAATTTAACACAATTTGGAAAATATAATAAAAACAAGGATAAGATACAATGCATTGTTATTCATTAATCATTTATTATTATTATTATTGTTATGTATTAATAATTGATTATGGTAACTGAATAAATAAAAACATATATAATTTTATGGTTGTGTATTAGTGCTGTCAAACGATTAATTTCATTTAAATTGAAAAAAAATTCTGAAATATATACATGTATGTGTGTGTGTATTTACATATGCATAATAAATATTCACAGAACACACATATATTACGTAACACTTGGATTCTGGATGCAATTCATCACGATCAACGTTTGACAGCACTAGCATTAATACATTTAGTTCATTTAATAACTAAGATATTAGTATTAAAGTTTATTTTTAACTTTTTTAAACTAAATGCATGTGATTTTCTACCACTCTAACCTAGAAAACACTGAAACTTCGAATGAATAACTTTATAACTAAATGTCATGCAACTTGAATCTTTTAAACTGTATAGCTAATTTAATTTGATCTCTTGTAATGCCTTAGTTTTGCAGTTATTTATATCCCACAAGCCCAGGTTCAGTTCCGTTTCAAAGTATTGCCGTGCCTTTCCTTGACGGAGGCTCAGTGATAGCGTCACTCTCCCACAGAGGCCATTTTTAATGGCATTAGCAATGCTGTGAGCTTTGACATCATGTAACGGTCGGTGGAAGCTTATGTAAAAACACTCTTTACCCCAGAGACCAGCAGCGGATGGACACTCCATGTCCCCCAATCAACAACATCTAATGGACCAAAAGGAGACTGTTTTATGTCTGGTTCTGTTTAGATTGCATCTTTTCTAGATGTACCTACAACATCACAGAGTACACCTGACATCCAAGTTCGATTTACTTAGCTCCAAATTCAGTCTTACACCAATGAACAGCACTTGAGTCTGCTTCAAAACAAACGCAGTGTAATGAACTGGTATAATTTGACTCGATTTGAATGACAGCACCTCTCATTACTGCCTGCCTTTTTTCAACCACTATCACAATATTAACACTATATACACTATACACTTCCATCACTAACATAAAGGCTGTGCATTACATTTTCCACAACAAATATTAAGCATCGCATTTGTTTTCAACATTGATGATAATAAGAAATGTTTCTTGAGCATCAGATAAACATATTAGAATGATTTGATCATGCTGAAAATTCAGCTTTTTATCACAAGAATAAATTATATTTTGAGATATATGAAAAAAGAAAACCATTATTTTAAATTGTGGTAATATTACCCTATTTTTATTCAAAAATGAATGGAGTCTTGTTAGACTGAAAGAGACTTTTACAAAACATGTTAAATAGCGCTGTCAAAAAATTAATCGCATCCAAAAGTAAAAGTTTCACACTACAATGGTAAAAATAGCAGAATGCTTGGAAGGAGAGTATCATTTCAAAACAAATGTGTTTAAACTGTGTATGTTTTCACTCACACTGTCACCTATGGAGCGGAGTTTGTAAAAGGGCTGTATGTAAAACCAGGAGCCTTCATTTCCAGCAGAGTCCAGCGTCACACGCATGGCGTTCTTCTCCAGCAAAGCAGGTAGCCGTTTATTCACAGTAAGGTACTTATTGCTTTTTAAATGCAACAGCTGCGAAGTGGGAAAAAACAAAAATGTCTGGTTTTAAAAAAGCAACAAACAATATGAAGTAAAGTTGGTATACCCATTAAAACCCCTTTTGCTATACCCATGACGATACTAGTGGTCACACGGCACAATCTTATATTATAATAAATTATGCAGAACAATTATAAATGCAAGCTCAATGACAAAAACTAAAATAACACCGAACAAAGGATTTCTGTCCTGCCAAGACCTCAATGGCACAGTGAGATCCATCTGCCAGCTGGCTGACCTACCTGAATAACATTTCCGTACTGTATCACTGTTCCCAGCAGCTTACGGTTTTCTGATTCATTCTGTTTCTTCTCTAGATCAGCAGCGTGCTGAAAAACAGGTGAAAAACAATAATTTACATTAAAAAAAATGTCTAGACCACATTTAAACAATTATTCGATATTTCTAAAGAACTTGAACCATATTTAAGTGCCTCTATTATGAATTATGTAAGGTACATATTTAGGTTTTAGGAGTCCCCAAAAGCAGGTTAACATGCATGTAAGGTCAAAAACATTTTCATTGTCTTATAATATGCATTTATTTTTACCTTATTTGCTTAAGGACTCCCAAACGATTCACTCCACGATTCATTTTTCCAAACAACTCCTTTGCGTGATACTAATCTGATGTCATTTTCATTTCATCTCACCTGTAACGCCTGATGAAGCAGTGTTTATGAGCTCAGTGCTGCTTTATGTACAACTGTTACCAGGGAAACCGATATTTTAATGCTCCAAAAGCAGTACCTAGTGGATTTTTCATTCCCATTTTGGTCCATTTTTATTCAGACCAATGTGAAAACACTAAGTGGGCAGGGTATGCTAATATGCTAATGTTTCATGTTGATGTCAATATAAAGCAGCTTGTGATTCATATTAAAAATGACTCGTTTCAATGATTCAGAGTCAACTCTTTCTTTTGAGAGACAATAACTTTGTTGCAAAACGTTGCTTTTTTTTTAGATGTTTTCATTCACTTAGATCTGTGTTACACACTGCATGAAAGATCATTTTCAAAAATCCATAATGGGGTGCTTTATTACCAAATTACCCTTAAGCCAAAATGTAATAAATCTTATTCATCCAGCATAAAAGGGGTAGGGAAACTTATAATTATATATTTAATTAAATAATAATTATAGTTAAAAATACTTTTCATCTCACAATTGTTGGATGTTTAGTCACAACTTTATATCTCACAATTGCGCGTTTAAATATTGCAATTCAATTTTTTTTTTTATTCCAATTCCTCTTGCAATTCAGTTTTTTGTCCACCATTTTTTTTCACCAAGTAACTACAAATTCATATCTCACAATTGTGAGATTCTCAGATTATTATAAAAATCATTATTATGAGACACAAATTCAAAATTGCTTGAAAAAAAAAAGGTCTAAAGGTCATCACACCGCAGAACAGAATTTATATCCAAAATGATAATGTTGAAAAATAAAAACAATCTCATGTTATGTCAATCATGCTTACACACTGCCTGTAAAACTTTCATCCGTCATAAAAAAATTTTTTGATTGGGTTTGATTTTCTGCCCTTTTCACAGTAAGTGGACAACAAATCTTACTTTCTTATTATTTATTTTTACAACAGCTTAACTAATACACCTCCAACTCAGTGTGCAAGGTTTCTCTCCATAACAATTATTTAGGATAATGAATACCAAAAACAAAAAATGCATATGAAAGATTTTGGCCTCAGTGTGTAAGCCTGAAATGTTAAGTATTAAACTCACATGTAATTTGTTGAGTAGTACGGTGTCTGTGGTGCTGTTTCCACCAGGTTTTGCTGCTTTCCAGAACTGTTTCTGAGCTGAGTACCTGTTCATTGGACACAACTTGAACAGACAGTCTGGAAGGAAAAACAGAAAATGCACAAAAAAAATACTTAGGAGAAGTTCACAAATACGTTTGCCTGCCTAAAGGAGCCTTTACAATGTGCATAAATGAATCAGCGTTGATGTATTTCTTCTTCAGTTTTAAGTATGTACACTCACAGTCCAATCAGCAAGGCTTAAGTATTACTTCACCGACAATAAATCATAAATATGCTCTTTTAACCGTATGTATTACTATAAATCATTTAACATTATCACTAATATTATTTTTAAATAAAAAAAATATATATTAATATATATAATTATTTAATAAAATATATTAAATATAATATCTTTCCTTAAAAATTAACTGACGAAAAATTGTTAATCCTCTTTTACATGTTTATCAGAAAATCTTCCCTTGTTGGGAATCACTGGACTATCTGACCTTCCAAACACCAAACCAAAACTGCCTCGTATCCATTAGTACTGAATCACAAGGCATATTTAGCCATTTTTAGAAAGACTATAAGCAGGGTAATCCCAGAGACATTGTGACCCATTTAATTGTGCTCTTTATTATTTTATGAAATCATGAGGGCATCTGTGACTGCAGGCACAACTGACTAGAACCATTCATTTAGTTTCCAAAGAAGAACACAAGAGGATTTAAGTTTGACCAGATATTTAAATAACTGGGCCACTTCGCCAGGACAACTTTAAAAACTGAGCCATGTTTAAAGGTGCTGTATGCGATCTTGTTTGACGTAAATAAAAAACAGATTCTCGCTGTACAATCAACTCTGTCTATTATGTGCACGCACATTAAACCCCACCTCTTCTTGCTGATTGGCTG
>JAUCMS010000012.1:6147702-6158815 GCA_032357445.1 Enteromius radiatus | reverse complement strand
AGTGTGTCTGAACCCCGAACGTTATCAGGAAGGCTGTTCCAGAGTTTCGGAGCCAAATGTGAAAAGGCTCTACCTCCGTTTCTTCTCTTGCTTCTCCAATATATATTATTTGTATTATTAAAAGTCCCAGACTCAGTGTATGACATCCTAAGCATGTTATAATAAATTATTTATTTAAAATAAATATAGAAAAAATTATTTAGTACAATAAATAACAACATGCACTGAAAAATGTCTATTGACTGAGATTTCCATAAGAAATAGGAAGTTCAGTCCAATGGATGTAACCAAACTTGATGTGCAAAATGTCACTGATAAAGGAAGAACCAATCTGCTCCTACCCAGCATGCCTTGTGCTTTGCTCTGGTTTCTGGTCTCTGTGCTAATTAACCCAGATGTGGATATTAATATTGCGATGGAGATGAAAGGGGCTGGAGTGGAAATGGGGCAGATGGAGAGGAGAGGGGGCAGATTTTCAGTGAAATGGGTCACTCCCACCCGTGTGTGACAAGAGACTAAAAGCCGTTACTATATTAAAACACCCATGGGCACTTTTTAATTGCTCATTGCCCACTAGGATATGCTGAGAACCTCAGACTGCTCTTAAAGGAGACAGTTACACTCGAATGACAAGATGCTGCTGTTGTACGTTTTGAAGGAACTGATAAAGTTTGTTTAACGCTTCATAATAACTTCCACTAAACACTGTTAACACTGTAGCAGTTCAGTCCGATAACAGACAGGTGTATCATCTTATTATCAACCCAACACTGGATTCTCAAATATTACTGTGAATAATGTTTAAAAATGTGGAAAAGTAAGTAAAAAGATAACAATAAACAATGTACAGTTTACATAGATGCCTATTTATGGTTTTCCTGTCTTTCATTATTAAAATCAGTCAATCAATCAATAGAAAATATATACTTGAGGAAAAGTAAAAAATACCTTCAAGTGAAGGAAACATGCACAATCAATGTTATTTTAGTATGAAACTATTATTTATTAACATTTTATATAAAATAGGTTTTATTATTTTAGGTATAATTTTCAATTGTTTTTAGTTTTAGTAGATTTGTTTTTATTGTTATTCATTTTTCTTCGTATTTTTCAGTTTATATTTATATTTAGAACTTAATTAAATTTTTTTTTACATTTTTTAATCTAACATTTATATTTTATTCTCATTTCAGCCTTATTTTAAATTTGTGCTTTTTCTCAGTAGTTTAATTTTTTAGATAACATTAAAAACACTTTATGAATTTAGGTTAATGTCCATAAACATACTGATGTTTGTACATAATACATTGTTACATATTAATAATAATAATAAATAAAAATAAATGTTAATTTATACCTGTTATACATTTACTATGAACCTTTTTATAGTATTTATATATATATTTTATAAAAAAAAGTATACTTCTTTTTTTTCATAGTGCTTTAACTTAATGTAAACAAATGATTAAAATGTTTTGTCATAAAGGTTTATTGCTAAATGTACACACAAACATATAATTAAAACATAAAATATGTATGTTTTGCATATATATGTATAAAACAAAACCCCAAAAATGATAATAATAATAATAATAATTACAAATAGGTATTTCTGCTGGAGCATTTAAATGATGTTAAATCAGCCATTATATATGAATATAAATATTTTTAAACATTAAATGAACCCAAAACATTTCTAACAGTTCTAACTCATTAGTACACATTAAATACTTTCTTCAGTGTAGAACTGACATATCTAACGGTAAAAACCCTGTGCAGTTTGAAACCCCACAGTGACAGGCTTTTCTCGCTGGTATTTTATCAGCATTAGTCCCTGTGTGTGTCCTGGTCTGTGTTTTATCCCACTGTCCACCTGCATAGTCAAAAGTCAGTTCTTCGTACTTTTCTATATCACGATTTGTGAACAGAGCGAGTCTGGGCAGCAGCGAGTGCACTCGGACGGGCACCATGAGCAGGTTGGGCTGGCAGGAGTGGTTGATGAACCTCCCCACATTGCCTACATTCACAGGGTCCACAAACGTCTGGGTGACCCTGTCCTCTCCGCTGTGCTCCTGCACAGCAATGATATAGTTCATATCTAGGGGAGTCTGGGAGAGCTGGCGGTGACGGGCCTCGGGGCACCCGATTACTTCCCCGGCGTATTCGCATACAAACTGGCCACAAGAGAGGCGCTCCAGAGCCTCCACCCCCAGACCCCTGTCCTTGGTGCTGAAAACACCCAGACGAACCTCCACCCCCTTTTGAACCACACGGGTCTGGCAGGACTCACTGCAGATGCACAAGGCATTGCACTCGAATACAGGCCTGCTGTAGCCGCCGTCCTCTCGCGGTTGGTTCAGACGTCCCACGCTGTCATATGTCTGGCCGAACCTCAGACAGGGGCAGCTGTCGGGCAGGCAGGACCCGGCACGACACGAGCAGCCCGGGAGGGTCATGGCACTAGGATCAAGGTCACAGCCTGGTCCTTGTACATTATCTGGCAGATACTGGAAAATCGATTCTAATTAAGACTTACTGTAAACTGGACAAACAATCTGAAAGTACAGTCAAAACAAAAATTATACAGACACCATATATAATTCTAGATATTGCTTTACTAGTGGGTGCGGGACACTATAGTTCATGCGAGTGAGGAGAGCAAAATAAAGTAAACTGTGACATTTGTGACCCTGGTGCACAAAACCAGTCATCATTTTAATTAATGAAAGCTGAATAAACAAGCTTTCCCTTGATGCATGTTTCCTAGGACAGGACAATACAACTTTTTAAATATTTGCAAAACATTAAATACATTAAAATATTGAGAAAATCACACTTAAAGTTGTCCAAATAAATTCTTAGCAACGAATACTGCTTATGAAAAATTGAGCTTTGATTTTTTTATGGCAGGAAATTAACAAAATATCTTAATGGAACATGATTTTTGGCATAAAAGAAAAAATTATATTTTTCTCCCATACAATAAATTGTTGGTTATTGCTACAAATATACTTGTGCTACTTATGACTGGTTTTGTGCTCCAGGGTCACATTACATAAATCTTAAAAAGTTCTTCATACAATGGACTACCATTCAATTTTATAACAATCTGGGACCAAAATTATTCAGACCTTTTGACCTGACTATTTAAGTGTTTTGCTAGTGTGACCTTTTTATACCACAGACTGTGGTATCGTGTACTTACAGCTCACAGCTATTCAACCTAATTCCTTATACCTTTCTATCGAAGGAATTTGTTCTGACACAGTTTTACAATGGGTTCTTGTCATATTTTATTACAATGTTCTAAACTAAAACAAATTAACTGTTATAATATGAGAAATATTGAATGTGTCTAATTAAATTTTGGTTTTGTATATGATAGTGCTGCCATCTAGTGGTGCTATGGGTATTCATGCTGTATAAAATCTACTTATCGTCATTAAAATAAACTTAAGTGATGTTTTAAAACACTATTGGCCTGCAAAATGATGGAAAATGCTGATATATCTATAACGACTTTAATGTAAGGCGAGTGAAATGTTACCTGAAAGTTGGAAAAAGCCTCTTTGGGAACGCTGTTCTCAATCAAAACAGGAACATTCTCGAGCCCGCCACTCAGATCTCCGCTGTAGGATCGCATCATATCTTTTTTATAGTTTTCTGTCTGATTTGGTTGTGAAAGAGGACATTATTAATTTGTGGCTTGTTATGAATAGCGATGTATTTACGTAAGACATGCGAACGGAAGCGGAAATGCTACAACGCTCGAAGTCGATGCAAACTAAAAGTCCTGACGTTCTGTTCAAGTTTAGATACTGAAAATTTTTTATTATTTCCCATTAAGCTTTTAGGATGCCATTTGTTATGTAAATATTATGATTTTATTTATGAATTGAAAAAATTTTTAAAAACATTTTTAATGTCACAGAAGTTGAGATGAGCAAGCAGATGCATGCTAGAATGTCTCACAGAAATATTTATTATTGTAATATTTATTAGTTTATTGGAACGTTCGCAAATTAAGATGAGACTGATTATATGAATTAATTGATCTATTTTTGAAAACAAGAGCTTCAGTTTTGTGAAGTCTTTCAAAAATCAATGCAACAGTAACACCGCCGATTAAAACAGGCTGGGAAAAAAAGCATATACCATCTGCTTTAGTTTTTTTATTGAACGTTTAACCACAAAAACATCTTAACAGACACGAAGACATAAAATTGTGTAAATACAGAAAAGCACTAAACACTTTAAAAACTGTCTGATTGGCACTTTAGTGCTTTCCATCCAACTCCAACTTTCATTTTTCTCTGCAAATGGATGTTGCGTGATAAATGTACAGCAGGCAGCAATAGATTTTAAACACAAATTTTGGTAGTTTAACAAGAGGACACACTTGTAAAACACAGGAGGGCAAATCAAAACTCAAACAATTATTAGCTATTAATAATAATAAAAAATAAAAGGCATAATGTCTGTTTATCCAAAGTTTATATTTGCATGACCGTAAATATATTGCATGGTGAGTTTAAGTTGTTTCATAGCAGATCAGAACAATACACAAACACTGGCTGTTTGCATGAGCAAGCACCACAGAGACAGTAACAGGTTGCCTGACAGATCAAAAAACTAAAGGACCAGATACAGTATAACCTCAGCCATAATCAGGCATGAAATGAGGCAAACACATATCTGCTTATAGCAACGACATCATCACAATGGTCCCATACAGAAATTATCCGATCTACCAAAGCCAATCACCAGAGATTTTGTTTGAATAATTAAAGTATATGAAAAAGACAGGAGTTGAGTGTTCGTAGCCATCATCTTGACTGTGGAGTCAACCCAGGACGATGTCTAAGTCAAGGTTTCCCCTTTTGTGACCTTAAAAGACAAAACAGACAACAAATCGGCTTTATTTCAAACAAATTAAAACAAGAAGGTCCTGTAAACTCTTGTTATTGATTCTTATTGACATACTCTGGCTTCAATGTACTCAATCCTCCTCTCCAAAGCAGTGAGCTTTTCGTTCAAAGTGGCTAAACGGGACCTGCAGGACATATCTGAAGAGAAATAAAAAACAGAAGCACGTTTTATTAGGACACATACAAGAAAAGTCATCATTTCCTGTGACAAAAATATCATGCAGTAATCTTAAAAATATTTTGAAAAAAGACTAATAGGCAAAATAATAAAAATAGGCTATAATAAGTTATGAATAGAAAGTATGAATGAGAAAATATAAATAATATTATATACACTATATAATACAATTTAATCAGTATTATTATAAATATTAATAATTATATAAATAAAATATACACAGTAATTCTTATAAATAAATTACCTTTTAGTTACATTATTGATATTACATAATACCGTACTAGCACTGAAATGGGTCTGGTTTATCAAAACAAACTGCATTAGTTAATCTTTACATTAGTACACTCTTTTCGTCTCTTTGACCAGAAACAAATATGTGTATATGGTGTACATTTCGGTATGCTAGCAATTTTTTTAAAAATCACATAAAACTAGTAACTTATATTAATCATCAAAGCGCAAATCTACAAATCTCCAACAACCCAACGCCCTGCATGTTTTTCCTGGTCATTGCGCTGCCTGTACGCTTAATAAACTACTTATTCAACATATATACTCGCTTATTATACTATTAATCGATACTAAACAATGTTTAAAAAACCAACAACTGATGTAACCCACATATTTCCCACATATTACGCAGTCTAATGACCTACTGCTCTCGATTAGCATGCTAGCGTGAAGAAAAGGCGTAATAAATTACGCAAAAATAGACAAGCCGCAGCTTCTCCAACTCACCGAAGGAATTAAGAAAATCGGCTATTTTCTTAATGCTGCTGGTTATCACTTCGATATATTCACGGTTCGCCCAGTCTTGATGAATTTCCCTTTGCACTGGATCCTCCTGTCCGGCCATCGTGAGCTAGTTAGCATTAGCATTAGCAATAGCAAATAGCCGCTGACTGTTGAGAGGAAGGAGCGGCAGCGCCCCCTGATGGACAAATACACCCTTCGGCCAAACAATAAAACTAATAGAGGGATCATTTGAAATTAAACACAAATATGCGATTAACATAAATTTATTAAATAAGTAAAAAAGTGAGTAAATGCATTATATAAATTGAAAATAATTTTGTGTTTCACGACTCAGCTGAAATCTCCCTGTAAGATATTGAATTTTATCTATAGAATTTTGTATTGTTTGATATTCATAACTCTATACGATGCAGCCAAGGCGTACAAACGCAATAAACGGAAAAAAAAATATACAAACAGAAAAATAATAACATTCTGTTGCACGTTATTAACAGACGATAATACGCCTTGCGCGCGACCACAAAACATCTGGAGATTCATAACGGATCAACCTTCAGGGTATAATGATGTTTATACCTTATCTATAGTGTTCATTTCTAACCGTATGTACTGATGTGTGACCGTTCTTAGCACTGAAATCGTTATTATTACCCGTTCTGGCTTACTTTCATATCAACGTTTTTCAAGAAGCAACAAAACTTCAATGTGCGAGACTTTCGGAGTCACCCACGTTCAGTTATTTTTAACGGTGGCTTGGCTTCATATTGAATCTGCTATTTCTTAGCATTTTTCTCATTACTTATGTTGTACGGTGGTAATTATAAGCACATTGGTTTGTAGCGCAAATACTTTTACTTTTTCCCGCCCTTTATTCTTCTAGTTATAGCAGCTGATTTGAAAGTCTCACACCTTCACAGAAAATAACTTACTTGTGTGTTGCAAGGTGGATAGCATAGGACAGTACCATGTCCAAAAACCGTAATATTATCATATATATCATCATAGTTTTATCATATTTAAAAGGTATTTTGACCTTTTGACCTGTATTGTACAGTGGTCAGATCACTAGTAATCCCTGTCAGAATTGTGTAACATATTGTGCTTAATTCTTTTAAATCAACAGAGCAATGTCAAGCAAGTTTATAAACTGTAGACGAAGCCTTGCTGTCGCTTTGGATCATGCAGCAGATTTATCATCATCTCCATACTGCGGCCCGATTACAACATCACAGTATGACACGTATGTATTTGATGACTACACAAAGACAGGGCTGCCAACTCTCACGCAATGAGCGTGAGACACGCATTTGACTGTCTTCACACGCTCTCATTTCTCACGCTGAAAATCTATTCAATCAATCTTTTATCAATCAGCTACCCATTGCGTCGGGCCAAACGCCACTTGTGGTCGATCAATTCTCCTTCAAAACAAACAAGCAAAAAACACCTACTATAAGGGGTCAAAATAGAACTGCAATAAATTCTAGAAGTAAATAAATAAATAAATTGTAATTGCATTGTGTTATCCATAAATTACAATTGTAGCCCTAGACAGTTACATACGGCTATGGTTTTATTAATACAGTGTGATTGATTTTATGGTCTCAAGCATTTAGAAATCACACAAAATTTTAATAAAAAAATGAAAATAAACAAATTAGCAGTTTTACTACGATAAAACCATGGTTGATTTTGGTAAGGTTTGTGATGTCCATGTTTTTGGCCTCGTTGGCAGCCCTGCAAAGAGGCGAGATTGCATGCGTTTTTTTTTAAATATAGTTTTATCTGTGCTAAATGTGCTGCAGATATCCTAATTATCATGCTTGTCACTAATAACGAGGGCATTTTCTATTAATAGGAATGAAGACATTCAGTGCCGCACATGTTCTGCAAAACTGCAAGATGTACGTGGGCTCCTCGGTCGGTTTTATCATCATCATCATCAAAAGCATTTCAGGCATGATTTGTCCGTTTTGAGCTTATTCCCTCTTCTATTTTCAGATGTACAGTCCTTAGAAGATCTTGTGGCAAAGCTGGAGTTTGAAAATGAGCTGAACCGTGTCTACAGTCGAGTCCTGCAGAGTAAAAACCAAGACCTTGGAAAGGACACAGAAAGTGTGAAGAGTGATGCGGACGAAAGAAGTACAGGCCGCTGGGATGATGACAGTAAGGAGGAGTATTCCTTCCTTCTAGACATGATACTTGAGATTGAGCGGGACAATGACTTCACTGCTGACTGTGATGTCAGTGCTTTGGAACGGGACTTGCAGTTAACACCATAGTTTTAATGCCCTCAACGATTTATGTTATACTTCTTTTCAGTTTGAAGGAAACTAGGCCATAGCGTAGCAATAGTGTTTATAGCAATACAGTACATGCATGTCATTCTCAATTACTACTGGTGTAAATTAATTTATTTCTGCACTAGGAATTAATACTAATAATCACTTCACATTCTAAAGGACATATGATCCATTTTTTAGCATTGATCTGTTTAAAAGTACAGCTCATCAGCACTGGTGGTGGTAAAATATTATATTTGTTATACTGATCTACAGTTTTCATTTTAATTTTGTTTTTTAACATCTTTATATTTATTAGACTGAATAAAATAGTTTATATATTACTATTTTAATTTTTTACCTTGGGTCACATGCAGTGAAAACACCTACATTTCTTATTTGTTGTAATATCTATATATTTATAACACTGAATAAAATATTTACGGGTCATGGACACTGGTGGTAAATGTATGTTTTTGTTTAGAAATGGTAGAAACTTTACTGCGAATTTATACGATTTTAATTTTGTTTTGTTTATACAAAATTTCTGCTTAATTTTTTTAATAAATTCAAAATAACAAGTCTGTATCATTCTAAATAAGTAAATGACTAGTTTCCACGTAAGTATAATGTGGGAAAAGTTGACTTGCACTGTGGAATATCGTCAGTGTTCATACAGTGTCAGCATGACAAAGCAAAAATCTAAACCGGTTTCAGTCTCATGCTGATCATTATATTGAAGTTTATTAAGTTAGAGAATAATTCATATTTACTGTGCATTATAACATCCACACTACTAGCTATTTTAAACATGTGCCAATATGTAGCATGTGACTTAAAATCAAACGGAAACCAAAACAAAAAGTGGAAGTGAGAGTATAAGACTGAGGTTTGTCAAATGAATTGCTTCTGTTTTTTGTTCAGTGTCATGAACAGAAATGAGGAACAAGTCTTTTTTTTGTTGTTTTATTTTGGTTAAAAGTTGAAAGATAAGACCTGAGCCGTGCAGTTCATGAATAAATTACAACTATTAAATAAAAAATTTACAGCTACATCAGAAGCTTCCCTCAGAAAGGTTTTAGAAAGCATCTTCATTAAGTAAACAGTCTAAAAACAGTCACACTTTAATCATGTCTGCACAGACGGCCTATATCAAACAACGATCTACAACAGATATGCGATGGACGGTCTATCTCAAATGGCCACAACACAATGCAGTTGCAAGGTTTACTTCATCCTCTTCAGAAGCTCTTTGATATCTGCTTCAATATCGATGGTGAGGAACCTTCTGCTGTATCGCTTGAACGGTTCCCCGTCCGGGCCGATGAGGAACTTCTCAAAGTTCCAGGAGACGTCATTCCTGCTCACTGGATTCCAGATGATGCATTTGGGATCTCCCATCAAAGACTGGGATTCGTCACTGGGCTGAGGCAGGCTCTCCTTCAGGAACACAAACAGAGGGTGGGCGTTCTCACCGTTCACTTCCAGCTTCTCCAGAAGTTGGAATTTTGGTTCAAAGCCATTCCCAGGACGGACGTATTTCAGAGACAGCAGAATTTCATCATTCTTGCAGTTCTCCTGTTGAGCAACCAAAATTGCACAATATTTTATGCAATAAAGCAGATAACGACATTTAATCGTTGAATCAGTAAACAACGCGGGTTTTGTTTAAAGTCATTGCTATCAAAAAAGTTATAGCGATAGCGATAACAGATCATTAGATCATGTCTACAATGCAAACCACTCAAAATGGGAATTAGAATATTATTTAATACTAATATATTATTTAATTTACAGCAATATATATATTTTAAATATATAAAAGCTTCATTGTATTAAAAACAACAACATTAATATACAAAATATGTAAGATATAAAATATATATATAAAAAACTATTTCTATATATTGTTTAAATACATGTATAATAATATATTTATAATTATAAGTTCACACACACACACACACACACACACACACACACACACATATATCACATATATATAAATAAATGTAAAATTAAATATTTTAAATTCTGAAAAATAACACTATGACTCAATGCATAACACTATAATATATTTGTAGTTATGATCAATTTATTAATATAAATTATTATGTATATTATGTAATTTACCCTTGAAATATCTGAAAAAAGCGAAGCATCTGCCTCACCTGATGTCCGAACTGGTTGCAGGGAGCGCCCAGAACCACAAGCCCCTGATCAGCGTAGCGGCTGTGGAGCTCGTTCATCTGGGTGTAATCCCTGACTGTTGTGCCTCAAAGCGACGCCACATTTTCAATAAGCACCACTTTACCCTTGAGAGAGGAAAAATTCAGGAGGTCCCCAGACAAAAGTTTGGCGGACAGATCGTAAAACTTCTTCGCGGCCCCTGCCATGCTTGAACACGCCGTTTACTACGTAGTTCAAAGCGCAACGTGATGTTTTATAGCAATAAACCTTCAACTGAACCTTGAGTCTCGAGGAGAGGAGGCGCGTAAATAAAATTCAAGGAAGTGTATGTGCTGCCTGAAAGGTCAGCTAGATGTGAAAACAATAATGCCATCTTCTGTCAAAATTGGTGTATTGCATTCAATGCCCTGCAACTCTCGGCTAATTTATTTAAAAAAAGCAATACTATAATAAATCATAGATATATATAGAATGACATTCTATATATATGTAATAAATTAAACAAAAATAATATATAGGCTATGCATAGACCCTAAGTATGTTTTTTTTATTTAAAATGTGTATTAACTCTAATACCTATATTTATTATTGGTGGGTATAATAAATTTACCTCATTTGGCCAAAATATTTTTAAATGCTCAAGACATATTTACCCGGTTTAACAGACAGGGTTTAGCCTAAACCAAAATTAGGTCATAGTTCAATAGGCTAAATGCCAACGGCCGTTGTGACGCACTTCCGCTGAAATCTCAGCCACCGCGAATACTTCCGGCTAGCGT
>JAUCMS010000012.1:6121527-6137726 GCA_032357445.1 Enteromius radiatus | reverse complement strand
TAAGCTACATACCTTCTATGTACATATCAGACAACTATTTAAAATATTCTCTCAATGCATTCTATGGCACCTTTAATATATATAATATATATATATTTTTTTTTAATTAAATATAACCTTTTGACAACACATTAGATCTCAGTGGGGAAAAATGATGGATTTCTATACTGATATGGACTGGGTAATGTGTTAGGAACGAAAAGATGCCACATCGTTTGATAGAAATGAAAATTGTCAACCTACAGAGGGTTGAATTCAAAGACATCCCGAAAATCACAGTGAAAAAAAGATGCAGCAGGCTAGTCCATTTTGCTGAAATATCATTGCAGCAACTCAAAATGGTACTCAGTATTTTGTATGGCCCCTACGTGCTTGTATGCATGCCTAGCATCACTGAGCTCCTGGACAATCAACCCCTCATGACAGGGTTACTCCACCGCAAAATGAAAATTTTGTCATTAGTCACTTACCCCATGTCGTTCCAAACCTGTTAAAGCTTCATTTGTATTTAGAACACAAATTAAGATATTTTGGATGAAAACCAGGAGGCTTTTGAGTGACCCATTGACTGCCAAGTAATGAAATAAAAGAATTAATTTTCTTCTCATTGTTTGGTAAGAGACATTAACACTAGTGGCCTGCTGAAGGTCATTTTGTAGGGCTCTGGCAGTGCCCTTTGTGTTCCTCCTTGCACAAAGGAGCAGATACTGGCCCTGTCCAGCTCTCCTAGAGTAAATGCCTGTCTCCTGTCTCTTTGGATGAAAACTAGGAGTCTTCTGACTTCTGAAAAGTATGAAAGACATGGCGAATACCTCATCAGTGGTTGAACTATAATGTTATGAAGCTACAAGAATACTTTTTGCATGGAAATAAAACAAACAATAACGACTTTATTCAAGAATTCGGCGCCATAAAGTAATTGCAGTGCCATTTTGGAGCGCTCGTAGTATAGCTGGACCTTGAGAGTGTAATTTATTTGGCAGCCAATGGGACAGTCATAAACCTCCTGGTTTACATCCAGAATATCTTAAATTGTGTTTTGAAGATGAACAAAGCTTTTACACATTTGGAACGACAGGGTAAGTGATTAATGACAAAGTTTTTGGGTGGAGTAGCCTTTTAACACCAAAGCAGCTGAAACTGATTAACAACCCCCCTGCTACTTAACTGACCAGATCAATATCCCAGGAGTTTTACTTTTAATTTCCCAGGAGAACTGACTTGATGCTGATTACAAACTGTACTTTACATTTTTTCAGCAGTGTATGTAAATGTTTTGTACATTGTTGCATTTCTTTTTTGTTATAGGTTCCAGCACAGAAGTGTCGCTATGCGTTGGGCAGTATACTGAGTGAGGGCGCGGATGCACCCAATGAGGAAGAGCAGCAGCTTTATGAGAAGCAAGGCTTCCGGGTTTACTCTTTCCCAGAGGTCACACATGTCGTCACAGCCTCCTTCCCTCACCGAACCCCTCTCTCCATTTTCCTGGGGGTGCAGAGGGTTTATCCACAGCTGAACTGCTACATTAAGGTAACAACATCATCTTCATCGTTTACCAAATTACCTGTTTTTCACTGTTTGTGCAGTAGCCTTTCAGGTGTGTTTAATTCAAGCCGTGATTGATGCAGACAGCGTGCTTTAGTTTCCTTCAGCATGATTGGTGTACTGGCACATAGAGGTTATGAGGGAATGAACGCCTAGACTGTCAGTGTTACTAGAGGGATGGAGACAGTAATTATTAAGCAGTAGACTTAATCATAGCAATTAAGGACAAAGAGAGAGAAGAAAAGCTGGGGATGAGGGCAATGAAAGCAACAAATGAGGAGGATTGCGAATTGGGAAGAGGTGCGTGAAGGAAAGTGAAGAGATTTTCATTTCATCGTCAACGTTTCTAAGCACAGTGTTGGGATTTGTTAGAGTCGACTCTTTCTTTTGAGAGACAATAACTTTATACTCAGTGTACTTTGCAGGATGTTTTCATTTACTTAGACTTACTTTAAGGCCCCAGTATACTGTGTTTATTTTTTGTTCTTCACTTAGAGGTAAAATGATATTAGCGTATTAGTGTACTAACAGTGAACATCACAGTGCTCTCTACACTGCTACATGCTTTCCTCTCAATAACAAAAAAAAAACGGTGAGAGGACAGTCAAGAAAGCATCTAATTCTGCCCTCCAGTTATGCCACGTCACATTTATATAGTGCTTTATATAAAAGATTTCTTTAAAGCTAGCAGCTTTACAGTGTAGAACGAAATAGGCAAAAACAGTCATTATTTAAATTAGAATGGTAACCTCAATTTCTAGTATAAAGCAGCTATCCAGTGTGTTCATGTTTTTCCCTGACCTCATCTGAATGGGAGAAATAAACCAGAGAAGATTTACATGTCAAAAGAGGCAGGCCTTGTACCAATAATCACTATTGACCAATGGCAGTTTATTTTCTGAAGAAAATGTGTGGAGCTTGTCTGTACAAAAGCCCTGGCTAAGGTGTCCTTAGTGTTTTTGGTAGCCTTTTTAATGGCCCTCACAGTTTTTCATCATTTTTGGCACAATTTATGTGTATGTGTGTGTGTGTGTATGAGCCCCCTCAACTCTCTCTGCCATCTGCCCTGATGCAGCCTCAGTGTGAACGCAGCCAACAGGCTCAGCCTCCTGCCTCCTCCAGACTCAAGATCTGTCTGCTCAGCTGCTAGATAACTTATCGCCTCCTGTTTGACTCCTCCCGCTTTCCCTTTTTTTGCATGTTTACTCTCTGTCCCTTATAGAAATCTTGATATCGTCAACATGCAGTTCTAAGCTCATGAAAGTCTGAAGAACATCTGTGTACGCCGATCGGTGTTAAATGTTCACATTTATTATCTCAAACATAGGGATCATTACGTTGAATTATTCCATCTGTTTGGACATAGGGATGACAGTGCTTGAGTACAAAAAGTTTCTTCAGATTATTTAAATCCTCTTTCCCAATATGTAGATGTGTATGTCTCTAATGTGTTTTGGGATGCTCTCTCGAGTGAAGCGCTTTTGGAGTTGCCTAAAGATGTATTGATGAAATGGTATAGACTTTCAAGAAAAACTCAGTTATAGCAAATTGTTTGAGATTGAATTACATGTCTGAATACTGTTATCAATTATTAACGTGTACAGTACATCCGTCTCAGAGAGTTGTTTTGTCTTAAATGAGTGGAGCTTTATCTGTGGAGTTATGGAGAATTTGGCCTGTATGTGATGTGAGGCAAAATCTTCTAGAAAGGCATGTTTCTATTTCCAAAAAAAAGTGACTTATGCTCACTAAAGCTGCGTTTATTTGTTAAAACAAATAAAATAAAAACTATAATATTGGGAAAGAGTGTTACAGTTTAAAATAATTGTTTTTAATTGATTTAATTGAACTGAATTTGTATTTAAATTTGTATTTTTAAATGTTATATCTGGTGATTTTATTTCAATCTTCAGTGTCACGTGACCCTTCACAAATCATGCTAATAAGCTGACTTGGTGCTCAGGACACGTTTCATTGTTACCAATGTCAGTTGCTTAATGTGTTTTTGAAAAGAGTTTGGGAGAGTCGAGATTCGAACACAGGACGCCCAAACAGCGCAAACACTTCACACTTTTATGTTTTTGTCTGTTTTTAAGTTTTATTTATTTATTTTTTTGTATTTTGGAACAGTGTCTTAAAAACATTCTCATTATGCTCAAACCTACACAATATCACATCCTGGGTAGACGATAAAGGATAAGTTGAGAATAGCTTTTTGTGTGTGTGTGTGTGTGTGTGTGTGTGTGTGTGTGTCAAATAGAGATCATGATTCTCCCATGATTCTGAACTTGACAAAATACTGTGTAATTTACTAGAGGCTGTATAAAAAAATATGAATTCAGTCTTTTATATTTAAAATACATTTAATTAACCAATTTTAATATTAATAATATGAATAATTCAATGACTCACTCATAAATACTTCACTTGTTTTATTACTGGATAAATAAGCGATTTTGAGTGATAAATTATTTTTTAAAGGAATAGTTCACCCCATATTTTACTCCCCCCGAAGCCATCCTATTTGTGTATTACTTTGTTCTTTCTTTTCAGTTTTAAAAAAATGTATTCTGGCTAGTTCCAGCTTCTTGGCTGATTTGGCGCTTCAAAATAATGGCCACTATCCACCAGCATTACCAAGCTTGGAAGAGCCAGGATCATTTTTTAGATTAAACTTTTAGATTAAACTCAGACTGTGAACTATTCCTTTAACATAAACGTAGTCGCGGAACCATGTAATCGGTACATAAGCTATTTTCAAGCTCTGATAACTTTCAAAAGGTAATTTTGCTACCATAGACATCATTGTTTATATACACTTACATTCCACTATTTATCTGATGGTGTGAAAGACTATAAGACAGAAATAATACCTTATGTTTGAAAAGACTGTTTGTGAAGTTTTTTTCTTATCCAAACACGGTAACTGCTCTCTGTGTCTCAGAAATTGAATAGACACTAGTTTCTCTTTGAAAGTCTTCTATTCAGCATGCTACCATGTGGCATGTTCACAGCAACTATGAAACAATGGTTCTTTTTGATCACAACGAACATTTCAGGCAGCCGCATCAAACCTGAGATTCAGATCCAGCGTGGATTTGTTTACATTACATAACACGATTCCCACAGTCTTATCAACATACATTGCATATGCATCACCTCACGAGAGACCTGCGGATACCCGCCCCTAATTAACACCTAGGAGCCTGCCAAACAGAGCGTTTTTTTTCCTAGCGCCTACACTTGTTCTGCGTTTTCAAAGTCACTCTTAAATATATCTTATAGCAGCGAATTTCCACGTTAAACAGCTCTCTCTTTTTACCTGACCAACAAAAGGCAAATATTTCTCATCATGAATAATCAATGGCAAAGGCCGTCTGTCCGTAGCTTGTGTGGGCTGCAGATGATTGAACTTTGCGTACAGTCAGAATGAGTAATTTGAAGGCAGTTGGTGATGTGAGACGGAAGGTTGGTCCTCTCTTGTTCGTGGGTAGATTGCACCGAGACTAGGACAGTAGAAGGGAATCCCTATGGCAACCAGGCCCATTCCTGCAGGAGGTTGTTCAAGTGGAAACCTTGTTCTGCTTTCTTTGTGTTTATAATGTGCTGTAAAGTGACATTATGGTATCGCTTGCCCATGCATGCGTGACCACAGAATATAATTCTTCAACCTCCATTTAACAAAATTGTGCATGCTTTTTTGTCACAGTTGCTTTCTAAAGCAGGAATCACTAAAACTGTTCTCGAGCTTAGGCTGTAAGAGTTTGAACAAGCCTACAATACAAAAAAATCTTAATTTTTCAATGCAATTAAATAAAACCTTTTCTAAACCTTTTAATTAACCTTAAGTTTCATTTTTCACAGACTTTGGATTTTTTTTCAGAAATTCATGCCTACATTATAAATTAGTAGAACACTATATTTGGTTAAATAAACTACATGTTGGATTTAAAAATTAATGCTCAAATGAGTTTTAGTGCATTAATCAGTCAGGATCTGGATTTCTGTTCATTAAAGACCAGTTTAAATTATTCATTTAGTTAAAGGGTAAATGGATTTTAGCCAAGAAGCATCAAGAAGCTAAATTTTATTTCTTGAATGGATTAGATTGTAAGATGAGTGAATTAGAGTCTGTTAGCACTACATCACTTGCTCACCAATGGAGGCTCTGCAGTGGATGGGTGCCGTCAAAATGAAAATCCAAACAACTGTTAAAAATATCACAATCCATCTTATTACAGTCCATCCTCTTGCCCTCTCACTTAAAAATTTACCAACATAAAGGAGTGTTTTTTTCCGCATGTAAATTATTTCTTTCCTGATTTAAACAACTGGAGAAAGCAATATTATGAATAAAAGACTTCACAAGACATGAATTGATGGACTTGAGAATAAGTGTAGATTATTGTGATGTTTTTATCAGCTGTTTGGACTCTCATTCTGACGGCACCCATTCACTGTAGAGCAGGGGTCTCCAAACCTGCTCCTGGAGAGCTACCGTCCTGCAGATCTTGGCTCCAACCGTGCTCCAACACACCTGTCTGTAATTATTAAGTAACCCTGAACACCTTGATTAGCTGCTTCAGGAGTGTTTGATTGGGGTTGGAGCTGAAATCTGCAGGAAGGTAGCTCTCCAGGAGCAGGGTTGGAGACCTCTGCTGTAGAGGTGAGGAAATTATGTAGTGCTAAATTTCTCCAATTTCTTTAGAAAAGCTAAAAGAAACTGTTTCTGATATACTGACCCAAGTTTAGCACTTCCGAGAATCACAGACATCCTGACAGCATAGAGAACGAGCATTCACAACAACAGTGGCCCCATATAACTCACACATGTCACGCAGAACCTCAGCGGTCCTCATCAAAGACAGGAAGGGCAAGAGACGGCAGAAAATGTCTGGAGATCATGATTGAACGAATGGGATCAATATTTGGTCAGTCTTAGCCCTCCATTTTCTCTTACGTGAGCACACAGGAGAAACGGCATCTTTTTTAGACCCCCTGTTCTCTTGTTGGTCTGTATTGATCCAGCAGGTTCAGGTTACTTTTGCTAAAATAACACTACATGCTCATTACGTCTTGGTCTTTCCTAACCTTAGTCCTGCAGTTTGATTTCTTCTTGAGACACAACCGTAGTTCATCGACCAAGATCAAATCTAAAATCTTTGGTATTAAGGACAGTTTTAAAGATGAAGTTTTGTACTTTTTGTCGATATACACTGCAGTGCCTCCAAAAAGTTCAGGCTTTGGTCTAAATCACTGTTTATGCTTTATTTAAAATTCCATGTTGCTGTTTTGTTTTCTGGGACAGTTTTAGTCATAAGCATTAAAATTCATAATTATTAGATTTTGTTTATGTTTGTGTTCTTCTATATTGCTGAACTATGCTGTTTTGTTTTGTCCTAGTGTTGCAGAAGCCGTAATGAGGACACTGTTGTCGTTAAATCTGCTTGTTAAAGTTATACTGTCTACTATAATGTTTAAAGTAACAACAGATTTAATTCTTCTAATTAAGGTGTGATCATCAAGTTACAAAAAGAAAAAGAAACAAAACAAATATGTAATTGATGCTGTTTTAAATCTTTTTGCCGAAAAAAAGTGTGTGGTGCAGATCTAACACTTTAGAAAACACTTTACTTACTGTGAAATATGGTGGAGTTAGCGTCATGCTACGGGGTGGCTTTTCATTATCCAGGACTGGGTATCTTGTTAAAACAGAAGAAAAAACTAATGTTGAAATATCCAGGGAAATTTTGCAAGAGAATCTAGACAATGGAGGGAAAGTTCATTATTTATACTGGATGAATGGTGACTGTCAGTCAGAGCCGTGTTCCCAAACTAGTTTGAGAATCTTTGGCACGATTTGAGAAATCCAGTGCACAGATGACATACAACTGTTGCAACATGAACCAAAATTACACCTAAACTGTACACCTAAACACAGCTATGCAGTGCAATGTGATTGGCCGAATACCTCAAGCGTGTGAGAGAAATGTTGAACATGATGAACATGATGCTGATGCACTATCACACAGAAACAATAAAACACATTATAAATTAGGCATTTGTTGCATCCAGTGGGGAAATTACATTATTACTGATTATCATGACTTAGTACTGTCTTAATAACCATGTCTGCATTTATGTTCGAAGAAATGACAAACAAGTACTCCCCTTCACTGCTCAAAATTTGTGTTTGAATAGTAAGTAAGCAGATTCTTTTAATAAGAAAACGTAACTTTTACAACGACACACAGCGTCTCCAGAACATGCCACCGTAGCAACACTACAGCGATAATAATAGCTCCGCCTTCTTTCTTTGTGTAAACATTTGGGTGGTGTTATAAAATATAGAACATGACAAGGATATAGTAAATCATACTTGCTTGTCAGAACATTCAGCTGTATATTAACAATATTTTAAAGAAAATCTAAGTAATTATAAAAATGACATAAACATATTACATTTCTCAAGTGTTAAGTGAGTCAGAAAAGCACTTACAGTTAAGCTATTTGCATTTACTAGAAATTTAAACTAGAATGCATTTTCATTTAAATAACAATTAACATGTAAGTCACTTGAAAACATTACATTTGAATTTGCTCTTTTTAAAAGTATATTAAAGTGTACTTGTTTTTTTTTTTTTTTTTAAGTACGTGAGGTGAGTAAAATCAAATCAAAATGTTGTAATTATAAAAACAACTTCTGGGAAAAAAAGACTTAATTGAAAACCACAATACACAGAGAGTAGCACATAATGTCGTTTGCAGTTTTTTTACTTGATTGGTAGGTTGTCGTGAACTCAGACCTCAAACTACTCTAAATTCTTGATCGTGTGGGCAGCTGTCTGCCTTGTCATTTGGAATATGTATTTCAGCATCTATCTGACTGTCAGTGCATCAGCACTTGGAATGTCAAATACTTTTGCTCTGATCAGAATTTTGATATTGTTCTCATTGTACCACAAATGTATGTCTATCTAGCTGTATCCACCTCTCTATCTCTCTAGCGTTAAGATGAAAGTCCACAAACAAACAGCCAAAGTGGCCATGAACTTCTTGGACCAGGAGAAATGCTCTTCCAAATGCCACACTGACATTTTAGCTCAAAAGCTCCCTCTAAAGATTATTGGAGAAAGATGACAACATGAACCGAACCTTCCTGCTGTTTGCTCACGAAAAAGCTCTGTTTGATAATCTCCTATTGTCACGCTGCAGGAGAGGTGCACCGTATTTCCCCCAGTCCCATGCACAAAATGTGAACATCTACAAGGAAAAGTTTAATTACGATTAAATTCCCATTCAGGGTATTTTATTGGCATCTAGTTTAGATAGAATCGACAACCAGGTGTCACGCTGTGTTTTCACAGTCTCAGTTGCCTGGTTTCTTAATTAGCTGTTTGGTATTTCAGGTGAAAGGGTGTCATATTAGCAGAACGCGTGATGAATTTTACACAAGCTACTTGTCTACCCTGTTCTCTGAAATTCCCCCTTAATAAATGGCCTGAATGTATTTTTTGCAGACTTTATAACACCTTCTCTGTGTTACCTGTACCTGAATGCAGCACCAGTTTCAAAAAAGATTCAGACTTTCTAGTGCAAGCCCCTTTTTCTTGAGGGGGATTACTGCTTTAAGTGCCGTTTGATCGTCTTATTGAAGTATGTGCACTTAATATGTTTCTAATAATAATACAGCATAATTGAAAGCCTGAAAGCCATTGCACTTAATTAAAATTGAAGTCTACTTCTACATTACAATTTTCTATATTTAAAAGTTAATTTTACACTATAGATTTAAAAACCATTAGCCAATCAATCAATAATGGAAAGGCTTTGAAGCTTTTGCATTCAGCGCAGGTCTTCAGCGATGACTTGAAATGAAAGTTTTTGATAAGCTTTATTTATTTATTTACACAAATTCTATGTTTAATTTACCTTCACGCAACACCAAAGTGAGAAAGGAGGGATTTTTTCTATCACATCAAACCGCAGTGTTACACTAGCTTTCGCTGTGCACTGTTTGTTCTGCCTCTGGATATATAGTGTAATCAGCGTTAAATCAGGTTGTGGAGTGCTGCCTTTTTTTGGGCAATTTCACTCCAGACGAGATCTGCCCTGAGTGTTCTCACAGACTTTCAGGAGGACTAGTACTAACATGCTTTCGTCATGATACGGAACAAACATACATCACTTAGATCAGTCAGGACTAGTCTGTATGGGCTGAATAAAAGCAAACCAGTATCTCACCAGTAAAGTTTGATGGAAGATGACTGTAATAGAGGTAAAGACAAAGTCAAAAATGATGTGAATCCGTTATTATTCATGTGCAAACAAAACAGATCGTGTACAGGATGTGTGTTTTTTGATAGCTTTTTGCATGAGCACATTTCAGGTTGCATGTCTGATTTATAACGAACATTTGCAAAAGTGTTTTTTTTTTATAGCAGATTGCAATGGTCAGTGGTGTCAACACTAACTCTGGTGAACTGTGCACTGGTCATTAGGGGTGTAACAGGACACAAATGTGACTGTTTGGTACGTACCTCGGTTTTAATGGTTCGGTACGATTTGGGTACAGTGTTATTTTTTTGTTTTTTTTTTAAAGCGCTTTAGTGAACAAGTTGCTCTTTCTTTAAATACATTTAGTTATAGTTTAAATGATCTTTGTGATAAAAATCTACCTCCGCCTATGCTTAAAATAGGGAGCCCTTTTACATTATTGCGTTAGAACTAGGCCTAACAACTTAACCCAAACTCAGAGATGATCACACTCAACTTAAAAAAGAAAACAGGTATGCAAACATGTACATTGCACATAATGCCGTTTTTAAATAAACTTTGCATTTTCCAAAGCGTTTATACAGCTATTTGTATCTAAAGACCATTCAGTTCGGTGCGAATACATACTATTACACCCCTACTGGTCATTTAGAGCTGCCTTTAGATCAACACATTCAGCAGATTAAGAATGTTTTTATTTACTTTTTCAGAATTGTTTTGCTCTGTTGATTCTGAGTTGATCCGTCAATATTTCTGTACAGTCAGGTTAAGGGGGCTGGTGTAGTTGTCTGTTGGCATCTCTGTGTGGTCCTTTTGGTATTGCACAAAGTGACCATACTTGCCATCAGGATTTCTATATTGCTTTGATTCAAAGTACCTCCAGAGCGATGTCATAGACCAATCGGTCTGCACAGGCAAACAAAGCTAAAGCCTAGATATTTTAGGCAATATAGAAGTCCTGGGTAAATGGCACATATGGTCACCCTAGTATTGCAGCTTGACTTGTAGTTATGGAATTATTTTTTCCTTTATTGTTTTTGCTGTTGCACTGCATACATAAATTGAGAATTATGAAACTTCAAAAATCTGTTTGTTTATCTTGGAAAAATTCTTAAATAAACATCCTAAAACCTAATCTTGAACTTTTATTTTAAAATGTTTCAAGTCACACTGAGATGCAGCTATGCTAAAATTGTAGGATGCGTTGCCCTACCTAGAAAATTTTCCACCAGCTGCCACGGCTCAACATTGTCTGTTGAGTTACACGGTATGGAAGCTGTTCGCATGATTGTTAGAGGTGCCCTCAGCATCCGCAGAGACCGCTGCACATCTGTTGGACTTGAGGGCATTTTTGGGCACCCTGCAGGCCTGAGCCAAGATCATTCCTAGTAAAGGGTACAGACGGATACATGGAAAACCAGAAAGGTTGACTGGATAGTAGGTGTGTATGTGTTGTGTGTACTGACATTGCTGGCCTTTACTGCTGCCAGTGTTTGTGTGTTTCCCTCTCTAGACGATCTACTGCCCACTCAACCATATGGCCTTCCTGACCGTGCGAGCCAAAGCTGTTTGTGACCTATGACTAGACTCTCTGATGTGGCTGAGAAGACGTCGCACACACATTATAAGAGTAGTGTATTTTTATAGTTCGCTTCCAGGTGCAGACAGTGATACTTATTCCTAATTTGTGCTTTGAATCGTTTGTTTGTTTTCTGTTGTTTTTTCCAGCTGTCGCCACCCGTAGCTCAGCTGTTCCCCCGTGTCATGAAAAATTCATTAGTTTGTCTCCTCTGTCACCTTATATTCCTTGCTGAATCATTACCACTTATTACTCCAGAGCAATGTAGATTTAAATCAGACATACCGTGAAGAATACCGTGGCTGTACCATAAAACCCAATAATTATGTGCAGTAGTATTTAGATTGACATTTAGAATTATAACATTAAGTTAAAACGTTTGGGTTGGGCAAGTCTCTTATGCTCACCAAGACTGAATTTATCATTTTGATCAAAATGCAGTAAAATGGTAATATTGTGAAATAGTAACTTTTAAAATGGTTGTTTGGCCTAACCCTAACCCTAACCCTATGCAAACAACACCTTTATTTTGGATCCAATTAATCATGATAAATCATTAAAAAGCAGTATATATATATATATATATACACGTGTGTGTGTGTGTGTGTGTGTGTGTGTATATATATATATATATGGTTGAAAATAGTTGTGCTGCTTAATATTTTTATTCAAAACACAAGTATTATGTAAATGCTTTATTGTCACTTTTGATCAATTTAATGCAAGCACAAATTATAATTAAAATAATTAAAATAAAGTAATAAAATATAATAATAATATAATAATAATAATAATTATTATTATTAAAATAATACAATTTCTTAGAAAAAAACTTTAACCTGTATTAATTACATGCACTGAATAAATTACATGTTGACATTTTTAATAAAATACTCTCTAGGTCTGAAGTGGAAATGTCCAGTACAGGTAATAAGCTCACTCTTTCCAAATCTGTGACATTCACATATGTCAAATGTAATTAAAAACCTAGAAAAAAAGTTGAGAAACTTTAAATAGAGCTACGGTGTATGTGTGTGTGTGTGCACGTGCCCGCTGGGTCTGTGCGATATGAGACATTGGTGAGTGGTGGATGTCTGGTCAGGCCACAAGAGGGACGCCAACATGTCCCTCTGCCCGGCCTGTTCTGTTCCAGCAGTTCAAATATGACTTTTGTCCCAGAGCCTGGGGGAGTCCGGGAACATTTGCAAGAGGTAAATGTCACATTTGAATATGATTGATCAGCCCTCTGTGCGAAAGTGGCTGAGAATTAAGATAAGATGAATCTGAAATTAGTACAGGAAGTGGGGGAGCAGATGATATTTGCATGGTTGTGGTGCTGGAAATTGATTATTTTTGTTTTTGAGGATTCGAGATGCTGCTTGATGGTGTTGTCATCATGCATTAAATTACAAGGTGGATGAATAATCTTTCAAAACTCAAGGCTGGGGGCTGATATTTCCCTCAAAGGGCGTGTGCCTGTGTGTGTGTGCATCAGTCAAGCAGAAAGAAGTATTATAATTCAGGACCAAAGACACTCGAGGCATAAGACCAGTAATCTCCCATCAGCTTTTGCAGGACACATGATCAACCCCTGAATTAAAGAGGATTTGTTTGTAACATCTGCAATGACTGTGGAAGTAGATGCTGCTAATACAAAACAAAGATTTTGATTAGCTGAATTATTTAATTCAAATGAGTGTGTTTTTTGGTATCATGTGTTGTGAGAAAAGATGAAGCCAGCGGGGCTGATATGTGTCGAGGCAGCATGCTGGAGATGGTCAGGCTGTGGCTGGAGGAGTGTGTGTGTGTGTGTGTGGTCAGCGAGGTGTAAATGAAACAGCACTCTGACCCATGAGGTGAAAATGAACTAGCGGTTCTCAGCTTGTCATATAGCCTGGTTGCATCTTTTTTTCCCTCTGTGTTTATCGTTTTTACACTTTTCCCCCTCTGGTTTCCTTTAGCTAAATCCCAGCTGGATCAATCACACCTCAGTAGAAGGGACTGGATTCCTTTACGTCCTTTTTGGAAAACTGAGAGGTTTTTGGGATCCTCCTGGTGTTCCCAAACCACCACCAAGAATACCACAATAGTACAACAGTAGTAATAATACCACAATAGTAGCAGTATTTCATGTGCACTTTTTTATTTGTTGTTAACTAGGCCTATAACATACTCCGTTTACGGTTTTACACATTATTGCATACTAGACTGTATTAGATGGCATTTTCTAACAAATTGCAAACTTAGCATCTACCTGCAAGAATGCATTTTATTTAAAATTCCACTATTATGGGTTATGAAAGGTTCATATTTTGGTTTTGAGAGTCAGAAACAGCAGGTTGACATGCATGCAAGGTCAAAAAACATTGAATTAATGATTTCTAAATGATCATGTGACAAACATTTAGACATTTAAAAAATATTAAATGATATTGTTATTATATTGTAGTAATATATTACAATATTGCAGTTTTACAATATTTTTATTAAATAAATGCAGCCTTGGTGAGCATAAAAGACGTCTTTCAAAAACATTTACAAATTACTGACACCTAACTTTTGAAAAGTAGAGTAAATAATAACATCCGGTTTGTTTCTTGCCTCAGAGATAATGAGGAGAGCAGCCATAATTATTTTCAGGTAGTAAACAAATCATTATTTAGGCACTGCAACAGTCCGCTTTAAAGGATGAATAGAGGAATAGATAGATATTTATTTATTTTCAACAAAGGCATTATCCAGACATGCTGATTAACTTCCACAATTACAATATGTCACCTCCGTTTCTTCTTTCTTCTCTTTTTTTTAACCAATGTCTTTGATGTCTTTTCCTTCAAAGTGTACTACTTGTTTCTTATATCTTCAAAGTTTAAGAAACACATTTGTGTTTGTGTAAGTCAAATCTGAGATTCCCAACTTTGTGTTGTCACACTAAGGTCACCGTGGTCTTTCATGCCTAGCCTTCCTTTACTCGTAATCTGACCTTTTCTAGTGTCTGAAAAATAGCAAAACTAGTTTTAGATCCAAATCAAAGCATCTTTGAGGTAGTTGTCTTTCATCTATGGTTAAGAGAAGTTTAATTGCTGGGGTTAATTGCAGGGCTTCCCCATTAACAAAGCAGGCTATTGTGAGTAGCCCATGTTGAAGTCTGGATTTGTCCGGTAATGATATGCACTGATTGGGATTCCTTGTCTTTCACTTTCTAAGATTAAACAAAACCAAAAAAAAGCCCTCTCTAATGATGGATTTTCTCATCAGATCTGTGTCTTCAGATGGTTCCCTCTTTCCCATCCCTCTTCTCTTTGGAAAATCAAAGGATCTAATCTCCATGGAAATCTTTCCGAAGGTTTCCTTGGTAACCAGGCTAAGTTTCACATGGCTCAGATTTTCGTCTCATTTTTTTACATTTATAACTTTTATCTTGGAGGTTATAAAGGTGGTACAGTTCATGAAGTAGCCTTCAAAAATGTCTGTGTTATTGGCTTATCTTCAGACAGTACTTGGCCAAGCCTCTCCTGGAAAGGATAAAAGCGCTAAAGCCTCTTACAGTGAAATGCCACAAGTTTGATGCGCACTTGGGGAAGATTGTGGACCATATAATTATAAGGTGCGATTTAAGATAGGTGAAGCAATCTCTACTTTCGGTCTGTTCCCTAAAATGTGCTTTTATCTTGTCCTACGTGAAATATGAACACCTGTTTTTTTTGTTTCTTTCTCTTGGATTCTTTACGTCGTTCCCTAGAGCTCCTGGGATGTTTCATTCATCATGAAGAGGCATTCTACCGCCATCCAGACAGACTGGCCATTTTCTAGCAAATAAGAAATCGTCTCTTTTGAACTTTAGAGATGGTCTGAAACACTTACTTTTCTTAATCATTTCTTGGTTCATACTGGACATTTTTCACTACTAGGGTAGGCGCAAGTCCTACTTTTTTTAAAGAACTGACAAAGGGGATCCTGCCAAACCGGTGAACCTCTCCTTCAAGATAACACATGCAAATTTCAGCTTTCCTTCTCGTTTCCTGCCAGGGGATTTTCAGCCAGACCTGTAATGAAATTTAGGAGCAGTCGACTGTGAGTGTGGAGTCTCAAGAGCTTGGGGGAGCTTAGAGGAGGACCAGAACCATTTAGCTTAAGGAAATGGCTTTGACAAAAGACCGAACACTGGGACGTCTTTCTCGGGTCAGTGATTTACAAGGGAAGACCAATTGAATGTATTTAGCTGGTGCAAATAGGCCACACTAATCTGAGAAAGCAAGTTTCTTCAAACAAAGTTGTTTGTGAAAGCGGATAAAGTCAGTGGTTTGTGCACAACATTTCACAACGGGGTCTTTTTGGTGTTGTTTATATGATGTACATCAGAACTGGTTAAATCTTTGTTATCTAATATACTGTACTGTATTTACTAAGTAATGATCACTGTTAGAATTTCTCACACTTGTTAGGAAACTGAACAAATCCCTAACCTAAATACATTTTAAGTCACCCAAAAATGAAGAAAATGTGAATAAATTATGACAGAATTATGATTTCTTTAAGAGCTTTATTTTTTCCTTCTATTGTGTCTAAAATATCATCGATAGGATGGGCTCTTTTTGATTGCCCAGTACACTAAAGCAGTGGTTCTCAACCCTGGTCCTCGTGCCCCCCTGCTCTGCATATTTCGCATGTCTCTCTTTGTTAACACACCTGATTCTGATAATCACCTCATTAGAAGAGAACTCCGTGCATGAGCTGTGTTCTCAATCGACATGGTCCCTACACAGTGTCCGTTAAAGTTTACTTCTCTTTGGAACAT
>JAUCMS010000012.1:6064399-6103412 GCA_032357445.1 Enteromius radiatus | reverse complement strand
GCTACATACCTTCTATGTACATATCAGACAACAATTTAAAATATTCTCTCAATGCATTCTATGGCACCTTTAAAGGATTTATTTTTTTTTACAGTGTATGACAACAATTTATTAAAAACTATTGTAGGATTGTTGCTGATAAACAAAATAAATACGAGAAATACATGAAAATAGTAATATGTTTATCTCACAGACATAAAACAAGCCATAACATCTAGTCCCATGGACTCATAAAGTTTGGCCAAGTCCAGTTCACGCATCCTGATCCTCTTGACTTTGACTTGGGTTAAATGAGAACTTTCGACCCTGTTAAGTTAAACAGAATTAAACCTTCAAAAAGAATCAACAATTCATTTCTGCAGCATTTTAGAGCGCAGCCTGAGTGTTCAATTATTGTGCCTGACCTATTTATAAACCTCCCTTTCACGGTTACTTTACCTCCGAATATAACAAATAGATGTTATTTTTGCATGAATGATTCACAAGCTTGTTGTTATTTAGCATAGCAATAGACAGCTTTACACACTGTTGCATCAGACAAACCTCTAACAATTTCTCTTTTTTTTTCTCCCAGAGGGCTGACCACAGCTTTCAGATTGATCTGAGAATTTGACAAATTATACTACTGTACGCTTCCATTTGAGTGGAAAAGTTTGGAGCAATTTCTGATAATCATATCTACGTGTCCTTGCACTCCCTTAAACTTCATACTATTTGCCTCATTCCTCTAGATCTCTCTGCCATTATGATGTTGAACAGACCTCTTTTTCAAGGCAAAATTGGTCCCTTTGTGTTAGAGGTGGTTATTATATAATCTATTGCAAGTGTTTGCTGGTCTAATCACCGCTGTGGTGCATGTGCATTTCTCTCCACCGTCCTCTAAAAAAATATCCAAATTACTTGTGTGTATGGAAGACAAAGCAAGCTTTGTGCTCCCGTCGGTGTGTGTCTCTCCATCAGCGACCAACCCCCTCCTGATTCCCCTCTAATTGGTTGAGAACAGAACTTGAACAGCGCTTGAGGGGTCTTAACACGGCACTCTGGAACTGGGATCTTAAGCAATGCCTGGTGCATACTTACAGTATGAACTTACATTTCTCCCAGAGGCATCAGTACATTAAGTTTCATTCTGTAATTATACCTTCTTTTATGCTGTCTTGCACAGATGAATGGGCTCGTCATTAAAAGCCTTTTCATAAGAGTTTGGGTTCAGATCAACCCGGCGAATCAAATCCTGCAAGTGGGCAGCATTTCCTTCGCTTTGGCTTAAATGTAAATGTGTAATTAGGCTTCTGTGTTTGATATAACGCTGGATTGTAGAGGTTGGTAATACAAGTATGTAATTCTATGCATCTTGTGTTGTTGCTAAAAAGCAGACTAGACCACAGTCACTGCAATTTTGCACAATACAATACCAGTCATTTTCTGACATTTAAACATTAGAGTTTGAAAATAACAAGGGCATTTTCATTTTTGATCGTTATTCCTTTAAATCAAAACTTTAGATTTATAACATCTTATTTGTTTGCGAGTCCTTTGTAATTATTATTTTTTTTGTTTTGTTTTTCTTTGCACAATATCGTCAAAGGAAAACAATTAGCCTAATATAGGCAAAGCTTTGCAATTTAAGAGAATATCTTGTTATTTGAGCGTGACTGAACACTAAATTTGTTTATTGCGTTATCCGATAGTTGCTGACTTTTTGTAAAGTTTGAATAGTAATGCTTTTAGATTTTATGACTTAAATGAACAATTTTTGAGCAATAAATAACATTTTTCATCACTGCCACCACCAGGCCAGACTGTGCATTGCACCCAAAAATGCTTGGCGCAAAACGATAATTTTTTGGTGTTCAAAATTTATATAATAAGCGAGTACACCGTGAATCAATTTTTCAAATCGTGCTTTTTGCTTGTCCTGAATCACTACGATACACATAAGTGTTTATATTCGGACTATTTAGGGTTCGGGTAGGTACCGTTGCGGAGTAGCCCATTACCTGCGTGATTCGTCTCATAGACAAAAACAGAGAGAAGTAGATTCGGCTGCAATGTTCTTCCGCAACACGCACGCAGTTCTGTTTATTAACCGCTAGAGCGCCAAAAGTTACGGACAGCTTACGGACAGCTACAACGCGATGATAAACGCACTTTTGTGTTTTTTCTGATATTTTAAAATCATGTTTCAGACGAATAAAGCGAATCTACGTATCAACATTTCTAAGCCTGCCGCATGCTCACAGTATGCTATACTTAAAAAAAAGGGTAAGCAGACAGCCAATCATAATCTCCCTCAGTGCTTGCTTCATTAAATATTCAGAAGCTTTTATAACCAGCAGAAATGATCAATGTCTGAGGGGAAAAGATGAAAATATGTCGATAAACAGCATATTATTTTTATTTTACAATTTTTACAACTATATAGTGAAATTCCGAAACCTATAAGCTACCAATCAAGCTATAACCTAAAGTACGAACAATTTACAACAACAACAACAACAAAACAAGATAACGTTTCACATTATTAGATTTTGGATAGTTAATTTTAAGCGTAAAAACTGTTTGTGACTCCACCTATCTTCACAGACAGCAGCCAGATATGAGAGAGAGAGAGAGAGAGAGAGAGAGAGAGAGAGGTACACGAAGGGGGCGCCTGTTTCACCCTAACCTGACGAATGCATGAAGCTCGAACCTTGAGCACCAACCATTACTTAAAATTGAAAGATTAAATCGTAACAGAGGGGACCCACCATTTGTTACTGATTCGCTATATCTGGGCAATATTGTTTACGACCTCTCAAATTTCAGTAAAAGACATGGGAAAGTCGTGACTGGGAGAACCGGACCGTGGCTCCGTGGAGATTTAGTTAGAGTTTATTAAACCTCTCACGATGGCAGGTGTGTGGACTGAATTCTTGCGCTCCCACAAAACCCCGAGACTGAGGAGAAAGCCGCGAACTGGCCATTAAGTGGACTTAGGTGGGCTGAAGAGGGTGTTTGTGGTGCACGTAGCTTTTAATGAGAAAGCATTCATCATTTCGAGTGTATTCCGCTGTGCACAGGTAAGATCTTCCTCCTCCTACTCCTCTTCGTCACCCCCTGCGCTTCATCAGGTCTTTGTTTCAGCACCAAGGACAGATCCAAACACATCAAACACCTGCACCTGTGGGGACATCATGAATGGAAGCTGATTTCTGACTAACTTAAAGGCAAAATCAAGTTTGCATCACTGAAACAAGTTGCACGACGTGTTGACTTTCTGCCAAAGCAATTGTTCACAGGTAAGCAAGCATGCATTTCTCTTGATTTACGCGCCGCAATAAGCACGTCCTATTTGCGCACACTTTGGTTAATTTTTAAATCATTTGCATGTCAGACTGGATCTGTTTACCACCAATGGGGAAGTACTTACTATATCAGGGAACAATTTATTACATGCAACAAATAAGTCAGAGTGCTGGAAAATTGCCTTATCTCGCGCGTGCACGGATGCTTTGGCATTTCTTGAGCACAAACCTGTCGTGTGATAGAATACAAACAGGACAGGCTTGCGTTTGAATGTCAATGAGATGTTGCTCCTTTGTTGACTATAAATGCACTTGATATAGAGCACAGAAGAAATCGACAATCTGACATGCTCAACTCTCTGGTCAACTTATGTTGAAACATTAGCAAGAAAGATAGGATCAGTACATTATGAAAAATAAAGTAACACTATATATATATATATATATATATTTTAAGATGACATATTTAGTAATGAAATAATCGTTTTTTAATCTAAAACTCTTTTTAAGTTACTGGATTAATGCAAATTTGTTCTATAAACCCATGTTTGAGCTTTCAGAAAGATTTTAAGGTTTTTTTAAGACTTCTTGATGCATTTTCTTAACCTGCTTAGATTGCTGTAATGAAATTCATTCTTATAAAGCTAATATTTTACAGTTTATGAAGACGGTCAAATCATTATAATCATGCCACATTAAAAAAACAACAAAGCAATGGCAGTGACACAGTTTAATAAATACTCTAATTTTTATTCTGTCGACACCAGATCGAGCCAGAGAGAAATAACATTTCACGAGTCTTCATGAATAAGTACATTCATACACATATATAAACAGCCAAAGTTTTGAACACCTTTCATGTTCTGTAAAATGTGAATCATTTTTCCGTCGAGGAGGAAACTTCTTGCAAAACTTAGCACCCTTGTTCTGTTTATCCACTTTGAATCTTAATAGTGTAAAGCATCCATAGCAACCTATAGAGCAGAGCTGATTGGACGTGCTGAGATAAACATCTCATAGTTAATTTGCTCCATGTCTGTGAATGTTTTCGTCCTTGGCAACCTTACAGAGCCATTCAACTGGACTGGCTTTGTTCCAGAAGTTATCGGTGAAACCAAAGTGGGTCCTATAAAAAGGAAATCGGTCTTTAATTGTATGTGAGAGCGTGTGGGGATGATATTATAGAGATGTAATATTTTTACACTGATATATGTCACAGATATTAAATCACTTAGTTTAAACTTATCAGCAGTCAAGCTGATGGTGAACCCAGACTGATAAAACCCCATCTGGTCTCTCAGTGTACACATAAATGCTGCCAACACTAGAGAATCAAGGGAAGTAAAGCTCTGAATTCCAGCATTATTATGTGCTTCCTCTGGTTACTTGGGCATTTATCTATGGATTGTATGGCCAAAATAACCTGGGGTTAGAGACTGGATGCATGTGGTGTGCTCCTCAATCAGATTACATCGCAAAAAACACAATGAAATTAAGCCCATTAATCATAATTATCACGCTGTAACCTGACGGAAAATGTTTATTCTCCCATCAGATCTGAACATTAATTAAATTAATTTTATTGTGTGTCATTAAGAGAAATGCATGCTCTCCTAAGGATTTATATACTGATCATTAATTGTATTATGTTAAACTAAATTCAGATTTGAGCTATTAGTCAGATTTCTAGGATTTGATTACAGTCTGAAAATGTTGCTTAATACTACTTAAGATCAAATCAAAGCAGCATTATTTGTTTAATGTAACTATCATGTTGTGTTATGATCATTTTGATCTGCAGACAATTTCCTTTTTTCCTAAAAAGTATTTTTTTTTTTGCATTTTGTTGCTCCCAGAAAGGCAAAAACTTCCCAATTGTTTTAAAATAATTTTTCTTTTTATATTTTCTCCATGTTTTCAAAGTTGACCCACCTACAAAATTTCTTATTGGATTCAATCTTTTCATTAACTTGTTTTCTTTCTAATTGCACCAGTTGCACATTTGTTCATGGATTTTATTGATCTTATGCACTTCAATTTTTGACTAAACCTTTGCAAAATTCTCCACAAATAATGTGTTTTATTTCAAAACTGAGGCAAAAGATGTATGGTCAATTCCAGAAGGAAATACATAAATGTGCTACTTGAAAGCACAAAAAGATTGACTGATTTGGTGATAATGTGAGATTCACAAGCAAGCAATTGTTTAAAAGGCTGGTCATTGGTGACCATGAACAAGCAATTAGTTTTCAGCACAACACAAGAGTTAGGCTAAATCATTTTGATCGCTTGTCATTTTGTCGTGCTTTCCTTCTTCTGCGATTTATAGTGCACTGATTGCAGCGCTGTGCCCCTGGAGCAACCTTGGTTGAAGTGCCTTATTCAAGAGCGCAATAATGAAGGCTCCTCTCAATAACTCTTCAGTTTTCCCTGAAGTGTCAAACATGAAACATTGACATTAAAACCTACAGCATATGTTAACATTTACGTCTGTTTACATTGTGTGGCCTTAAACTTGTGTGAATGTTTATTATTCAAGTGCGACTGCTATTGTTTTACTGATGTACTAATGTCCAGATCTCAGTTCATTACCATGGGCCGGTTCATTACCTTGACATTTTTCTCTTGTCCAGCGAACAGAGGGTGCCCGTTGTCTCCATCTGTTCCAGAGAAGAGTGAAAACCGTGATTAGTTTTTAATGTCATTTAAATGTTTTTGTGGTTTTAGTCAACTGCTGTTGGTGAAATGTAGAAACCTGAGAACTATCATTATAAGCCCTAATTGGGGACTGGGAGAAAACAGGACTTTTTAATAGATGAAGAACACTGACTCACAGGGAAAAAAAGATACAAAGCTGTCAGGCGGTATATGGCACAACAATCTTTGTGCTTTATTTAACCCTAAATTGTTTTTATTACCACATCAAATATACATATTATTTCTTGTATAAGTAAAAATGCGCACCATCCAAGTGACAGTTTTGTACGTTTTGTACCTGAGAGTGTAAAACTAAGGTACCAGATTAATGTCCCATGGCCCATTACTTTTTATAAAACAACTTTAAAATACAAACATAATTACCCAGTCTCCAAATATATTTTATTAAAAAAATAGAGCATAATTTCTCTTTAATTTATAACAACAGACCAAATCAACTATATAGTCACAGCTAAAACTGTAGGCTAACATTGCAGCCCTATCATTCAGTTTCTATATTTATTTAGTGTTTACATATACAGTATATATTAACATTGATATATAACATGTTATATATTTAAAAAATGTATATATATATATATATGCCCCACATAGCAAGGGTCCAAAGATTGCAAACCTCATTGATCTTTTGATTAAATTTACTAAAAAGAAATAAATAAAAATTTTACCTTAAGAGATGTCAGCAGTCAGTATAGTAATAAATATCACATTCATGTTGCTGCAGAAAATGGTAAAAGATAAAAACTTAAAAAGATACTTTATTATTATAGATACTTATTCAACATTTTTATCCGATCTCATTTTTTATTTATTTTTTTTTGTAAAAACAACTTTGGCTATTGAATCTTTTATTTATTATTATTTTATTTATGCTTTGACACACTTGGGAAGATTGAGGATTTAAACAATGCAACGTTATTCATGCCCCGCATTACAAATACTTAGCTATTTTGACTTGCCCCGATCCTTTAATTTAATTCACCTATGATAACGGATCTTGTATTAATTAGAACACATGTATAAATCTTTATCACAGTGCATTGCCACCCCAACCACTTTTTCTTGTTTCCATGGTAACAGAAGTTAAGGAAGAGGAACCTAATAAACAAGATGTTGCCTCATTATGCCAGCAGCAAGGGTACAAGAGGGGAAACACCAGGAACATACGTGCTTTATCTTAAATTAAATCACGTATGGCATTTCTGAAAAGCTATGGTGTCTAGAGGCTCAGAGGAACTTCTCCCTCACATTCAAATGATCATATTAGTCATCTAAGGCAATAAAACAATAAATAATTTACAACTGTTTTGCTATGCAGTTTATACTTTACCTCTTGCTCTTAAAAGAAGGTAAACTTGCTTGTAACTTGCAAATGATTGAAGAAACATATGTTAGCTTTTATAATTAGTTGCTGGCTAAGACAAGCACCAGTACTATTGCTCATAATTTATCAAAACCCTTAACCCTAATTTGGCGTGTAATGCATCCTGCGCCATATGTGATGCAGACAATACCTCAGATAGTGTCGCTTGTTAAAGAAACATGTTCAGTTAGTCTTCAAAGCAATCTGATTCGATAGATTTCATAAACGAATTATGAAACATGAAATAAACCCATAGACTTACATTGAATCTGATTCATATCTAGAGTACAGGGGCCTCACTTATAAAGCACTTATAAAGTGAGCGTATGCTTAAAAAACATATTTATAACGTCTGTGACGTTATAACGTGCTTAGCATCACGTCAGGGTCTGAGCAGAAGTACGCACTTTTTATGGTCGGAGTATTGCAGGTTTTTGAAAATGTAAGCTGTTCTTGCAGCTCGATGCTCTAAATGCATTATATGCTAATATGCTAATGACTTTAATTAGGAGTCGTTTACAAGACAGAGAGCTGAAACCATTTACATAGTTCAAGATCATTATAGATTTCACATCTGAAAGATTTCTGTTTGCACATTTATTCTATGTATTGCACCTACGCATATTGGAGAAATGATCGTAAGATCAAATTTAGGATGGTTTGTACGCAACATTTTATAAATGAGGTCCCAGGACTAGTGAGCAGCTAGTCAGAAGTCGTCTGTGATGGTGGCTTGTGTATTTACAGCCCAATCTCACAGCACAGAATCGACTTCACTCGTACAAATCCATATGATTTTTGCTAAATCGTAAATATTTTGCAAGTTGCCAATTCATATCAATGACCTAGACCTAACCCTGCCCCTAAACCTACCCGTCACTGGGGTTTAGACAAATCGTACACAGTCATACAAATGAGGACGCAATTGTAGTATATGTTCTGATGGGTCGTTGGACCGGGATAGTAGTCATTTCTAAAGATGTAATTAATGCAAAACAACTTAGACCAAAAGAGGAACTAGAAAGGGTTTTTAAAAACATATGAAAATGCATAGTAATAATGCATAGTAAGTAAAACAGAAAATAATCTATGCAATGGTGAAGTAGCCTAGTAAAGAAGATCTCTAAATAGAGATGAAAGCTCTATCAGTCTGTGTGAAATATAGTTGCGAAAGATTTTCCTATCAGCTGAAATTATTTATCGTTTCATCTTTTCATCCTCTTCCCTCAGGTTGTAATTTTTCATAACCTAAAAGATGATATCCATCACCTTTGACACCATGAGAAAATTACGTAGTCACTGGGAGTTATTGATGTATCTGAATTAATGAAGCTAGAAAACAGAGCCTCACCTCTGAAATGCTGAGTTCAATCAGGATGAATTACTATCTAGACATGCCCGCCTCCTCACTGCCACCACAAAACCTTATGCAAATTCAATTGCTTATGTAATATGTGACTCTGTGCATTGTATGCTTCTGTTATCCGATGTATTAATCATAAAAAAAAACAATGTTTTTCATTTTCAGAGTTGTTTATTTTGCATTATGTCAATGAGAAAAGTCAATGATATTCATATCTATTTTTCAGGTGCAGAAGATACCGAGATGCATCCACAGTCGGCGGCGGACTTAGTAAATATCTTAACCAACTGAACCACACAGGGTAGTTATAAGAGCTCTTCACCTCTCGTAATCCCTGTCATGGCTGGTGTTGCACCCATATTCCTGTTCCTGTTGATTCCTCTGGCCCAAACGAGCCCCAGGTACGCCCCGCCTCTGGCCGGAACCAAGCGGGAGATCATCATGGATGGAGACCTGGTGATCGGAGGCTTGTTCCCCGTGCATGAGAAGGGTGAAGGGACAGAGGATTGCGGTAAGATAAATGAAGAGCGTGGGATCCAGAGGCTGGAGGCCATGTTGCTGGCGCTGGACGAAATTAATCAGGACAACCGCATCCTGCCCGGCTTGAAGCTGGGAGCACATATACTGGACACCTGCTCTAAAGACACGTATGCACTGGAGCAGTCGCTGGAGTTCGTGAGGGCTTCTCTAACTAAGGTGCATCAGCCGGGCTTCATCTGTCCGGACGGGTCAAATCCTGTGCCGGATGAACTGCCTCTGGCCATCTCTGGAGTGATCGGAGGATCATATAGTGATGTTTCTATACAGGTATGGTACAGCAATGTAAAAACTATGCTTAAAACCATTCAAAAATAAACTTTAAATGAAATATAGATATAAATAAACTTAAATAATCAATTAGGCAGTGCTATTTCAGTGTCATATACTATTGTAGTTTTTGTTAATATTTTAAATTATACTACATATATAGAGAGAGCCTATATATTAATTAAGTTAACGTTTTCAAACTATATTTTTTACATTTCTATGTATTTTGTTACTAAACTAAAGAACATTTTTGCTTTGCTGAATTTTACAAATTTAAAAAAAAAATTACATTTAAAAAAATGTATATTTTTAGGTTAACCACCCCTTTAACTGAAAACTAGAACTTAAAATATATAAATATATATATATATAAAAGATCTAATGATCTAATGAATAACTGAAAATTATGAAATACATTAAAATTACTATAAAACTAAAATAAGTTTTAAAATATTTAAAGAATAATATTTATTATGTAAAATATTTAAAGTTGATAACACCTTACAATAAGGTCTCATTTGTGAACATTATTATTGCATTAGCTAACATGAACAATCAAAAAAATACATATTATATTACTTTATTTTACTTTTATTTATTTTATTTGTTTATTATTTATGGTTTTAGTTTTAGTAAACAATAATAACCCTGGAACTATGTAAATCTCATAGCCCTGCCAAGAACATGCCGTATTTCACCTCAAAAAATAAGAAACTATATTTTGTAGTGAAGAAAATAAAGCATGTATTTTTGTGAGAGTTAATCACATTCAAATCTTATTGCCATAATACCCAATGATATATATTATTTAAACCGTAAAGTTCTGGGCTCATGAATATTAATTTGATGAATTAACAATCCCTCCTAGTTAAAAAGCAGGTACAGTAAGTGGGCACTAGCAATGGTGACTACATGTTTACTGATCTACCAAAGCAAACAAAGGCTTCTGATTGGCCTTAAAATTGTTGTTTTATGCAACAGGCTGCAATTTTTTTTTTTTTTTTTTTTGCACACGGCTCTATATATATATAACTTGAGGTCATTCATTGAACTCTTAAGAAGTGGTTGCTATGCCCCTGCAAAATATGTTGTTTAGTTTATTCTCTGAGTAAGCTCAGTCTATCATTACTACAGTTTCATAAAATGTCTATTTGCATTCTCGCACATGAAATATAACCAGAAAGAGTTCTCATAGCAGTATGCATAGCAATAAAAGGAATACTTCTCACCATGTCTCTTTTAGTTACATTACACTCAGCTCCTCCCCTATCAAACCGAAGCAACATATACAACCGCCCATAGCCCTGTCAGCACAATAGCTTCCTCTGTACACACTGACCTCCTCCTGAGTCAAGCGCCCAGAGACTGTGAATCTACAGCTTGTTAATTACGGTTCTCTGCCTTTAGGCAGTGATTAGCATGAGATGACTGAGTGCTAATTGCCCTATGCTCATGCTTTATACGGTAGAAATCGTGGCATCAGTTGCGATGGAATTTACATTGTTAACTGTGGTACACATCTAAGCCCAGCTTCTCATTTATAGGCATGCAAAACGGGGGTCATATAATATGAAATAAAATGTTTCTAGTTAAAATAATATGAAAACATATTGCGTTTTTAGAACATTTCACCACAAGTAATTGTCACAGAAAAACTGTCAAGCATGACAAATACAGTAAGAAACGGACTCAATTATGCACAAAATGTATTGTGCAGAGAAATGCAAGTTTTGCACTGGATGTCACAGACAGTGACAGCAATTGAAGGTCTCACAGCAGCCCTTCCAAGATTGCTGGCCAACAGGGCCCTGACAAGGCCTGCCAAAGCCCATGCCACCTGTCCAGGACTGGGGTGAAAGAGCTCCGAGGGGTCTTCAGGCAGCCTGGAGCTTGTTCATCCCAGTGGCAAATGAGAGGCGCTCTTGGCAGGGAACCCAAACACAAGCATGACACAACGGAACATGAATATAAAGGAGATAACACACGCGGTAGCACATGTCCTCGCTGGTTTTCTCACACCTGTTTTTCACCCATTGCCATCTGGATTGTGAGACGAAATCAGGGCTCACATATTACCATTCATCGGTTGATGGTACAAAGCTTAATGTGTGTGTGGGTAATGGTGGCGGGAGGCAGAGCTATATCGAGTGCTGGAGTGGGTGGTGGTGATGAGATTGGCAGACTATCCTGCTTATTTTGTGAGTGACAGGTCCCTAGAGAGGGAATAAACAAAATCGTCATGGCTTCACAACTAGCAATGCACGTCATTCTTGATAGCTTAATTATCCCGTGGTTAAATTTGCACACCATTACGAGCACACTGCAAAATCTGGCTTGTATTTTGGTTCTTTATTGAGACATTAAAAGAATAGCTACATTCTGTCATTATTTAATCACCTTCATCTCATTCCAAACCAATCTAAATGAATTTTTATTTTATTTATTTGAAAATATTTCGAGCTCCAAAATAACAAAAAAGCATCATTTCAAATGTCTCAAAAGTAGTGCATATGGCTCATGCACAATATTAGAAATCTGAAATATTAGAAAACTTTTTAATCAATGTACACCTGCTGATCAAAATGAAACTCAAAACGAATCCCGAACAAGCGTGAAAACACTTTGGACAAACCTGCAAAGTCTTCGTTTTGCTCCGTTTACACTGTTGTTTTCAAATTAAAACAGGCTCTGCAGCGTTTTCAAAAATGCCTGATTACTGTAAACGATAGCCGTAACCGTAGCAGTTTTAAAACTAGTGTAAACCAGGCCTCAGTCTAAAAAGTGAGTGTTATTAAACAAATATGTCATTAAAAATGTCTACAAATTTCATTTAAAGGAACATGCCACTTTTGTTTTTAAATAGGTGGTTTTCCAACTCCCCTAGGCACTGCTTAAGCGCCTGAAAATACTGCAGACTATTTATATATATATATATATCAGGCGTAGTGTAATATCATTAGAGTATAGCTCCAGGTTATATCAGCCTAAAAATGGCAACTTTTCATTTTCCGTTGGTCTTAGTACGCAATGTAACTATAGAAGAGTCAAGTTTTAAATAGGAAAAATATCTAAACTTTTTGGTCATTTTTGAGCATGATGCTAACTGTCTAATCTAAGCTACAGCTCTGCAGCAAAGTGCTCTGCCAGACCCAGACATCATCTGAATGACTTCAAAAATGGTAAAATGCAACTGTTTAACTCTAAGGGAGTTGAAAAATTAGCTTTTTTTTTTTTTTAAAGTGGCGTGTTCCTTTAAACTCAGGTATTGTGAGTGCAATGACATCATCCACATCCATCATAATAAGTTTGACATACACAAAGTTCCTAAAATCAATTGGCATTGGCAATTTAATTTGCACATCTGCCATCATTAATGATTAGTGTGAAGTACAAACTTTTTTGACCTTTTTTTGAATTTCTTTAAGTTAACCAGTTGATCCAATTCACGAAACTAGTTCTCTGCTTTAACTCCTCATCAGGGAGTAATGCCCCTAAATTTGTATCACAAAAAGCAGTCACATGACTTCAGGAACTGACTTGTCAAATGAGCAACCTTTGAATGTTTTATTTTTTTAATCATGAAAGATCTGGGCTCCATTGTTGTTAATATGTAATCATAAAAGAGTATAATTCAGAATGATTTTAATGTGTAAACTTACTGAATGTTTTCATGTCAGATCGCACTAATTAAAAAGGCAGAAAACAGTTTGTTGAAATTTTTGTGCATGTGAGACATTTGGAAGGTTTGGCACATATCGAGTTATGCGTTTGATAATGCCAACCAATCAATAGCCACCATGCTCCTTTCATCTTCGGCACATTTTCTCTCCCCCACAAGGTGACGGAATATATTATCATATTTCTCCAGCACAAAAAGGGTGTGTGCGAGTGCGGAATTATAAATAATAATGACGTGCATAAAAATATGTGACAAAATGGTATCCTTTGTGGAATTAGCTGTGTGGAGCAAGTATTGTTAGATGATTTTATGCTTGCGAGTCTGTTTCTGTATAAACAACACATTGAGCCGTCTTCAGAGTAGAGAGTGTGTGTGTCTCAAGGTCACTCATATGGAGATCTCCGCTGTGGTCTAAGACACTGAAAATGTTAATAGGTTGTAACTGCATGTGGTGTTCTTGGGATGCCAAAACAACAGACAAATACCGCTTATAATTAATGCCATATAAATGCCAAATCATTTGTATTCCCACATAATTAATAACAATTAGAATTAAATTATAATTAGCACTCACCGATTTCAGACCACAATGCATCCTGTGTTGGTTTGTTTGTCATATTTAGTCATTTACAATTCTCTAGCTCTTACTACAGAGAGAAGATGCAGCTCGGCTGTGTAGCACTCGGTGAAGAAGTGTCCTGGGAAAAAACAGATGGTGTTGTTGTGTTTGTAGGAGGCTGGGAAAGCTTGAAAAGGGGTTTTGCAGTCACAGAGCATCACTTGACCCTGTTTAGCCTTTCATTTGGGTGTACAGCTCACATTCAGGACAGGGTCAGACACTTATTCGTTCTTTTGCCAGCCGCTAGAACAGACGCAGCTTTGTTTTTGACCAGTCTTTCGCTACCATTTTGAATAAACTGGGGAATTGTTCTGAGATGGGATTATGCTCGGTTTAATATGCTAAACTAAGAACTCAGGAACAAATAAATTACACACTCTATTTCTGACAAAAAAGGTGAGTGTTATTTGCACCTGGAAAACTTGCTGTGTTCATTTTATACCTTTAAAGGTGCTCTAGGCCATGTTGCAGGATTTTAGCGCGAGTTCATTTTTATCTCAAACCGTATGCATAACCCCTTGATCGTCTTGCCTCCCTCTGAATACATTGGGAAAAAACCCGGTCTCGAAAGACAACACAGAGGCTGCAATACCAAAACACAGAATAGGGGCAAGGGACGTGCACCAAAACAATAACAAACTACGGCCAGCCAATCAGCAAGAAGAGGTGGGGTTTAATGTGCGTGCACATAATAGACAGAGTTGATTGTACAGCGAGAATCTGAGAGTTTTTTATTTTTATTTAGACATGTTAGTTTGATGTTAGCTCTGTAGCTGTCTCTCTTGGGTTAGCATCACCTTTCGTATCAATGCGCTTTGCGCGTTCACGGCAGTTACAAAAACACTGGGGGGAGGGGGGTGCTTGCTCTGTTTTGTTTTTTATTTATGTGAAACGTCAGCGGAAGTGACCTCAAACAAGATCGCATAGAGCACCTTTAATACTAGATTGTTGCTAAGGTGTTGCTAGATTTCTCAGCTTTGTTAAATATGAGCTCCCCTATTGTCTAAGATAAGTTTCAAGAAATGTGTTTTTTATTTACAGATATATGAGCAATATCACACAAGCAGCAGTGCGATATGGTTGTTATTATTGCTGAGAGAGAGGGTCTGAGTGGGATTGCCTGCATCTGATACAGCTCACAATAAAACATTAGTTTGAATGTCTGCTGAGGGTCAAATAGTTCAAACAGTTATAATAGTTACATTTCTTAATTCCAGAAGTTTCAAAAAATATTAGTTTCCTTGAATATGCCCTCATATGGTTTTCCATGACAGTCAAGTCATTGTTAGATGGTTCTCGACATTCTGTCATTTGCGGGATCGCTCCTTTTAGATATAGTCTGACTGAAAGTGAACTTTTATAATGCACTTTCAGTAGCAACGACAATGTCACATACTGCTGCTTTTTAGATTCTCTCTGGAGCCTTAACTTTATGCCATTATGATTTGAAGCAAAACCTACCCAGCAGTTCCCGCACAGAATGGCAAATGCAGCAAGGCTTATAGCTCTATGTTTCACTGTCTGGGTAAGGCAGCAGCATTCGCATTAGACTCAATTCAGGTGGTCCCTGTCAAATGCTTCAGCGGTGTTCTGGCAGGTTCTACTTCCACAAAAATGAATGTGTTGATAGGCAACTGGAATATCAACATCTGCTCGAGCTTCTGAAGCTGAGAAGCAGTGGCCAGTGATGCCTAAGAGGCGACTGCATCACATTCTCCAGACAGCTCACACATATTAACAACACTGCACATTTAAATCTTTTCTAATAAATAGGTGATGTGTTAATCTTTAGAATTTTAAAGATAGGGCAATACAATAGACATATATTTAGAGTAACAATGATTACTTGATTTCTAGTTTTCATCGATATTCTTACTATTGTTTTTGATTTAGCTCAAACAATATCAGATTTAGCAGAGGTGAGATGCCAAACTAGCGATCCTCCTCTGTGGAGTATTGCACTTGTCTAAATTAATCAGATTTTCTCAATTGCACCTCTTAGCAGACTGTCTGCTCCCTCAGGCATGAATGAGTTCTTTAAGTGTGTTTTTGGCAGAAATTGACATGCGAGTACACCACCCATCAGCTCTTTTGTCTGTCAGTTGAGAGCTAAACCCAACAACTACAACCCAGTAATTTTGTTGACTGATATTTAATCAGGCTTTCCAGTACATTAGCACAAAACAGTCAAGTCAGTCAAATCTTGCTCTTCAGGGGCCAATGTTGCACAGAAACCATCCTAAATTCGATTTTATGATCAGATATGTGCACATGTGATTCATAGAAGGAATGAGGCATACACCTCTCTTTTCAGATGAATCATAAAAGCCGTGAACTTGCGTGCAAATAAATGATTTCAGCTCTATGCCTTGTATAAGACTCCTAAATAACGTCTTTATAAAACACATAAAACATCACCAATCATCATAATTTAGTGCGCCGAGGTGCAAGAACAGCTTATGTACATTTTCAAAAACCTGCAATACTAACAAAAAGTGCATATGTCTGCTCAGACCCTGATGTGACACTAAGCACTTTTCCACGTCAAAGACTGTTTTTCGTAAATATGAGTTTTGGAGTGGATTTAAGCATACACTCACTCTAAGATCAAATCTGTGCATACGCTCGCTTTATAAATAAGGCCCCAGATTTTACAGGAAACATCTCAGTTACTTAAAACAATAGTAAGACCTCAAAGTCTCATGATCAACCTATGAGCAATAAAAGTTTCCTAAAGGCAGCTACAAATACCTTGACACGATACATCTAAGGAACTGACATTTAAAAGCTTTTATCTATTGTTGAATAAATATGAATGAAATGTAAATAGCTGCTAATAACTGTGCTGAAAGCTTCTTGAAACACCTACATGTGTTGATGTGAATTCAGACACAAATTTCAGTCATTACACACACACGCAAGTCTCTGGAGTCTGTGCCATCATCATAATTTGCAGTGTGAGAAGCTTCTCAGATTAATCATTAGCATTCAACCATTGACTGCCATCCTCTTGTGAAAATACCTTGTTCATTAACAATACAATACAAATAATACAGATTTGATAATCTGTGACTGCCTCAAGATTTTTTTGTACAGTAAAAACAGACCAATTTCTCTTTCCTGTGACAAAACTTAGTAAGAATTATAAATAGCATTCGATTCATTGTCAAGGTAAGTCATGGCCTGAGGAAAACTTGCACCACCATGTCTAACATTATAATTTTGTCCGCCAGCACAGTTATCTTCTGTGATCAGAATGAGGTCTGTCTAAGTCCCATGAAACTATGGCCTGAAACTATAGGCTCAGATGAGGGAGATAAGAAAACAGGGCAGAGGTAAAACTGTATTTAAAAGAATGTTATTGGACATCTTGCACTTATCAAAGGGCATCTGTGGGTTACTTACACATTGGGGGAATAAGATTTGTAATTTATGGTATAACAATTTAGGTGAATGATGAAAACAGACTTATTTCTGTGGAAAATTCAGAAAACAGATGTTTTAACAACATACTTTGGAACACCAGAAATGAGTTGAATTATTGAGTAAAGTCATTATTTTTAGCCAAAAATGATTATTGTTGTTTCATAATATCACGTTCGGACCGCTCATGTCACATGGACCACTTTAATGATGTCCTTTCTACGTTTCTGTTTTTTTTTTAAATATTACATTTTTCTACAGTTTACATAGTTGATAAATTCTTAAAAAATAGATATGCATAATTCATTTAATGAAACGACTGCCAAAGCAAAATGTGTTCAAATCTCAGGTCTATGTAAACTGTACTGTAAAAAAATGACATTGATTTTAATGGTAAAAAAAACTGTGAAAATGCTATGGTAAAAACCTGTTAAATGGTAAACTGACATTCCCAGAATTCCCTGCATTGCTTTTAAAAATCTGTTTGAATTTGATGTTTTTTCTTTGAAATAACTGTTTCTTCTTATTATTAACTGTTTTTTCTTATCAGTTATGTTTATTAGAGTTGTATGTTACATGCATTGTAGTTATTTAATGTTTATTGCATATTTTATTTTCATTCAGTGTCACCATGACAGTGTTTAGTGTTTGTGTGAATGACACTTAGCACCTTCTATTAATGTTCATCTTTAAAAGCTGCTAGTGATAGGCCTTAGTTCATCATGTGACTTTTTCATCACCACCAGCATTTGGTGCTTATAAGTGTGTTTCAGAGGTACAAAACTGATTGTAGTACTTCAATAAGTTGGTATATTAGTAAATGAAATTACGGTATGTAACTGTAAATGTATCTTAAAACCATAAAACCTTAAACACTGTTACAGTACTTTTTAAGGGTTGAAATCTGGCAACCACAGCTGCCATTTTTTCACCGTAAATTTATTAGATTTTTTTTACAGTGTAGTAAAATGGTTGTATAATTGCATTATACAAAGAAATGCTGCTTATCTGCTTGCATGATTAATTATTTTTTTATTCTTTGCAGGTGGCAAACCTTCTTAGACTCTTCCAGATCCCACAGATAAGCTATGCTTCCACGAGTGCCAAGCTCAGTGACAAATCCCGTTATGATTATTTTGCCAGAACTGTCCCACCAGACTTCTATCAAGCTAAAGCCATTGCTGAGATCCTACGGTACTTTAACTGGACCTACGTTTCCACTGTAGCCTCAGAGGGAGACTACGGCGAGACGGGTATTGATGCATTTCAACAAGAAGCCAGAGTACGCCAAATCTGCATCGCAACTTCAGTAAAAGTCAGCCGTTCGGTAAACAGAGGAAATTACGAAAACGTCATTCGCTCACTCCAGCAAAAAGTCAATGCCAAAGTAGTGATCCTCTTCACCCGAAGTGAAGATGCAAGGGAACTGCTCTCCGCCGCAGCTAGGATGAATGCTACCTTCATTTGGGTGGCCAGTGATGGCTGGGGAGCGCAGGAAAGCGTAGTCCACGGCAGCGAGAAAGCTGCTAATGGGGCTTTCACCATTGAGCTTGCTTCATACTCCATCAGGGAGTTTGAGGACTATTTCACCAAGCTAACACCGGATCTGAACACAAGAAACCCATGGTTTAGGGAATTCTGGGAGCACAGGTTTGGATGTCATCTTCACGAACACGGCTGTGCCAGTAATAGCCTGAGGGATGGGTCATTTAAACCAGAATCAAAGATCATGTTTGTGGTGAATGCAGTCTATGCAATGGCCTATGCCCTACACAACATGCGGCAAGCTGTTTGCCCAAATACCACTAAAGTTTGCGACGCCATGAAGCCAGGAAATGGGAAGAGATTCTACCGGGAGTTTATTCTCAAGACTAGGTTTGATGGTGAGTAGAATTCATGACCTGAGATCATTTCTTGCAATAGGACATACCTTCCCAAACCTCTTAATTTAGCTGCCTAAAATTAGATCCAACAAATTATAGTCTCAATGCACTGACACTTTATTTGCCACTCATGTTGTTGTCTCCCACTGAAAATATCAGATATTATTACATTTAAAGACATTCTTTATCAAATTATGAGAGCTCCAGTTGGTTTCTAGAATGCAGTCTCAAAGAGGATAGTCAGTTTGCCAGACCTTGGATAATATATTGATTTAATTTTTTAGTTGAGAAATACATTTGAGAGATTAGCTAACACGACATCAATCACATTAGACTCTGACTTGAGATAAATTGCACAATTAATTACTTACAACAAATTAATGTCGCATATTAGAGTTTATGCTTCCAGCCGCTACATAATGTACTCTAATGTCTTAAAATGTTTCTCAGCCCCTTTCAGGCCTGCTGACACTGAGAACGTGATCCGGTTCACCCCATTAGGCGACAGCCTGGGTCGCTACAACATCTTTCACTACCGCCAAGAGGAAAACAAGTTTGCCTACCGAAAGGTAGGCTACTGGGCACAAGGCTTAGTGCTCAATACCAGTCTGGTGCCTTGGTCTGGTGGAGTAGCTCCCACCTCCCAGTGCAGTGATCCATGCCAACCCAATGAAGCTAAAAGCATGCAGCCTGGGGACGTGTGTTGTTGGATTTGCATCCCATGCCATCCCCACCAATATCTCCTAGACGAGTTTACCTGTATGAACTGTGGATTTGGAGAATGGCCCCTTGCTAACCTGACAGGGTGCTATGAGCTTCCAGAGGAGTATATCCACTGGTCAGATGCATGGGCAGTTGGACCCGTCACTATCGCCTGTCTGGGGATGCTGTGCACGCTTGCCGTGGCTGGGGTTTTCTTTCGAAACAATGACACTCCGGTGGTAAAAGCTAGCGGTCGAGAACTTTCATACATTCTGCTGCTTGGTGTGCTCCTGTGCTATGCCATGACCTTTATTTACATTGCCAAACCTTCAGCTTTTGTGTGCGCCCTGCGACGTCTTGGTCTCGGCACCTCCTTCGCGGTTTGCTACTCAGCTTTGCTGACGAAGACCAACAGGATTGCTCGGATCTTTGGAGGGGCAAGGGACAGTGCCCAACGGCCACGCTTTATCAGCCCTGCCTCTCAAGTAGCAATTTGTGCCGCCCTGATCTCCGCCCAACTGTTGGTTGCTCTTATCTGGCTGCTGGTTGAGACACCGGGGGTGAGGAAAGAGGTGGGACCAGATCGGAGAGATGTGGTGACTCTGAAATGCAACAGCCTGGACTCGAGCATGCTGGTGTCCCTCACCTACAACTGTATCCTCATCATCCTCTGCACCTTCTATGCCTTCAAGACCAGGAAGTGTCCAGAGAATTTCAACGAAGCCAAGTTCATTGGCTTCACCATGTACACCACCTGCATCATCTGGCTGGCCTTTCAGCCTATCTTCTACGTCACTGCCAGTGACTACAGAGTAAGTTGAATATATAGGTAGGAACAAGTTTGAAGGTAAATACTAGTCTGTTGTACTTATTTTAGTGGTTCCCAACCCCACTCCTGGACCCAATATTTGCACTAAAGAAATGATACGTTAAATCAGACTTGTTGATGAGGTTAGGGATATCCAATCCTGCTAAAGGAAGGCTACCTCCTTGCAGGATTTAGCACTAATTTGCCCCGACACATCAGTTTAGAAGTTTCTAATAATCCCAAAGATTAGCTACTTCAGGGGTTTAATCTGTGTTGGAGCTGAATTTTGGACACCACTGGATTAACAATACATTATGGTAGAGTTCATCGATTCTGCTTCAGGAGGTTCACAGTCTCGCAGAATTTAGTTCCAACTTTGATCAAACACATCAAATTCTGAAGACCTAAATTAGCTTGTTCAGTTGTGTTTGTTTAAAGACAGAACAAAGTTCTGCAGGAAAGTGGACCTCAAAGAGCAGATCCGAGTAGTCTTTACATTAGAGAGATTAGGAGTTTATTCCAGGACAAGGAGTGGGAAACACTGATCTGTTTCACATAGACAAGCTTCAAAAGAGCACATGTATATCATTTTTACTTTTATGCATGCAGTTATAAGGTAAAAAATGGATAAGCTTTATTCCAGTAGATACAGTAAATGTCTGGCTACACAAGGCTGTATTTACTCTAATTACTTATGCTAGAGCGATCACACTCTGATCTAAATCTATATCTAGTGTTTTCTTGTGAATTGCAACAAAAGGCAAACCATTAAAAAGTAGTAATAGGTATAGGTTTATCAGACTATGCAGGGAATACCCAACTACCAAAGACCAAAAAAACTTGATCATGTTTAAGCAGATAATGATAATGTTAATTACAAAAACCAGGGTAGGCTATATGATTTTGAGTCAACAGTCAATCAAAGAAAAAAAATCGGTAACACTTTATAATAACTACACGCTATGAATCATTAGTTAAGCATTAGTAAATAGTCAGTTCATCCTTTATAAAGCATTGTTCCAACATTAATAGTCATTAGCAGTTTATAAATACAGCTATAAATGCATTGTTCTTGATTTATAAGCATATCTAAATGTACAAAGGAGATTTAAAGACTCAGTTATCTTCCTATAACAGGGATACAGAACTATTAATAAGATACAAAAAATATGAAATTTATATTATTTTTCTATGAAATTGAAGGTTTGTTTGACTACCTTTCTTAATCATGAATTACAGCAGAACATGTGTTAATAAAGCATTTATTAACACACTGAGCAACTATTATGTGTCTAAATAATAAGATTTATTCATGTAAATTTAAATAATTTATTAATCATTTACTGAGGCTTTCTAAATAATCTTATTAAACACTGACAACTCCTAAATAACTGGTAACAATGTAAAAAAAAATGAAGAACTGATCATCAATAAAGTATGAAAATACAATTATTAAACATTATATTTATACTCAAGAACAAGGCATTTATAGATGCGCTTGTAAATTGTTTACTAATGCATAATAATGTTGGAACAATGGTTTACAAAAGGATGAAATGACTATTTACTAATGCTTAACTAATCATTCGTAGTGTTTAGTTATTATAAAGTTTTACCAAAGAATCTTTTTTTTAAGATCGTCTTATAAAACTCAAGAGTCAGTTTTGCAAGTCATGACACCAAACATGAGATTACTTTTAGAGCTGGCCTCCGGCTCTTTTAAGCAGACAAACTCACTGTGCCAGCTCAAACACAGCACAGTGATGTGGATGTCTAGTTGATATAGAAACACTATCTGAGAGACGAGGGCTGCCTGTCGCATGTTATCAGGAGACTCTCATCGCTGTGGGGCAAGAGATGTCAGAGCTCAGTTAGTGACACAGTAAACATGGTCATCAAGAATACCCCCTGGCTGAGACTGGCAATCCCTGGTTGGTATCACCAAATATGTGGACATAATAGTATGGTAACACACTTACAAATAAAGGTGCTTCACGATGCCATAAAATAACTTTTTTTTTTTTTGCCTAAATGGTTTCATATAGAACCTTTAATATCTGAAGAAGGTTCTTCAGATTATAAAAAGGTAAGAAAGAGATGGTATCTGAACGTGTTTAAAACCTCTTCACCCTGATACAGGTGCAGACCACTACCATGTGCATCTCTGTCAGTCTGAGCGGCTCTGTGGTTCTCGGCTGTCTCTTTGCTCCCAAAATCCACATTATCCTTTTCCAGCCTCAGAAGAATGTGACTACTCTGAGGTCCAAAGACAACCGATTCTCCACAGCCATCACCGCACCGAGCTCCACCTACTCACAAGGTAGCCAAATTCACTTCTAAAACCTCATTTTCTTTGTCTTGTTCTTATCAGCAATTAAAAACCAAACCATTTCCACAGCTTCGGCCTCTACTATAGTGCCAACCGTGTGTAACGGGCGAGAGGTGGTGGACTCTACGACATCATCGTTGTGAAGATGAATTTAAGCAAGACGGGGCAAGTTTTTTTATCTCATCGAAATCAGGAGTTGAATGCAATTTCTTAGACTTTTCTTCACTCTAATCAAGTACTTTCAGTCAATCGCAGCTCATCTCCTGATCTGAAATCGAAAAAAAAAAAAAAAAGAAAATGTTCCTGCGGTCAACTCCATCACGACCAGGCATAAAGAAGACTTTAGAAGGACCATTGTAAATGTGATTATAAATCCATGTGCTAGTCTAGTAAATTTTAAGCCACTTGACACAAAAACGGAAGCTGTTTTGAGGAAACATGATGCTTGGCATTGTGTCCCTGATTTATGTACACTACAAAAGATATTGACTAGTCTTAATGTTAACATGTAGACTTTGAGTTCTCAATCTTTCTAACTGCATTTTGTTGGAATTCAACAAGTTGTTGTTGTTGGGGAAAGGCATGATATTTGAATGTTTAAGTCTTGTGATTTTCTGCAACCACAAGACCTTTGGCACCAACGAGACTTGCACAAAATATATTACAATTTTTTATGTACCCCAGGGTATGTGATTTTAGATGCTGTATTCTCAGTAAATGGGAGACTGTAAACAATTTCGCGTTTTAGTTTGGTGATAAAATAGTCCAATTTAATTTGGAGATGAGTTTGTTGTCCTTTTAGTGTTGTGGTAATTAGTCTCACGTTTGGTCCTCATGGAATAGTTTAAGTGTCATTGCAAGATGGAAAAAAACAAAAACAAAAAAAACAACTAACTATATTCTGTATTTCCCTTTTTTGAACTTGCATTAAATTATTAGTGGTCAGTTTTGAAAAAAAGTAGGTAACGATACAAATGTTTTAATGTGAACTTTGGTGAACCGGTCAGTGTTATACTTGTAATATATGTAAATAAATTATTTTTTACAAAAATACCTTAAGTCTTCGTTTGGCTAATTAATAAATGCATTTCATTTGAAACATGTAAGGAATATACCACTAATAACACATTTGAGCTTGCATAAATTGAGCTCTGGCATGAACATTTAATCAAAAGCTCCTGTTTTACATCATATTCTGACATATTAATAAAAGAAGGAAAAAAAAAGCTAAAGCAACCAAAAGTTCTCTGATACCAAATTCAAGTCCAGAAACAACATTACAGGCCAACTTCTTGCTCTTGAGCTTGTTTTTTAAGAGGAATGATATATAGTCCGTTCCTAGCTTCCTTTATTCTCCACCATCTGCCCAATCTGAAAAAGATGACAAAGGATACACTGAACTTAATGTCAACATGATGAAATGTGTAAATGCTGTGCAAGTTCACTTCACACTTGTGCCATCTAGTGGAAGTACAGTTTTACTGCATTAAATTAAGGCCTTGAAAGAAAAGGCATTGTGATTAACAATTCATAAAAAAATAAAGTTTAAAATTAAGAAATTTAAAATTAAGAAATTAAATATTACCATTAAAGTAATATTTTAATAATATTAAATGTAAAAAAATAAGTTTAGAAGGTGCACCTGGATGACAAAAAAAAACAAACATATACATATATATATATATATATATATATATATATATTTTTTTTTTTTTAAATATTGAATATACAATTTAAATTATTAGATTATTGTAAATGACACCATATAAAAATACGAGATGGCAATGTCAATTATCAGATCCAAAATTACTATTTCACAATAACTAAAAACACTTTACCTGTGCTCCTGTCCAACTCCCGCTACAAGAAACTTCCCAGAGTTTGAGAACTTCAGACTGTTGACAAATCCAGTCTAAAAGAGAAGTAATACAAGCTTATTAGCATTGATTATACCACAGGTACACTTACTGTAAGAGACGTGCACATCTGACAGGCACATCTTCACTGTGGGCATACATACATTATTCATCCTCTCCAGATGAAGTATGTGGCTTTATCCACACACACACACACAATTCAATAGCAGATGGGCAATAACCAGTCTAATAGAGCTGTATGGATGTGTGCTGCTCACCATAGGGACGCTGAAGAGCGGCTCCAGGCCTCTGAATCCCTGCCCACACTTCCACAGCTGCACCACTGAATTATGGGAGCCTGGGGAGGGACAACAATGATGTTGATGGTAATCAGGTGTTTGGAGAGCAGGCTCATATGGAAATACAGAAGGCGAAGAGCTTTGTGAACAAGGTCAAAGTGGAACGAGGACAGATTATGATGGTAATACTGCACTTGCGGGTAATCGTGTGTGTGTGGCAAATAGGCAAATGAGAGTTTGTGGGTGGTTGTAGTTTTAAGTGCAGTGTGTTTGTTGGCTGTGAGTGATACCTGGTGTTGTGTGTGTGTGTGCACCTGAGGCACCTGATGCCACGATGTCAGAGTTGTGCAGCGCCGCCACAGAAGACACCCAGTAGGGCTGCTCCAGACCCGTGTTGCCATGGCTACCGTGGGCTTGCTTCACTGTGCATACCGGCTTCTTCTTATTAACCGTCCAAATAGATATAGAGCTGTGCAGAACGAATCATTCATCCATTAAAGCAGAGCTTGATGCTCATTTTCTCTTCAAGGATCACATGTGCCCCAAAGTTAAAAAATAAATTAAATAAATTAGGAGTTCATGGAATACAAGGAGATATTTACATGCTAAATGATTCAAGTAGAATACAAAAATTACACAAGTTTCAAGTATTTCTACTTTATTTGAATAATGTATTCAATATTTATGAGCCTGCTTAAAAGTGTGTGTGTGCGCGTATATACATGTATGATATTAAAATATGAAAACACATATACACACATATAATAGTGTTTAATAACAGAATTTTTTACTCTTGGGTAAACCATCCCTTTACATGCAAAAAAGTCTTACCCATCATCTCCACCTGTGACCATGTGTTCTTCATTAATAAGCTGGATACAATCAATGGAGCCCCTTCAAGACAGACAGAAGACGGACAAAAATATTATTACATGCAGGGAGGTGACTGTTAACTTGACTTGCCCCTATTATGTCATTTCCAATATTGCCTTTCACGCAGCATGTAAAGTAGCTGTATGTGATCTGCAAAGTTGTACATCCGAAAGTGCATGATAAATAAAGTTAATGTCTTTCAAGGGTTAGAGGTCATGACTATAAACTTAAACTCACTCGTGTCCGTGAAAGACAAGCTGTGACTCCTCAGCAATTTTCCACACTCGGACCGTCCTGTCTCGTCCTCCTGCAGTCACGCATCTCTCTCGACTCAAACAGTCCAGCCCGGTGATCATGTCCTGATGGCCGAACCTGACAACAGATGCAAACACACAAATGAAACCTGAGAATAAAGAATGAGTATAACTTTTTATTTAGGAGCTGGTGCACCTACAGGGTTTCTACATAAGCGTTCTCGTCCACACTCCACACTTTTATTGAGCGGTCATGTGATGCACTGTAGAGGGTGTGAGTTCCTCGTCTAAACGCCAAACCCTGTGGAGGAAGCATCATCAAATTCAGTTAAATGGAAGCAAACATTAGTACATGATCATCATCTACAGTCACAATATAATATCTATATATATATATATATATATATATTATAGCTGTTCTACTCACCGATACAGCACCTCTGTGTCCTTTAAACTTGTACAGATGTTTACATGTCATCGGGTCCCAGATCATGATGAGTTTATTCATGTCTCCACTAGCCTATAAAAACAAAGAAAATCAAACCTACTCGACTGGATCCAGCTTTGTGTTTTCAACGAGTTGACAAAAATTGTAACATCAAATTGTTCAAATCATGTCCAGGAATTAAAGTAAAATATCATTAAAATCATTCATAAAATGTGTATTTATAAATGCATAAATATACAGACTACATTTACACACATACACACTCTAATAACACATAATAAATATTATAATAAAATATTAACAACTTTTTGTAATAACTAATATCTTTTAACTTTTTAATTTAAATTTCACACAATTTTTATTTTAACATTTTACAATGAAATTTCTTCAGTGTCACAAGATCCTTCAAAAATCATTCTAATAGGCTGATTTTCTGCTCAAGAAATAATGATCATTTATCAACTACAAACAGTTGTGCGGCTTAATATTTTTTTCAGGATTATTTTGATAAAAATTTCAAAAGAACAGAAGCATTTAAAATAGAAATCGTTTGTAACATTGAAATTAATAAACTCTTTACTGTGGTTTTACTATCAATTTAACAAGTCCTTGGTGAAGTACTAATTTATTTGTTGACATTAAACGTTATCATAATATTATTTCAATAAATTGGTCACTTATGTATGAATATATTAGAACATGGCCACTAAATACAGCCTTGTCCGAGGCTCAAATTATGAACGAATTGGTAGGAAACTGATAAATAATATAACCCAACGTATTCCAGCTCTCACCAGGTATTTCCCATCGGATGATATGGCCATACACAGAACGTGAGCCGTGTGTCCCACATGACGTGCTTCAGTTCCCTTCCGTCCTCCTGCGATCTTCTGCACCTTCTTTCCGCTCTCCACCTCCCCTGCAGATCAGAATCATCTTTTAATTAGCAGCACGCTGACATAAGTTCATACATTCAACATTAAGCAGAGAGAAGTTGACCTGTCAGACTCACATTTGATGATGGAGCAGTCTTTGCTTGCCGAGAAGATGTATTTCTCATCTGGGGTGATGACGAGACATGTGACCGGTAGCTTGTGTCCTCTCAACAACCTGATCTCTGCTGGCTCTGGAGCTATGAGCTAGAAGAGACGTCACAGGGATGTCACAAACAGGAAGTAAAGGTGGCCAATCAAGCAGCAAATGAAAACATCACTCACTTCTTTGGCTATCAGTCTTTGCAGTTTGCCTTTCTGTTCCAGCTGAGGAGAATAAAGAAGAACAACAGGTGATGATGAGACAACTGAAATTGATTTATTAAAATAAGTTGATAATAAATCCACTCACTGCAGCCACTTACAACATCTTTCAAAATACACGACAATCAATACAGATTTTTAACAAGTCAACTTAAAAGATCTTATGTTATATTTAGTTTTTATTTTATTTTTGAGTAACTTTTGTTTACAATCATATTTAATGTTAAACCATTATTTGTCCTCAATATCAATATCAAATTTTACTTACATAGGCAAGATTGTGGAAAAGGATGTTTTTAATCAGCTGAACAGGCACTGGATATCTGGACTTTTTTCACTGGTTTTCGAGCGCATCACAGCACAGAGACAGCGCTCAAAAAGATAATAAATCGGAGACCCCTGCTCTAGATCATAACATGCTTCGAGTGACTGGAAAACTAGTTCTGGCTTTCTGGGATGTACTCAAATGGTTCAGGTCATACTTAGAAGAGAGAGGTTTTAAGTGAGCATAAGCATAAGTCATGACATGTGGAGTCCCACAAGGTCCTCACTCCTGTTTAGCCTGTATATGCTCCTCCTACTTAGTCAAATAATGAGAAAGAACCAAACTGCATATCACAGCTATGCTGATGATACCCAGATTCCCCTAGCCTCATCTCCAAATGGCTACAGCCCGTTGACTCCCTCTGCCAATGCATTGATGAAATTAACAGTTGGATGTGCCAAAACATTCTTCAGTTAAACAAAGAGAAAACTGAGGTCATTGCATTTGGAAACAAAGATGAAGTTCTCATAGTGAATGCATACCTTGACTCTAGGGATCAAAGAACTAAAAATCAAGTCAAGAATCTGGGTGTGATTCTGGAGACAGATCTTAGTTTCAGTAGGCATGTCAAAGCAGTACCTAAATCGACATACTATCGTCTCAAAAACATTGCAAGAATTAAAGTGGATTATTGTAATGGTCTCCTCACAAGAAGACCATTAGACAGCTGCTGCCAGTAAAACATCACACCAGTCCTTAGGTCCTACACTGGCTTCCAGTAACATTTAGGGTTGATTTTAAAGTACTTTTACTCGTTTATAAATTACATAATGACCTAGGACAAAAATGCACTGCAGTTGTGCTCACTGACCTAACAGAGCACTCAGATCATTAGAATCGAGTCTACTAGACATGCCAAAGGTTCACAAAAAACAAGGTGCTTTTAGCTACACCCACAGTTGGAACCAGCTTCTAGAAGAGATCAGATCAGAGATCACATTTAAATCCAGACTCAAAACCCATCTGTCCAGCTGTGCATTTATCGAATTGAGCTCTGTGCTACGTCCGAAATGATTGTATTTTATGTATAAACATTTTTATTTTTAAATAATTTTAAATTCTGTTTTATTGCTGCGATAACATATCTTTTGGTTTCTTTTTATGATTATTTTATTTCCTTTCATGTAAAGCACTTTAAAATTGCCATTGTGTATGAAATGTGCTATATAAATAAACTCGCCTTGCCTAATATAGAAGCATAAATAATTCAACAACTCAAAGCAACCCAACTTTAATGTAACCTAACTGGAATTATTAAGAAGCGAGTAGATTATAAACACTTAAAACACGCCAAGAGCTGTTCAAATATTTAGTCTCTGGAGGAATTCAGGGACATATTTTAGCTTCAAAGGGATTCAGCTGACAAAACAGTTAGGAAATCCCTGTGCTAAATTAATGTAAAGGTTCATAACTTGTTTTATGCTGAACATTTTTCGAATGAGAGCCAAAATTGTCGATTTTTCAGATATTAATGATGACACCCAGCTGAAGTGGACCTACCACATCATCCTGCAGTCTTCCAGCTATGAGGTCCGTTTCAAATGACTCCTGCTCGGCTTTCTTGTCCTCTGCCAAAGAGTACACAGGTTTAGAGAACAGCAGCAATCGTTCAGTTCGAGTGAATGCTTGATCTTACAAACCTTCTTCTCTCAGCTGGTCCAGGTAAAGTTTGGCCAGGCGAAGTTTCTTCTCTTGCGGCGTCTCCTCGATCTCGTCGTCTTCGTTTTCCTGTTGTTTTCTGTTTGGATCAGCGCTGCAGAAAAAAAAAATGTAAATTTTTTTTATATAATATATTACATTAGCGTTCACCAAGCACAACATACTGTACGCTAGATCAGCTAACATTACCTTTCATTTTCTGAGTCACTCGATATTTCTTCATCCATTCGCTTACTGAACTTTTTTGATCTGCCTTTGCTTTCATCTGCATTGCTCTTGAAATGCAAAAAAAACAATACCGATATAAAGGTTTATTTTAATCAGAGGGCGTCAAAAGGCATTACGAAATCCAAAAAGATAAATAAAAAGTATTTCTCAGTGCAAAGAACTAAATATAGACGTACCTTTCGTTTTAAATCCCCTTTATTAGAAGCCGAAGATATGCCCTTTTTCTTTATAAAGAAAGACGACATGATGGAGCATAAAACTAACTGTTTTATGAAATAATTTAAGATTGCTTGAGATAATTTAGTGCTGCTCGGCTGCCACTCACATGGTCACAAACACATGCTTCCTGTAGCTCTTCTTCTCGGGTGGTTTGCTTGTGTGTTCGCGCTACAGCGCAGCTTCATGGAGACACTTCACATTGCATCGACCGCTTTAACAGGTACTGTGTGTGACTAACACCCAAATAATTATAATAATGATGATGATGATGATGACTGTTGTTGTTAATGAATACAATTATGCAGTATACATGCATAATTTAGTACGCAACTACACGCGTACTATCTATAATACTGCCAATAATATATAACGAAATAAAATGATAATGAATATATAAATAAATAAAATACAATATATAATAAAACATAAAATATATTAAATAATTATTATTATTTATGGATAAAATAATGCATTATTTAAAATAATACTATCAGGCTAGTAATACTACTTCTAATACCTCATTATATATATATATATATATATATATACACATGCATGCACATGCACACATACTGTACTACTATAATACCAAACATACACTAATACTATTGATAATAACAATTCTAATACATAAATAAAATAATGAAGATGATAAATATATAAATCAAATATACATATAATGAAAACACAAGTATAAAAATAAAATAAATATTAAGTAAAATATTAGAAACATGCAGCAAAAACATAATTACACTTCTACTACTAATAGACAAATACAATGCATTAATATTATAATGATTATAAATTATGTATGTAATATTACATTAGTTTTGCTTTTATTTTTTTGTTGCATATATGTGTATTTTTATGTTACTACATTTTAGACTTCATTGTTATTGTTACATCTAGTGACTGCCCCAGTCCTGTGATCAGTCAGCTGTGTTCTCTCTCTCTCTCTCTCTCTCTCTCTCTGCTGTTGTTGTGTTGTTGGATTCACCTGCAGCTCTCTGGCTCCTCAGTAAGGGGAACTGACTCAGTATAATTACTCTGTCTATAGATGTTGCAGCAGAGTCTCCTAATGGACTGATCTGTACATCATGTACGTCTGCCACTGTAATGGCTTCCGCTTGTCTTAAGTGCAAAGACCGTGGAGCCAAACACCACTCCATCAAGCTCTCTGTACCACAGACAGAGTGAGAGCTGGATAAACTTCACTGACTCCGCACGACTGATGGACAGACCCTGACTTGGGAACATTGCAAGATGCTTGAGCAGACTTAGCAGACAAACATCAGGTGAGATTTTTTATTGTCTTATTATTTTAGGTTGCATTTGTTCTGTAAAGAACCTAAATTCTGAAGTATGTTTGCTGTGTTTTTTGTTTTAAATGTTTCAGTGCTTATTCACCTGAAAATATGTTTTCCCATCATTTTTAGTCCAAAGTGTATATACTTAAATACTTTCTCAGTAAAACAAACTATTTTACATTTGAACAATATACACCGAAGAATATAGCAAAAGTTTAATGGTGATAAATTACACAAAAATGCTTTTCTTAGTTATTTACATCCACAAACAGTTTAACTAGATTTTTTATAACGCAACAACACATCTAACTGAATTTCAGTGCGTGTTGAGTCAAACCCACTTAAGTTTAACAGTACATAATAAAAGCAGGACACCTCTTTTATAATCCAAAACCAAAGACCTGCACATCTGTTTATTAGATGACCAGACAATCTGGGCTGAGCAGAGAGATTAACATGAAAAACATGGATTAAAAGTGGAAGTTGCTGATTTACCAGAGCTGTGTATCTGAATCAGGGGGATGGGGGATTCTGATATTTGTTGCTTTGACGTAATTTTTAACCACTTTTCACCCAGAAAAGTTATTTTTTGCTCTGAAAATGGAGGTAGTGTGAGGTCAAGGCAATACCAATAAACAACGTGATTAACCTAAAACACGCTAGAACATTCTGTGCAGCTTTAATGGTGGTGATGTAATACAGCCGCTGTGCATTTTCATGCCAAATTACTCCGCATTCATTTTCTAGCCCCTATGGACATGTGCTGATGAACTGTGAAGATTAGAGATTAGGATTATTGGCGAAATGGAGGTCATAATAAATCGTGGCTGACCAATTTCAAAAGATTTTTAAACAGCACTGTAGAATTATTCAAGCTAATCAGTCTTCAGTGTCACATGATCCTTCAGAAATCATTCTAATATACTTTTACCTCTAAAGAAACGTTTCTCATTTTTATCCATGTTGTGCTGTTTAATATTTTTATGTGGAAACTGTGGTATGTATATATATATTTAATGAATACTAACCTCAAAGCTTGAATGTAAATACAGTAGTAAACATTTCAAAATGAGTTCATCAAAGTCGCCAAGGCAAGGCGTTTTGGTATTAGGTTGTGATCCTCTTCAAATGTTGACTAGTGCACACACTTAACCACACTTCTACAAAAATTGGCTTACTTTAATTAGTTAAATTACACACATCGTCTTAGGAGTTACTGGCCTAATCTTTACAGCTATCAGAAGGTTTCTAGGCATGACAGCGACTCTCCAGTCAATGACATCAGTGAGATGCTGTGAGAGTGATTATGTGTGTATCGTGACGTCTGTGGCGTAAGTGCATTGTAGTGCTGTGCAGGTGACAGTGAGCTCAAGCTAACGCTAATGCCAGAGAAACCCCAGCAGCTGCAGCCAAACAAGTGAGCTCATTATACTCCGCTTCAAAAGGTTAGAGCACCACGAGCACCATGAATAGAGAACCATGAATTATTCGAACTGATCAAGCCTCCCTCGCTTTCTCAATGTTTAGCCACACATGTCCACAAAACAATCACAACAATGCACTGGCCATGTTACGCTAATAGCCTGTTGATTTACTAAAACCTGCCCTCACAAAATGTGCTTTTATAATGGTATGGTAATATCATGTTTTTGGATGGTATGGTACAAAGTCGGCAACACCTAAGCTCCAAAAGTATAAAAAAATCTTATTAAAACAGCTCTGGCATATCATTGTCCATTGTCAATATCATGTTTTTGGACAATGGCTGATGGTAATGCCATTATATTTTGTATATATGTAGTTGAAGTATGTAAATACAGTGCCATCTAACACAGTATACCATAGTACTGCTATAGTATTGTGTTGTATTGTATTTCAAGGGCCTGAACATAGTTAATTTTTTTTGAAAAACGCTGTAACTTAGATTAAATACAAAAAAATCCAAATATATATAATAGCGTGTCGTTTTTAAATATAATATATACGTTTTAAATTGAACAATCTGTTAAATTAGTCTCTGTAAAGCAACTGAATATAGGGAAAGATCATTTTAAAAGACAATAATAATAGAAAAAAAGAAAATATTTTAATTTAACCATTTTAAAAATAATTTTATTAATAGAGTATGTGTTTTTATATTAATTTGCAATTATAGCATTATTTATTTTGGTAATACAGTATATAATTATGATATGAATTAATAAAAACCCCTTTGTCATCTAAGAAGTTCATGCCTTTCTTTTCCTCAGTTTTTTTAGGAAAACATTACAGTTTTTCCCAATATAGTGGACTTAATGGGGATGAGCCGGTTGAAGATCCAAATTGCAGTTTCAATGCAGCTGCAATGGGCTCTAGATGATCCCAGCCAAGGAATTTCCACTTCCATTGCTGAATTACATTAGGGCATGTGCGATTATTTCTTTGTTTCTTGTTCTCTAGTTATAAAATGTAGGGTAGGGTTACAAAAGATGAGTGTTTGAGGTTAAAAAGCATATAAATGTATTATATATCATAGGTACCAGGAGAAAAATTCCTGAAATATTTTCCTCAAAAACCTTTTCGACTGAAGAAAGAAAGACATGAACTTCTTGAATGACAAGAGGAATGTGTTCATCTGTACTGTAGTTATACAAATTTTTTATGTGTCATTTCATACATTCAACAGCGCTGACCTTTGACCTCCAGACACTGAGTCCCCGTTCCTGACTGGTGGAAGATGGAGAAGTCTGCGTTTCTGCTTTGTGTTTGGTTCACCACACTGTAAACAATGGAGGCATCTGGATTACCTCCGCCAGCACTGCATAACCAAACCGAACTTAATGAGACACTGAGTCATGGCCACCCTATGCATCTGGCACCCAGCATGCAATTAGGCAGCATGTCCAATCCGCAATCGCGTTTCCGAGACATGTCAGGCCTCGTGGTCATGGTGACTCTTAATGCAATCGCACTCTTGGCCAACAGTGGAGTGCTTGCCGTCGTAGTGAAAGTACCCCATCTGCGCAAGTTCAGTTTGGTGTGTCACCTCTGCATCGTGGATTTGTTATGCGCCGCTCTGCTGATGCCGCTCGGCATCGTCTGCAGCTCACCCTTCTTCGCCGGCATCGTCTTCTCCGTACTTGAATGCAGGATGTACATTTTCCTCAATGCCTTTCTCATATCTGCCTCTATCTTTACGGTTACTGTGATTAGCATCGAGCGCTACTTCTACATCGTGCATCCAATGAGGTACGAGGCTAAGATGACTCCTCTGTTATCCGCAGCCGTGATGGGGTTTGTCTGGGTGGTGTCAACTTTGCTAGGGCTTGCTACCGTCTTTGGGTGGCCCAGTTATGGAAGCAGAAGCTCTATTGCCGCCACCCATTGCTCTCTCCATTGGAGCCACAGCGGACACCGGAGAGTGTTCGCTATTTTATTCTGCACTGTTTGCTTTTGCGTTCCAGCTGCTATTATTATCGCCGTCTATGGGAATGTGTATAAAGTTGCCCACACAGCCGCCCGGGAAAGAGGGCCCATCCCGAGCTGGACGATTGCATCGGCTCATCCGAAACGCCGATCCGATTCCGTCAACAGCCAGACCACGATCATCACCACCAGCACGAGCGTCCGCAGAAATCAAGTCCCTCGCAGGAAAAGGAGAACGCTGGTCGGTGGGAAAGCGGCTCTGACTTTGGCCATCATCGTGGGCCAGTTCCTGCTCTGCTGGCTGCCTTACTTCGCCTTCCACCTGCATTTGTCACTGGGTTTCTCCCATAGCACCTCTGAAGAAGCCGAGGGGCCGGTCACGTGGCTGGCGTATTCTACGTTCGCAGTAAACCCGTTTTTTTACGGCCTGCTGAACCGTCAGATCAGGGAGGAGTTGTGTAAGATGCTCTTCTGTTGCCGATGTGCCGGCAGACCAGTGCGGCCCTCTGCGTCGGGCCACAAAAGTTCGGCACATGAAGACTTTTTTCATTTTTTGCACAGGAATGGTGACAGGGACGGAGTTAGATGCAGTTATCACATGGCTACACCGAGGAGCACGCTGGAGCAGACTAGTTTTAGGATACCGGGGCAAATACCAGAAGAGATCACCTAAACAAGACATTCAGATTTGACATTTTTGACTCAAAATCAATCATTCGCATGAGTTGCATTTTTATTATAAATTATTGATTTTGCCTCTTTTTTTAGCTTTGAAATTAAAATTCACTTGATCTATTTCTAAATGCATCCTATCTATCTTATTGTGAACAATTCATCCATGGCAGGACAGCAATAGCTCTGTGCAAACTGTGTATTTAAGAGCATGTATGTGAATGAAGGAATACTTCTCCCAAAAATGACAATTCTGTCATCATTCACTCATAATTAAGTAGTTGCAAATCTGTATGAATTTCTTTGTTCTGCTGAACACAAAGGAAGATATTTTGAAGAAAATTTTTTTGAGTCACCATTGACTGCCATGGAAGTCAATGGTGACCCAAAACAGTCTGGTCATTTTCTATTCCTTTAAGGTCATGATGTTTTAAATAGTATAACAAACAATCATTTTAAGGGGTCTTAAATTTAGGGATGAATAAACCGGAATCATGATATAGCCTAATGTAGTTATTAAAGGATGTAATTTAATTCAATTAGTATTGCATATGTAAAATAAAGTGCTGTTATGCAGTTCAAAATAATTTGCAGTCTATGAATGCCATGCAAAATGTGCTTATGATTTATAGTTGACAGATCGTGATGATGCTTATATTGTAATGTGTGCAGTAGTACAGCATAAACATTTCAAAATAAGAGTCAGAGTTTAAAGAGGGCCTACACATATTTACATAATTATTAGAATAGATTGAAGTACAAAAAGAAAATAGTGTAACTAAATTATTTAGTTTGTAAATGTCTGCTTGTATCCCGTTTTTTCAAGGAAACACACAATATTTAACACATTTCCACTGCATTACTAAAGTTGCACTTTTTTGCATCACTAACGTTGCACCCATTTTTGGGAAAAAGTGAGTGTCAAACCCTGTATTCTTATATATTACACACATATACATATGCCCTAGTATTCCTCTGGTGAAGTAACATCTCTCAAGTAAAGTATGGTAAAATTCTCCAGCACACTTAAACCCTGCCTCTCCACAATCAACTGCTAACCTGCATTAAGATCTGTTACACTTTATTGAAAGACTATAATAAATTGTTCACAATAAGACCTGGTATGTGCATTAAGAAAGTAAACAGGACATGTTTTGATGCTACATATACTTAAGAGGTCAGCCACATTTTGACTGGTAACATAGCGACAACCAACGAACAACAAATGCCTTTATCCAATCACAACTCTTTTATGTGGTGACTCCACCCACATGTTTACAAACACAAAGCTTATTTAAATGACCATGAATGATCATGAACATGAAATGAATTCTTTTTTCTTAAAGTTTTAATGTCATCAGGTTAAACCAATATTTGCATTAACATGTTTAAAATACTACAGCAATGATCATTTCTTCTGTCGTATTATTGTACTTTTTCTGCACTATTTAATTTATTTGAAAAATGTAGTAACATAATGACCAAAATCTTTACAAATCTTCATACAAAAATAACTTTTTGTACCAATTTTTAATTATTTATTTCTATTATTTATAATACAAAGGATGACCTCAGCTATGCTGTACTTCTTTTCTACTGTAAAACTGTAAATATCAAATGGGCTGAAGTGACAAAGACAAATTGTTTAGTTGCTCAATAAAGACACTAGTCACGGAAAGCTTGACATATACTGATTCAGTTCAACGCAGCATATGTTCAGTTGTTGCATTTCATTGTGTTTATTGAATGGTGTGTTACATGGAGCCAACCATTACATCACACTATGTATTTATTTGTGCTGTCTTTATTTATACAAACAATGTGGCCATTGCTGTTTTGTTTTAATGGAAATGAATAGAGCTGTATCTGTGTATTTATGGCGAGGATAGTACTGTACATACACTACGTTAAAAAATTTGGGGTCAGTAAGATATTTAATGTTTTTTAAAGATGTTTCTTCTGCTCATCAAGGCTGCATTTTTTTGATTAAAAATCCAGAAAAAACTGTAATATTGTGAAATATTATTTCAATTTAAAATAACTGTTTTCTGTGTGAATATATTTTAAAATGTAATTTATTCCTGTGATACAAAGCATCATTTCTCCAGTCTTCAGTGTCACTTTCAGACGTCTCAGAAATCATTCTAATATGCTGATTATTTATTATCAGTGTTGAAAACAGTTGAGCTGCTTAATAGTTTTAAAAACCACATTTTTGAGCGGTTGTGTATATACAACTGATTTTCTTGTCTTGTTTATTTTAGATGTACATCTTCATTCAGGCTAATTAGTTAACTCAACAATAAAGTACAATAAAGAATGAGCCACATATTAATCAGTAACTAATAGTATTTACCTGCTATACCAAAAGTTTTTAAAAACCAAAACATTTTTTAAAAAGTCCAAAATGTGTGTTTACTTCATTTTTATTGCATTTCCCCTATTGAACTGTTCATGTTTATAAAAATCCTGTGATTTAGGCTAAATACATAGGATTATATAATATAGTAAATCTGCCAGAGGACAGCTGTTTCACAATTTTGGTGCAAAGCAACACATTTAAACAAGTGGAAAGCTATATGTCAGTCTATCAGTGTTTCATCTGAAAGTGTGTTTCCTGTAATTATATCTCCATAATATTTTGGGACATGTTTTTAATTCTAATGGGGAGATTTGAATGCAGATTAGATTTACCGGATAAAGCAAACTAAACTAGGACGGCTGCCAAAAGAACGTTTTTAAAAGGCGTTGGTCTGACCTCACAATCCACAAGACAGTGAGCAGTGAGCAAAGGTGAACTGGAAAAAATGCCACAAATTGTGAGATTAAACAGTGATGGTGATTAATATGAGAGCTTTTCTAGATCAGATCAGACCATGATACTACAGGCAAGAACAGGTGAAAAAACATGTCCTGTCATTAACAGAGGTGGACTCTTTTGAGCTGAAAAACAACCACCTAGCAACCAACCAGAACACTCCTGAACCTGCCAGCAAGAGTTAGCTACAACTGTTTTCTCAGAAGCAATACAAATGTATACAGAATAATAATAATAATCTGCTATGAGTGTTGGACTATAAACAGAAACCAATAATCTGCTAATGGATCTAAAAGTGAAATGCGAAATTTGCAAAAGCCAACAGTTATTCATTATGGGCCGGTTTCCCGAACAGGGTTTAAGACTAGTCCTAGATTAAAATAAATGTTAAGAGCTGGCTAAACTGGAAAAGG
>JAUCMS010000012.1:6049249-6059971 GCA_032357445.1 Enteromius radiatus | reverse complement strand
GGGCACTAACTGTGAATTCATGACTTGTTAACATCCTTAAAAGTTATCAATTACACATTTTTTATACATATACAGTTAATCTAAATCAGATATTTGGTGCTTTTCGGAGGTTTGTAAAAAGTGGAAGCGCAGAGGTCCTGTGGCTGCATTTGGATGGGGTAGTTTAACTAGCCCTGTAAAGCCATGTGCTTTCTATCTTAAAATGCCAGTTAACCCATATATGTCAATTCTGTCATTTAAATCATGTAAACAATGACAGAGTTTTCATTTTTGGGTGATCTTTTCCTTTACCTCAAATAAAACAACTCCAGTAGAGCTTAGGGTACAGATGCATCATGGATCTAAAAATAATGGCAATCATGGGTGTGTCTGTAACTTGGCAAAGGGAAACACAAACATGGCCAGACATATCATATGTGAATGTGTAGATGCTAAAAATGGTCTAACATAGTAGTAAGTTTCGAAACGTTGCCTTCAACAAAAGTTTAAAGTTGAAAAGCAGATTTTGCAACCGTGTACAGAATGTCAGCCTTTATTCTCATATAAGGAAGACATCAATAGAAAATACAAAGAGATAAATGAATATTTTCATTAAAGGATGTTTTGGAGTTGGCGGATATAAAAATGGTTAGGTGGATCAATTAAAAAGCGCAAGTGCATAGAAAATTGTAACATTTCACAGTCTGATCCAGTACCCCCCATAGTACAAAACGTAACTGTAATTCACATTTTTGTTATTGATTCTTCTTATATGTCACTTTTTCATTAAATAAAGAAATGGAGTGGAAATGAACAATCATGAACTTTTGAAAAGTCATTCCTCATAAATAAACGAACAAACGCTCACCTTTTGCTTGGTGAGATGATTTAAAAAAAATCGAATTCCCATTATCTGCATGTTTTACCTAGCAGTACTAAATAACAAAAACATTGTTCTATACAAGAGATGAAATAAAGAAAATTATGAACAGGACTTTAGCGGAAATCATCATTGAACCATGTGTTAAATTTTTTTTTTTTAAACAAGCAAAGGGTAGTTTATGCCACCTGAATCATCTGGCCCACTGTGTCCTCTTCAGATTGATCCTGTTCAGATTTCTGAGGAAAAAGCAAGATAAAAAAAAGATGATGAAAATGTCATTCATACTACATGCTATGAGGGAATAACTGGTGCTGAACTCTTACCTGGTAAAACCATGAGAATTTATAGTAACACTCTTTATGAGATTTTGCTCAATAAATTCCTAATTTGCTGCTTATTAATAGGAAGGTATTTGTGAAGTCTAGGTTTTGGGTAGGATTAGGGATGTAGAATAAGGCATTAATATGTGCTTAATTAGTGAATTTAATAAGGGCATTCTAATATGCAACTAATAGGTGTAACTGTAAAAAAGTGTTACCTGTCTAAAAGTTATCAATATATCTGATATATCCAAAAATATTAGTGATTGACTCAAACCTATGAATTTCAAACCATCTGGCCATTCATCAGTTAGAAAAACTAAAGATTTTTTTTTTTTACTGAAGAATTAGTTTGTATGCAACCAATAAAAAAAACCCTTGTGCTGTTCTGAAAATATTTTACCTAACTTGTTGCCCCTGGTCATAAATAATTAAATAATTGCTTGTAAATCTCTCAGTATACTATAATATCACCAAATCTTGAATTCCATATTTTTATCAATTAGTTTTTGTCAGTATGAACACAGGTAATACACAAAAAGTACTATTTTGACTAGTTCTTAAATGTGAGCAAAGTCAGTAGCTTTTAGTCTAATGCTGTAATAATAACTAGTTTTGGGAAAAAGAAAATCCTCTGTGGGTCAAAATGACCAAAACACAACATCTCGGTTAACACTGTTCAACATGTAAAAAACTGCAAGTATTACTAACCACGTATAAATCATGAACAAAGGTTTATTTGCATAAAAAACAAACATATGTAACAAACATAAATGCAAACAAGAGCCCACATACAGCCCACTGTAAAAAACATAAAATGGCAAAAGCAATACCAAAGCCGCAGCTCTGGGCAAAGACAGAAGAGCATTGAAGGGTGCAAAGCCAAGCCATACATCACAAATGAAAACAGATCATTTTGAATGGCTATTCATACCAGTAAGATGGTAAAAGTGACAAAACACCGCTTAATATGTCGCAGCATCCAGTGAGTATCACAAGCAGTCTGGGTAGAAATACAGCATGGTAGGACAAACGGCAGAAATGCAGACAGAACAAAGGCGTCAAGGTTGAAGATTTCCTTTTTAAGTAGCAGTCAGACATTGAAGATAAGAAACCTTTAACACTGACAGGATCAAATGTGCTAATTACCCATGTTTGCAACTCAGCTGGGTTCAAACATCTATCTTTAAGCTGCACATATAGATTGGCTCCTAAATGATGGTATTATTAAAAGTGGTAAAAAAGCCCCAAGGCAGCATAGAAGTTACAAACATGGGGTTTTAGTCTGTACATTGTATACTATATGCTGGAACATATATACTAAGATCTTAGTATGCATGTTCAGTTTAATTGGTTGGAAATGTCAGTAAAATCACAGACAGAGACAGTTTGGACGTGAGTGTGCCACAGACGCATGAGGTAGCTCAGACACAGAGCCGCAGGGTATGGATGGTCTAATGTAAATTAGGTGCATACAGTCTCTTGGGTTGGACACAGGCTGGGTTTGGATAGTTTACCCCAGAGGCGGGGCAGAGGTGGCTTGCCAATGAGAGCTGAGCTCAAGCCCCTCGCTCACCTTAAGAGCCTGCAAGGCCATTTCTTCCTTTTCCTTCGGAGAGAAGAAACGTCCACCATCTCCACGCTTCCTGGCCATGGCGTGACGATGACGGGACTCGTGCAGGTATTTCTGAGTGGTAAAGAAAATAGATTGAATATTTGCAAAGAAACCTGTAAAATCTTATTTCTTAATAATGTAACTACTTTTAATAAATTAAACTGCTTTGCTGTTCTCATGACAAAGATAAATAATGATTTAATACATGAAAGAAACAAAAGATCAAACAAAACTCCATATGGGAATGAATTCAAGAAAGAATACCGACTGCAACTCAGTATGCAAATACTTTAATAAAAAGTTTTAATTAAGTTTTCTTTATTTAAGCCGATCAGACTAAATTAACCAAGGGATTTATAACAAACCTCAAGCAATATAATTAATGAATTCTATTCATAATGGGCCAAATAACGTAATTAATACAATCCTATATAGCCATTTCTAATTGTAATTGTACGATTTTTTAGAAATGTAAATTTTAAGATGAAGCTTGAGCTAAAATTTTAGCTTGTAAAGGGCCAAAAATTTAATTACATTCATAATAATTATTTAAAATAATATACAAAATATTTAAATGTAAAGATATAATATAAATGTAATAAATATAACAAACGTGTTTTGCTATATTTGCATAAAGACTTCTATAAATAAAGTCATTGCCATAAAAGCACACATACTCTTCTCTCTTTTGGTATTTTGCCTTCAGCTTCTAGTTTGGCACGGGCTTGTCTCCTCTTGAGGATCCTGTGATACTGTTTAGCGTTGACATAGAGCGGTTCCTCCTCCAGCATCTCTGCTCCAGGAAGAGGAATCCGCTGCATGGTGGGAACTGACCCTCCACCCCCTGGGACCATCTGATTAAATTATAAACACACACGATAAGATTAGGAAGTGCAATCTAAATAGATTATCTCTATAGCAAGAACTCACTTTCGTTAATAGATAAAAAAGCCCACAATTGCTCACCATGACCATTCCTCCAGCATTGACCATGTTTCCTGCCATGGGAAGAGTGACGGTGACCTGACCACCGGTGTTGGTGGTGTTTGTGTTGGATCCAGCCGAGACTAACTGAGCTCCTGCTAGAGATGCAGCTGGAATGGTGATCATTCCTGGATGGACAATCACAAAATACATTCAGATTAATTACATGTCATAAGCAGTGTATAGAGGTGTTTTGCAGCGGAGTAGAAGTGTTACCCTGCTGTAGGATGGTCCCATCCGCGTTAACAGGCTGGTAAACAATGGTTTGTCCTTCAGCGGTTTGAGCCACCTGCTGACCCTGTACAGTGATCTGCTGCTGACCCTAAAAACATTTATGGTGAACTTTATTAATTATATGCATTTAACTACAACAGTGCAGTTTATGGAGGGTGCTCCTTTATATTTCCTCAAAAACATGACACAATGAAGTCACCTGGTTCTGTCCTGCAGTGACTGCAGTCTGTGGCTGTTGAATGATGATCTGTTGGGTCTGTCCCTGCTGACCCTGTAGCTGTAATGTCTGTCCACCCGGAAGCTGGATTTGACTGGGCTGTACCAACTGAATCTGCACCACATTTGGTCATTTTATTACAACTTAATACCTACATGGCTTTATGGAACTCTATATTGTAGTGGTTCTTTACTCCATTTTTTTAATGTGTTGTTCACTCTCAATTTCTACCTGATAACATACTTCAGACCTTGAAATAATTGTATATGTATTATAAAATGCCTATAGAGTTAAAATTAGTACTGGGCAACAAATAATCCCATGTAATCGTATCCAAAATAAATGTTTTTGTGAACATAATATGTGTGTGTGCTGTGTATATTTATTATCTATATATAAATGCATGTATATATTTAAGAAAAATATATTATGTTTATATATATATATATATTTTTTTTTTTTGACAAAATAAACTATATTAATATAAACTTTAGATAAATTAATATGTTAATAAAGACAGTATATTTTAACCAACCATTGTGCTATTAACTCCACCCACCTGCTGCAGCCCCTGTGTACCAGATACTGGTACTTGCATGATGGTTTGACCTTGTCCTCCTGTCATGGCCTGTACCATTATGGGCTGCCCAGAGGAAGTGATGAGCTGACCTCCACTGACTTGTACCATAAGCGGCTGCCCTTGGACCTTTGGAGAGGATGCATTGAAAAACAAGCTTGTTTTATATCAACTTTACAGAAAAAAACCCTACAAAGCCTAATGTATCATATTTGATATGCAAATATTTAGGGCATGATCAAAACTTTGCTGAAAGGCCTGTTGTAGACCATCTACAGAGCTTTGACTACAAAGCATTTAAAGAGATTCAGTTCACCCAAAAATGAATTCTTACCCTCATGTGCTAACTACCTTTCTGGGCCTTGAACGTAGTTGCGTTGCTGTCTATGCAGGGTCAGAAACCTCTCAGATTTATTAAAACAAAAAATCTTAATTCATGTTCCAAAATTGAACAAAGGTCTTACTGGATTAAAACAACAAGTGGCTGATTAACTAATGACAGAACTTTCATTTTTGGTTGATCTATCCCTTTTAAATATTATCTTACCAAGATATAATGTGCCAACTGATATTTAGATGCATATTATGTAAGCATTATGAAAATACAAAACACAGATGCATGCGAGTAAATGCAATGTTTGTAAACTTCCAAATGCAAAAAACCTGATGGCACAGCTGTTATGTACTTAGAGATTTTACAATGCATTTAGCAAAAAAACAAAGCATGCTAAAAACTCATGCATTGAACACTTTCATTTCTTGTAAATCTGAGTGCATGATAAATAAAATAAACTGAGACAGATGCAAAAAGCGCAAAGGTCACAGATAAAGGGTATTTTGACATTGCATTAACCACTATTACAATGCAATACTAGGATCTCTGTGCAATGCAATGTTGAGATGGCATGCATGGAGATTTGCAGACAGCAGAGGTGCTCGGAGAGCCAACCACTACCTGAAGGACCTGCTGGGCTGCAGTCTGGCCTACCTGAGGCTCAGTCTGCAACTGCACTGCAGTCACTGTGCCCTGGGCCAGAGATAAGGGACTATGACTCTCAAATTACTTAAAACACATGAAAAACATTTCTTCTGTGCTTTTATAACACTGACATGCTACATAAGCAGATATATTCAAAATAAAAGTCCTTGCATCTCTGTCATATACTAATTTAACTTCATATGGTAAAGGATTTTCTGCATGTAAATGTCACAAATTACCTGTTGTTGAATCTGTCCACCGCTGGTCTGCACCACTATCTGCTCTCCACTAGTTGTTGTGGTGGTGTACTGCTCCATGTTTGCCGTCCGACTGCTGTGGGTTATGATTTATGAGATCAGCACGGAACTGAAATCTGAAAAATAGTAACAAGAAGTTGTTGCATAAATCAGAAAAGTTATATATCTAATGCAAGACATTTAAAAGAGGATGCTTGACTTAATTGCTTGTTTACAGCATTCATTTAAGCATTAAGTAAGGAATTTACATTATGGTCTCTCTCTCTCTCTCTATATATATATGTTACTAGTGAACAGATCCAAAATTTACATATGCAAATGTATTCTTCTTAATCCCTGGGGAACAAGCAAATTCATTAAAAGTATGTATTAAATTAATTCCCTAGTAGTGTATTTTTGTAATACAGCATTATTATGAGAATCATTTTGATTTGTGGTAAGATTTGTTGTTGTTTTTTAATCGAAGACAATGCTTACAATTGAATTGCTTCTGAGATACTCTCTCTCCCTGAAAAATATGAAATGTGCGTAAGAAAACCTAGATATTAATATCATTTAGTTGTGTGACTGCAAGGTGCTTTTGTCTTGAAATATTTTTATATTCTTGAAAAATGAAAACTAAAACAGTAAGAAATGAGTCAGTGTTCTCGAAGCAAAAAAACATTTATCATTTAATAATTTTCTTGACTGGGAAGCAAAATGAAAAGCTGTTAGATTTTATTCTGCTCATTAAGTATGCAAATCTTAACTGACATATAAATGATGTGCTTAATGACATTACAAGCCTATCCTTCTTTCATGACCTTGTAGTTTTCTTTATGGAAGTAGGACACATTAGGCTCCATATACAATTAACATCATTAATAGTTTGATTATTAAGGACAAGACAGATTAGACAGGTAGGCTTTATATGCTGCAATGTTTGATTTTACAGTAAAGTAAATAAAACATACGAAATCACATGATTAAGGAAAATTGCAAGTACAAGGAAAATACATGGGCTCGGTTTCATATACAGGGTTAAGCCTAAACCAAGATTAAGTCATAGCTCAATTAGCACATTTTAAGAATGGTTATAAACATGCCGTAATAAACAAGGCATTACTGGTGTGCATCTTGAGACAAAAAGGCACTGACATGTTTTAAGATCAGTCAGTGCAAGTTTCTTTCAGTTTAACGTTATACATTTTAGTCTAGGAAACCGGGGGTTAGCGTTTAGATCTTAGGGCTACAGTCAAATGTTTCTGCTGTTATTCAGTTTCAAGCGACGCGTCTTTGTATCTCGCATTCGCTTTTGTTGTTGCAACATGCGTGTTTCTCATAAACGAAACAGTTTTTTTTTCTTTTAAACACCACGAATTACTTGAAACAACTCGAAACTGAAGTATTTACATTGTGTAACTATATAAAACTGTTGGCTTGGTTTCTCTTTGCCAAACATTGCTAGCGCTAATGTTAATTAGCACATCGACCTATGTTTCACGCACGAGCGTGTTTTAATATATATTTGACTTACATCAATTGTATATCAACATATTGTTTTAATAACTATCATTTAGTTGATTAAAACCAAAAACATCGACCTATAAGCTTTAATCCACCTCTTAGACTGCGAAAGTCAACGAAAACAAAGAGGGGCTCAAAACTGGGCCTAAATTATACGCCAGATCGGCTTAACAGAAAATTTAAAGACACTGTTTATCGTTTTAACCACACAAGAAATAAACGCGTGCACACCGTCCACACAATGGACCTTGACACATACACAAACAGCACTATTCCTGTTTATAATCATTTTAGTCATTTGGTTGGTCGGTCACACACCAATCCCCAGCTAACCGACCGCGTCCCGTCCCCTCCCAGCAGCCGCGCTCACTCACCGTCTGCGCCGCCGAATGATGCACCTCTGATTGGCTCCGATATTGGCGCCTGGAGCCCAATCACACGACGCGCCGCGCTCACGAGCCAAAATGGCACACTCGGAAAAAAACCCCGCGATGAACAGTAGCTCAGACGCTCCTCCTACAAGACAAAAACCACGCCCCCTCTCAACCCCTGCATGAGCAGCGAATTATGCAATGCTAAAGAACATATATAAATACAGAAATAATATAATAACTAAAATAAACAAAACAAAAAAAAACTGACAGAATAAATACACAATTGTAAGAAGAATATGCCTGTACAAGAAGTATAAAGAAGACATTTCATATGCTACAAAATTCTGGATGGGATTTAATTAAATGATTTTTCTTAGAAAAGAATAAATATAGCTTTTAGGATAGTTTATTTATATTTATATTTTTGAATTTCATGACTGATTTTGTTCCTCCTCAAGAATGAAGCAAGAAAACATGGCCATTATACTATAAAAATATATATTCTATGATTATACTACTGGTATGTTATTTTACTCAATACTTACATAATGAAAATACATTTTATGAATTGGACGATGTTCTCAAAGTTAAACATCTAAACTGAGAGGAAAAATAAAATTATTACATCTGTTTACAATCAGAATTCATTCTGCACATTAAATACATGTAAGTCTCATTCTGTTTGAAAATACAAACGCCTTGCTGTTTGGCATTAGCCAGTTATTGACCCTGTTTCTCAGTACATTGCAAAACTGGGAACATTAGGTTGTAGACTATACAACTTCCAATGTTGTTTTTTAACACCTGTTTTAATAACTGGCAATACACCTCATAAAATCTCTGTGAATTCAGTTCACCTTGGTGCATCAGGGTCCAAAAGCCATTTGATTGAAATCAAGCCAATGATCATGGACTTTATGAAGAGTTATTTTGTTCATTTTATTTTGTTGGCAGTCACATTTAATGGTACAGCATTTTACACATGACTTCAGAAAAGCCAAGTTCATCCATCCCAAACCTGAGGACCCTGCTTTCAACATGCAAACCCATCAATGAAATGTGTGGTCCACTGTCATCTATAACCCCTGAGGTATCTATTTTAATATCTGCGCAAAAAAAAAAAAAAAACGAAAGAAATGCACTCATATCTTATTCAGCTTACTGACTACAAATTAGCTTATTTATGAGTTGACAGTCAAAACAAACCAAAAAATATATACATTTTCGTATTAGATTATGCTGCTAATTGGATGCACTTAATGTTGTTGACATCCTAATGAAGGATGAGTTGTTCTGAAATAAAAAAAAAAACACTTAATGTCACAATTAACATTAAATATTGTCTTGTTATTGAATATACAATTATTGCCGACTTAGCAACAAGGTGCCAGATTGATACCACGTTACTATTGCATTTCTAAGATCCATTATGTAAGGTGCGCCATAGAAAAATGATTGAAAACCACGCAATGTGCCATCTTTTCTTGCATTAAATGACACTGTACCATCAGAGAAAAGCATTGGTAATACTGAAAAGGAAGAACGTATTATTACTTGTGCATAGAAGATATGCCAAGTGCATAGTATATCTAAGCACGCAGCAATGGCAGGCAACAAAACAGAAGACAAAGTCAAATTTGATTTACGGAATGACTAAAGCTTGGTTAAACTAGTTTCTGAAAGACCTGAACTGTAATCCTCAGGATGTTATGTTAGTATAATAACTTTATAAACAAGTACCAGTCAATTTTCTGAAGATACTTCTACTTTACCAATGGATTTAAAAAAAAACTGACTTCAAAGCCATCCTAATATGCAAAACGAAGAAAACAAAGCTGAAAATCCTTTGGTGAAGTTAAATACCTGATGCAGGAAACCAGCAATGAAATAATAAGCACTTGCATCAGTTAACCACGCTTCAAAGCTCAAGTCAAGGTGTATCTTCTTTTCTGTAAATTATACTCCAATTACAGTGGCCTTCACTACTTCGTTAAATAATTCTCCTCAGCCATTAGATTTTGTGCATGAAATATATGGCAACATAATTGCTTCAAATCCTTTGTGTATCCCAAATACATAATATGAAATGATTAAAAAAACCGAAGCTCTTTCAGAAGAGGATTAGAAAACTCCAACTCCATCACAAAAATGCATGTTTTCTCTATTTCTGTCCTTGAAGTTAAATCCTGCTTGCTGAATCAATCCCCAAGTAGCCAGAAGCAAATCGATTGGTCAGAATGGGTCTCATGTGTGCTGGAACGCAGATACACACACATAGAGGGTCAGGGGAAGGGTAGGCATTGTGGTTTCTCTCTTTTACAACAGTCTTATGATGATCCTTGTGTCGGTCACTCTAGGAGGTCCTACAGATGTCAAAAATATAATGACAGAAATAAATGAAAGACTGGAATGAATATTGTGTTTTTACCAGTGAGGGGCAGTATGTACCTCATCTGAATCATCATGGTAGTGCATCTTGCCACCCTCCAGTGTGTCCAGGTCATCCACGCCATCGATACCGTTTGCTTCAGCGTGCTGCTGTAATACGGAGTACCTGTGCACCAGGAATCTATCGAAGGCATTATAAAAGAAGCCATGACACAGATATTGCAGATAATGCTGTAGGAAATCAAACTGTGTGACCTCCTCATATGCAATGCACAGTAAAACAATAATATAATAATAATTATTTTTCCTGACATAAAAGTAGTAATTATATCTCTATCTATCTATCTATCTATCTATCTATCTATCTATCTATCTATATATATATATATATATATATATATATATATAT
>JAUCMS010000012.1:6023611-6039952 GCA_032357445.1 Enteromius radiatus | reverse complement strand
GATAATGTTCAGTGCTTTGCTACAATCTGTATTGTTAAAAGCGCTATATAAATAAAAGTGACTTGACTTGACTAAAAGCAATGATGCTACATCGAGGTGGGTTTGTTATGAGGATGCAAGATTACAATTACTTAAGGCCATAGATTGACCTAAATTAAAACATCTGTTGTGACATTACAACATTTGCTGATTTGCAGTTCTTTTTTTTTAATTTTCATATTACACTGCATGATAAAGCCCTCACATTATAGCATTTATTACACTACTGTTCAAAAGTTTGGATTGCTAAGATTTTTTACATTTACATTTTACAAACATTGCCTTTTTCTCACCACGGCTGTATTTATTTGATTAAAAACATAGTAAAGGCCCACTGCGCTTATTACAATATTATTACAATATTTCTTCCTGTGGTGCAAAGCTGAAATTTTAGCATAGCTACTCCAGTCTTGAGTGTCACATGATCCTTCAGAAAGCATTCTAATATGCTGATTTGCGGCTCAAGAAAAATTTCTTATTGCCAAATGTTGAAAAGTTGTTGAAATGCTCAAAAGAACAGCATTTTTTGCAATTTGATGCTGCCTTCTTGAATAAAAGTATATACAGTATACACACAATTACACAATTCACCTTTAATTGCTGTTACTGTTAAGGTAGGCAGTCCAAAATCCCCATTTTACCAAACTTATTTTGTTCATGTATGGTACTGTATTCTTTTCTTAGATAATTAGTCTAATTCGACTTACCCCTGTTCCGTCTCCAACCCAGGCCAGAGACACTGTACCACTCAGGTCATTAAAGTTATGCTGAAAAACAGATGTAGAGACATATTAAAGATTGCACAACTCCAAATACACATTGTACTTTAGTTAAAATTCAGGAGATGGATGATCTTAATAATCCCTGTGCACCCTGTAATGTGCACATGTCAAATTTTCTCTCCAAAAATAACCTGCATAAATCAAAATAAATTCAAACCAAAGCAAAATAGGTCATTTTTATTAGCCCCACTCTAAAATCTCTTTCATTGTAATGTTGTTGTCTCTCCCGCTCTCTCTCAGTCCTAATGCAGGTTTGTTTTCATATCGCTTCTGTGGTGAAACTAAACACCACAGGCTGTTTAACTGTAGTCCACAGGGATGAGATTGCAGGCTGGAATCAGACTAAAAATATAAAGCAACAATAATAATGACTAAAAACAGGACTCTAAACCACAGCTTTACATAGCTAAAAACAAGAAACATCCAGTACAGAGCGGAAGGTTGTCACACAAATACACCTAAATAAAAATATAATAGAAAACCAAGCTTTAGAAGAAAAGGGAGAAATTTTCATTTCTGTATTATAGACAACAAAACAGCATTTTTATGCACATTTTTGATTTGAGACAATCAGACACTAATTAGACTCAGAAATTCTCAGGAAAAATTTGGTCTTGGAAGAATTTAGAAAAATAACTGAGTTAAGACATTCTAAGACTAAAGTCGTAGTGCATTTTTATCATTTAATCTCATTATGAGCTACAGAGACATTAAAGAGACCTAAGCTAAACTGATCAACAATCAGCTAAACATTTATCTTAGTAATGCCATTCAGAGTGCAATAATAGGCCACAATGCAAAAACATTCACGGTGCTTAATCAGAAAAAATCCTGGTGATTCTAGAAAGAAAAACACAAGTGCTGGGATTTATCTTTCCACTGGGAAGCTGAACCATGTAGCGACATGCATACAGAAACCACTGCTGATTCGACAGATGGTCATCAGCCGCCCCACACTGCTAGGGAATGTGTGTGTTTGTGTGTAAGGGCACATTTAAGAGGACAGGCCCGCTGTCAGTCGAGTGTGTAACCTCCCTTTCAGTTTTATTCGATGGAATGCGAGACCCAGATGGTCTGTGTGTGTGTGTGTGAGTGGAACAGAGCGAGTGCCCCACATTTTCATCTGCCTCACACACTGAGAACAAGAGAGCAACTGATGTCCAAGAGATTGTGGGAGAGAAAAGGAGGGAAAAGAATAAAGGGAGTCCAAACACACATAAACAGGCTCTGCTCCAAAAAGCCTGAGAGCTCTGATATTGAAGTGGATGCTCTTCACAGACAGCAATTCCTGCTTTGTTATGAGAAATTCATTTCAACTGAGTATGTTGCTAAATGTACATACATTAGGGTACAACTGTATTTTGATGACAGCATTGTTATTTAAAATCTACTCACTGATATCATGGCAAATTGTACATTTACGAGGTAGTCAATTTGTGCAAATTCATACGACTTTCTAGTAAAAATTCACACGTTTTGTAGAAAAACTGGGCAAATTGATAGGAATTAATTTGAATGATCGGCCCTAAAACTGGCCCTCACAGAAAACATACGAAATCATACGAGTAAGGACATACGAATATTTATGAATTAGCCACCTCATACAAATTGGTTGTTAGACAGTGTTGGATTTCTATTAAGACAATAGTAGAATATATTTTGTTAAAAGTAATGTTGTTGTCAATGGTGCCTATGTAGGCAGCTCACTGTGTTTTGGAACAGAGCCACACATTCCTGGGTGTTTTTAATTCTATGGAGGAAGATAATGTGTTAACAGGGGTGTGTGCAAAAATATGCCAAATATTAAGTATTTATTTTTATTTATTTTTAAAATACAGTGGACTGTATATGAATGCCAAAATAACGACAATGGCAATTTGTTTAAACAATTTATTTAGAAGGAAATTAAAAATAAATGTAAATAAAATAAAAACCTTTTTTAATAAAACACAGACATTCACACATTAAGATCCATTCTGAGTATCTCATCTGGACATGTTTGTCTAAGAAGGCCTCCACCCTACACCTTTCTATGGATCACATCCTCTCTACATTTCTGTAATTCCTCAAAAGCCCCTGGGGATCAATGACCATGTCACAGAATACTCTGTTTCTCACTTCTGCTCAGTGATGACATCGTCTTACAATTTTTCACATCACATTCTCTTTTTTTCCCTTAAAAAGCAGCTGTACTTGGTCCAGGGAAGCAAAAGAACCACAGCATTTTTTAACTTCACTAGCATCCAGGCCCATGGAAATTTTTTGGAATCTTACAATCCAAAGCGTGAACAAAAGTTTCCATGTTACCAACCTAGCCAATGTCTTTCTGATGCAACCCACCTCAAAACAGCCCCTGAATGGTATATGTGTTTCAGAACAGCAAGAACAAGTCATCTAAAACACCTGCACAAACTCCAGGGCCAGTGTTCCCTACTAAGTAATGTGTCTTTGAATAATGAGGTTGCCTCTCCATTCCTTGCCATATTTAAACCAGAAGAAAAAAGACATTCTGACATCTCTGTCCTGGCCAACAAAACAGGCTTGCCAAGACAAGTCTTCACCAATGGAGGAAGACATTGTGAGCATACAATGCTCCTTCAGTTTGAAGAAGACCAAAGAAGAACACATGACTCAGTGAAAGGCCCTAAAAAAAACTCTATAGCCCCTTCGCACAGCATAATTCAAGGAACTAAGTTATAGGAACTAGCCGGTCAGGTAGTTCCCCAGGCGGTTTTTTAGGTTCCCCCAGGCACACACTTGCATCACTTGTAGTTCCCATAGAACTATTTTAGACCCTACTTTGAAGTAGTAGCTAATTTAGTTCCTGTAAAAGGAGTTCCTAGAATTAATTTTGTTCTAAATTCGTGAGTATCCGGGTTATTCCCCAAATACTTCTAGGAACTATGAAAAGGTTCCTCCAGTGCGTAAGGGGCTTATGACTTTTATGAGACACTTATGGTTCACCTATGAGTCCATACTTCCTGTGACGCTACATTCAATTTCGCGGGCAAAGTCAGTCTGGCCAAGCTGCCGTTTTAGAGCATTTCTGTTCCCAAAAAAATGGGAACCAATGAGAAACGAGCCCGCCCCGGCACCAGCGAGGTGGGTGTAACGCGATGACACAGCAGTTCTGCGACCGGAAACCATAACGGCTTTCAAAGTTAAAAAAAAAAAAAAAAAAAAAGCTTTCAAAGCTGGCGTGTACCGAGCAGCAACAATCATTCAACTCTGCTGTTGCCGCTGTTTTGAGGAATTTTCATGACAGGTTTTCTTTGAAAATGGAGCAGAAGTAATTAAAGTAAGTAAAGACATTTTCTTACTGCTTTAATGAAGCTAGCTACAATTGGTTACGGTGTCTTCAGATTCCGTCGCTACGCATACGTCATCGGAATGAGTGTTCTGATTGGTTGTAGATTCGTCCAGTAGTATACAGAGGCATTTGATGGACGCAGGTTAAGACCGCCTCCCAGATGGATAGTAAGGCAGCTTGGCCAGACTAAGCTCCTATGAGCTTTATAGTTGCGGAAGCCAGGCTAATGAGTCCACACTTTGGTGACGTAATGCTTAAAGATGGTTGGTTAGTATAGTTTTAATACGGGAGTTTTGGGATCTGCAGAAATGAAAACAAAAAAGCAAGCAAATACAAAATCAAACAGAATCAGACACAGACTCTGTGAATTCCTACCACTATTAAAGAGTTTGCAAACTGGTCACAGATCAGCATTGATTACGAAGGTCTGGTGACCCAATGGGGATACTTGGAGAGAAAACTCATCCTGCAGTGAGAAAGCCAAATAATATTAAAGCATGTCCGCTCTGCTAAGACTCAGACGGGCCACCTGAGCGTGGGGCCTTGGGGTCCTCAAAATCCTCCAGAACAATCAAAAAATGGCATTTTCCAACTGAAAAACCCGAAATATTCTTCAGAATGGCAAAAATGTATATAAAATTACAGTATGCAAGCCTATTATTTTTCATCTATAGTCTTTAGTCTACCAATAACAAACATGACTTCATCTCTCTAAACAGTAAAACATAAAATGCGAGTTTAATAAGAGACGCAACTCAAGTCAGTTTTAAAATAAGTGCTATTTAGACAGGTTGGCAAATGCAAACACGAATCAAGAAACATGCACAGAAATATCTTGGAATCAAGAACTTAAACCATGTTTTCTTAAATGGAAAGCCATGGTGAAATGGGTAAGAGGTCAGCAGTTCATTAGATGAAGCTGTGTTTATGTTTTCATTGGACTCCCCATGTTTACGTTTTCAAATAACTCCCCACTGGCACAACATCCAGAGCGGAGTCTCAAAAAAATCATCCAGCCACCAAAAGATCATCTCAAACACCAACTTCACCCACAAAGCTGGTTGAATGTGTGTAACATACAACTATAAGTTTGCCCAGACTTCATTTAAAGAATCTACAGGCCGTTTTTATAGAGACTTTACTGTGAGCTTGTAAAGTTTCTAATTGCGCTGGCAGATCATAAATTCCATCAGTCAGAAGACGATCAGCAGCCAGTTTTCACGTCGACTGACCACAGAGCCTTGCGCAACAACATGATGGTTGGTTTATTTGCACTTTTTTTGGCCTGAAACAGATCTGGACATTTATACTTTAAACTCCCCACTGTAAGCAACTTAATAATGCCTAGATCAAAAAAAAAGAAGCTTCACTGATAACTCATTTTGTCTATAAATTATTGGTAACTCACTGGGTATAACTGTGTTGTTGAAATTTGTTTTCATTTTATTAGATATAAGACGTTGGTGCATTTATAGAACATCGATGCAACTAACTTGTGCTAAATATATGAATAACAGCTTAAATTGTGAAAAAAGGGCATGCCAGTACACTTCTACGCAATCTGGTGAAAAACATATATAATGTATATAGACCAGAACAATAAAAAGACTTTTAAAAGGAATACTTTACCTAAAAATTAACATTTCCTAAAAAAGTACTCATCCTCTGGCCTTACAAAATGTAAGGCAAGGCAAGTTTATTTATACAGCACATTTCAAACACAAAAGTAATTCAAAGTGCTTTATATAAAACGTAGATTAAATTATTTCTTTATCTGTGAAAAGCATCCTTGCTGCTGGGATTTTTATGTGTTCTAGTATGACACAGATGCTAAAATAGTCAAAACACGTCACTGGAGAAGCGTTAATTAAAGATATAGTTCACCCAAAAATCGAAATACTGCCATCGTCTACTCACTCTTGAGCTGTAAATCAAACATTTGACGGTAGCCATTGACTCCCATAGTAGGGAAAAAAAAAACGGTCACTGTTTGGTTGCCAACATTCTTGAACCAGATTTGGAGAAATTAAGCATTACATCACTTGCTCAGCAATGGTCTTTTGATCTGTGCATATTTTTCTCCTGATTCAAACAAGACAAATTGTAATGTCTCTAGAATATATTGATAGAGGACTCTAGTAAACAGGTTTTCGGTGCATCACTTCAGCCCGTAATTAATTGATGTGATGTTTTAATCAGCTGTTTGGACTCCAATTCCGACGGCACCCATTCACTACATAAGATCCATTGATGAACAAGTGATGCAAATCTGTTTAAATGAAGAACCAAACTCATCTACATCTTGGGTGGCCTGAGAGTAACTTTTCTGCAAATAGTCATGTTTAAGTGAACAATTACTATTAAATGTCCACTAATTAATATATACGGCTGTAATAGTTTTGGTGGGCTGAAATCATTGGTTGAAAAAGTAACTTAGTCATGTAATCAGTACTTCCCCGATGACTCGTTTTCATGCTTTTCATGCAGACAATGTACATAAGCTGGAACAGGTAAACTCTCAGCTCTCAGCCGTGACCAAAAATGAGTAGATTAGCAATACGTAAACCTTTTCAGCTGAAGGAAATAGTTCCAAGCATATATTTATAAATGTTACATACTGTTTAAAAGCACCCCTCCACCTTAAGAGTAGCCTTAGATAAATACTGAAGTGTCAAAATAAAAGTTTACATCAATCTACCATCAACCACAGGAACTTTACATGTTGGAGGTAATTCTACAAAACAAACTGCATGGCAGATTCTTCATCCAAACAGGTGAGAATTCAAGGAAACGTTTCTGAGACATCGCCTTTAAATACTTTTCCCACTGCACTGTTGTCATGCCCCAAGCCTTTTCCCGTTTCAGAAACATTCCTTTCTTAGAGGAAACATTTCACTTCAACAGTCATTTATGCTGGACGGAATGTGAACGGAACAGAGCCAAAAGCACTGGCCATAAAAGAACTGGCTCTGTGTGCTTTCTTAACAACAACAACAGTCCTTCTCTATCAGCACTTAGATTAAACTCATGACCGATTGCTAGAGTCAGTGTGCTCTGTATCCGGATAAATAGAGGATGCTTTTCACAGAACTGGAGTGATATGAAAGATATAGATTGGCATACATGTAGCTTATCGTTTACCGATAATCCCTGCCCAGCGAGAGGTCACGCCAACTGCTGGTAAAACGTAATTGATGTGCTGGGGGAGAGGGTTAGATAAGAGTAATATATAGAGAAACAGCATGTTCACTGACTTCTTAAGGACTAGTAATCAGTCATGGGCTGCTGTAATGAACGAGCTCTGACTGGATCTGGTTAAGCAGAATCACCTGACCCTGTGGTGTCCGTACATAAATATAAGAGAAACAGATCGCAGAGACATTAGAGGCACATCAAGAGGATGAATGCATTTGGTCTTTTGGCATAAAGATGAAATCTGTGGAATGTCTTAAAGGAACATCAAACGCAAAAACTCTGGCACATCGCATTATAAGGTGATGCATGCTGAGTTTGTTTTTATGATGCTTATTTGATATCAGCCATCTGGAAAACTTCACAAATATCATGTTGTTTGAGTGCTTGTTCTGAAAAAAGACTGAGAAATAACATTGGCTTGCTGAGGTGATGTAGGTACATTATTAGGTAATCTCAAGACCAGGCCAGTAGTATGATCTCATTTTTGTGATTTATGGTTCCTAGAAATTTGGGAAAAGCTTTGGAAGCAGAGAAAAATGTAAATGTAAATGTAAAAAAAAGGACTACCTAAATATTAAACACAGATTTAAGCTTAATAAACTTTAATAAGTTAACCATCCAAACAGAAACATGTTTCACTAAATCACAATATAAATTTCACAAAAAAATATATATATATACAAAACTTTGCATTATATTAGAAGAAGATATTCTGACCTACCGTGTGAGTATTGTTTTTTAACGTGGAAGCATAGCCGTGCAGTGATTGACATTGATTATTTGCAGATTCTTCACTCCTTTTCACTTTGACATGATCTGGTTCCTGTAAATCTTTCAAACTGAGCAGATTTCGTGATTTGTGACTCTTTAAAAATATGGTTTGTTCACTCCTCCTGGAGCTGCTGGATCTCTCTTCAAAGTCCATGCAAAGAGCCACCGAGAACAGTACAACCAAAACAAAGCAGAATACGGTGCTCATGGTTCCCGTTCAATGTGCACAAAATTCTTCTGTCTAAATATCCATAAATAGCAGGTTTATTGGTAGCAGAACAGAACGTGCAGTGTTTACGCTCTGACGCATGTCTGTAGTGAAGCCGCTGTTCGCTCTGCTAAACTCAGGGATTGTTCAAGATTAAGAAGGGCGGGGCCTTTCATTCAACACGCCCATTCTCATGAATATTAAGATTGTCGCGCTGACGTTGCCTTAAACTGTAGGTTTGCTTATAAATATTAAGAGCGACGATACGCGTCAGCATTCCAATGGCAAAAGCTTAATATGAATATTAATTAGAAAATAGCGACATTACTCTGCTATTTACCAATGGCGTACACCTGATTATAAACTTTAGACAAGCGTTCATTATAGTAGAAGTGGGTTAACCACGCCTTTCGCTGACCAACCTATCTTACAAATTAGACAGTGCGCCACCACCAGTCTCTTTTCCTTCCGATTTAATGACAACAAAACTACCATGTGTTTGAGCTCTTTTTTTGCCACTGCCTTGGACTGCGAGAATCCGTGACTGGCAGAATTATTGCAAAACATTTAATATTTATAGATATCACACATAATATCGTATTTATAATGCTATATATCTGACCCTGGATCACAAAACCATAAAATCATGTTCCATTAAGATATTTTGTAAATTTCCTACCGTAAATATTTCAAAACTTAACCTCTAGACTTTATTGCAACCTCAGATTCTGCCAAATATTAAGCTTACTTATTCAGTTTTTAGATTATGTATTTGGAGAATAGACCCTTACGACTGGTTTTGTGGTCCAGAGTGACATATATATTGTTAATTATATTTTCCATCCACACAAATCTATCAAGTTCACTTATAATAGCATATGTGAAATTTCTTTTTTAAATAAAAAAATGCATTAGTCTATAAATGTAGTCTTGTTAAAAAAAATAAATAAATAAAACATCAATTTTTCAACAACAGTTTATTAACGCATTGATTTGTAACAAAAAAGACCCCCCCATGTATTTTCAACTACAAGATCTGATGTTCTGTGCTTGTACAGAACTAAGAAATTTTGGGATTGACAGAGGAAAAAAAGTATAAAGACACAATTCCTGTCTGAACAGGCAAACCGTAGGATGCAGCCAGAGTATTACGTATGCAATCACTGTGTGGTGATTCACACAAAATTACACTGAATATTTTGTATTAAACATCAGTCAGGCTTTGCAGAGCTCCATTCAGCTCTAGATATCCTTGATGACTTCCTCAAGCTCTTCCTTTGTGTACATGTGAAAGGTCTTGCCGGGCTCTACTGTGGCAAGCTGCAGACAGAGAGGTGGAAATTATTAGAACCGTCACACACTTTTAAATTAAATTATATTTCACATGACCATGTGAGGTAATGCCCTTGTGTTTTACCTCAATGTTAGTGGCATTGAGTTTCTCCTCCATCACTTGTTTCAGGATAGTCAGAGAAGACTTAATGGCATCCTTTAACGTCATGGACTGAAAAAGATAAATATATTTATCAACATTTGGTGGGGAAAGGCAACAACATCAATGCTTAACTTGAGACTGGGATTTTTTTGGAAGCAATTAGATTTACGGGGAAGTCTTTTGGACACTGGCTGCTACTTATTAGATTGCACGATCACATGGGAGAGTCTGGTGACTAAAGTTACACTAGTAGAGGCATGACATACTGGAATGGGATGATGGGTGGGGTAGATTTAAAAAGGGACTCTTATTTCTCCAAGCACGTGGCTCACTTTGCTGCTGTAGAATTCTCTCGGGAGAAACACTTTGCTCTGTGTGCATACCCTTTAGAAATAATCTGACTGTGGCTTCATGGATCAGTTACCGCTTATTCTTAGCTATATACAGATGTGTGGGGGTGAGTTTGCATTATAGAAAAAAGAAACAAATCATAAATCTTGCAGATGAGCAAATGTTCATATTATATGGGTAACTATGCATGGATGAGTAGGGAAGTTTGTGCTTTTCAAAGGATGCTAAGTTGCGTGTTTAAGTTAAGCTTCGAAACCAAGCCAACTATTTTTCATCATTAACTTCACCATAAGACCTTAATGGAAATAGAGATGAAGCAGAAAGTGTGGGTGAATGTACCTTGTGGTAGACCTCCTGCAGAGAGCTCTGAGCTCCTTCAGATGCTGAGCCGATAGCCCTGGCATCACACTGCACAAAAGTGCCTGAAGGATCCATGTGGTATCTGTTAAAAGAAGTTTGGTGCGATTTACATACTTTACAAATTAAACAGGGTCTAGATTTATCACCAATCGCCATTATGATTTTGGTTTTATTTAAAGCTGCAGTATGTGTTCAAAACGTACAAAATTTAGTGCATACACCATGAATCCATTTTCCAAACCTTGTTTTTGACTTGTCCTGAACCACAACGGTACACCTATAATAAGTGTTTATATTATAGACTATTTAGACTATTTAGGGTAAGTACCGTTGCCGAGTAGCCTAGAACGTCTGTGATTCTCCATAGACATAAACAGAGAGAAGTAGCTCTAGCTACAGTGTTTATCCACAATATACATGCAGTTCTGTTTATGAACTGCTAGAGAGCAAATAAAATACACAGACTGCAGCTTTATATTAATAGTGTATTCCTGTTTTTGGAATATACACTGTTAAGCAGTGTAAACATTACAAATAACCCAAATCAGCAAAAATTGATTTAAAAAGTTTCAATACCCATGCATACAAATTACTGCATACTTCTAGAGCTAAATACTACAAACAGTACTAAAGACAAAGAAAGTGTACTTACAGCTGAGGTCCTTTCTCATCGACACCTCCGAAAAGCAGAGCAACACCAAAAGGACGACTCTAAAGATGGAAAAGGTGGATATTTGTAATCAAACTACAACCAGAGACAACTGTGCTGCAGTTGAACTGAAAAATAACGCAATAACTGTTAGCCAGATGGTCATACCATAGCGCCAGGGTCAGCGTCCTCCTCTCCAAACTGCAGAGCGAGGTTAGACACAGCCTGCGTTACGCTCTCCACAGTCATAGTCTCATTGTAGGTAAACCAATGGTTCTGCAAGAACACAAAAATGCTTAAAATAGATGGCATTTGGTTTAAGAACACTGCATTTATGAATAAGACCCACTGACCAATCATAGCAGTGACAATACAGATTTTGAAGAAAAGATACACTTACCTGTGTTTCCACTCTTGCTTTGTCGATAAGTGTTTTTGCATCAGCTATTAAGCCACTCATGGCACAGCCTGTATTGACAAATGAACATGATCATTTACAACTAGTTTTATTACACTTACTCACATGGAAAATTTTATTTTTGTATAACATTTGTTTATTAGCTTTTCACAATTTAAATTTACAAAGAAAGAAATAGGAAAATGTTATTTTAAGCATTTGTCTTACCGATATGAGAGTCAATTTCTACAATCTTTTCAATGCTGCTGGGCTCCATAAGAGGAGAGGTTATTCGCTTCTCCACTGCAAGACACACTCCCTCCGCTGTCTGAATGCCAATGGCTGTGGACCCCAACTGGAAAGACCCACAAAGCCAAAAACAATTAGAATATTCGTTTCTAATATTTCTAAAGACTTAGATATGATTCTGCCAATAAAAAAAATGTACCTTGATGGCTTCAATGGCATATTCTACTTGAAAAAGCCTTCCCTCTGGTGAGAAAGTGTTCACTCCTCTGAGGGTGGAAAAAGACGTTAATATGATATAGCAAGTGTATTCAAATCTGTATAATAATACACTTTATTAAAACACTCTGCTTAATTGTAGAGTTAATGCAGTTTTTTATATGAGCAAAACAAAACTGAAAGTGAAAGTTCGACAAAAGTGTGACATTCCAAGCTTTTACTCTTTTACAAAGAGATATGTAAATATCCTAGAAATATAGTTATATGAGCAGCCGGTGACAACACAAGCATGAGACAGAATTGAATGAACATTCAAAGCAGCAAAAGCACAGCATAGACAAATTACTTCTTTTCTTACCTGTCATACTCTGATCTTGTCAGGAACATTTTGAAATGCAAATCTAGAAAAATAAACAAGAACAAACTAATTTTAAATGTAGTGAGTTAGCGCAAAAAACGACAGCTTGCTATGTAAGCGGCGCGATTAGCACTGGAGTTCACAACCAATCAAACACCAGCGTCCCTCAGACTGATTGGACGATTTTATGATAAAAGGCGGGGCTAATAATAAACCGTCTACTTGATTGGTCGAACCACCCTTCACTCAATGACAAGGCATGTTTCATTTCGACTCAAGTCATTCTTAGATGAACTATATAATAATAATAATAATACTTTCATACGTGCATTTTCTAAACTCTTTTCTAAGCAGTTTTCCCATAAAGTTTTTATGCATACTGTTCTTTATTTTGGCAAAAACCATGTGAGAACACAAACACATGAGCATAACGTTAGCTAACCGGTTTACTACTCAATAAACAACACACGGGCCGTTAAAATAACTTTACATAATATACTGTGTTGTACAAAAGGTTTGTGTCCGCTGATCTGCGGTTTACTGCAGTAGGACACAAAATCATAAAGTGTTTGTTATAAATTACTTACCTTCTGCAGTGGAGGGTGAGTTTGCTAGTTTCAACAGTACAGGAAGTGCTCACACATAATATCCCGACAAAAGCATTTCGGTTAAACTTAGGTTCCTACCCTATTGAATCCATAATTTCTTTCTTTCTTTCTTTTTTTCTTTTATTTTGATGAATTTTTTTCTTCCATTAAAATTTAATTAAAAACACGATATTTTTTTTGTTTTATTTTAGAATGAATCGGTAGCTAATTATAGTTCATAATTATAACATTTTGCTGTTATTGATTAAAAACAATTTAAAACATGAGCAATTATAAACATGTTTACTTTAAATGCACTGTAAGTGAACTTATAACATTTGCTTAATAAACTACAGTTTTATCAGAAACATTTTTGTATAAATCTTTGGTTTTATTAATCAATGAAACAAAGCAAAAAATTAACGTATTAGGCCTTTTCTGTGCATTTTCCTGGGGGATCTGGCAACACAGCGGTGAATTTACCCGTCTGTGTCACTTTAAGAGAAAGTTGAAATCACGTGTCCCACTGTAGAAAGTTTGATAAGTTGGTCGACATAAGTCCTGTTTTCCCGCTATCGAAAACCTTGAATGTCATTCTCTTGTGTCTTCTTTTTCTGTTAACAACGAACTCGGAAACTATCCCGGAATCGAAGTCTTTTCTATCAGCGTCGATATAAAAACACACCCAAATCATGGAAATCGTGCAGGTAATATACTAGCAACAGTTTGGTGATCTTCGTCTTTCTTCGCTCAGGAATATCAAGTTTAGGGTTTTATCTTTACTTCCTCCATTTACAGAAAATCATGTCGGGGTTTAGTCTGGATTTGGGACCAGTGAAGGAGCCACTGGGATTTATCCGAATCCTGGAATGGGTGAGTTTCTGCGATCACTCAACAAATACAAGTGTCACACTGTGTCTTTTTGATAGCACGTTGATAGATAGTTATACATGTTTTTAAACACTTTATTATGCCATTATATAAATGTACCTTGCACGATAATACAAATACGTTGCAATCACATATGGTGCTGTTTTGTCAATATAAGGGGCAACACCCATGTCAAAATTTATGGACCAAAATCGCTATATTTTCCACTGTTGAGGTATAGACATCTTTAGGTGTGTCATGTGATAGAATATGTGGTGTCGAAATCATCTCAAACATACAAATGCATGCAAATTTATACGAGTCCTGCCTTGCACAGTCCCTTGAGAATTAAATGATGTTTACATTGCCAACGGTAGGAGCAACTAAGATAGTCCTGTTTGCCACATGCGCATTAAGAGGCTTCTGAGGTGGACTTTAGTCTTATACTAAATATACCACTGCAAACAATGGCAAATCTGGGCTATAAAAGCTTTAAAACACACCTATCTGCAGGCTTCTGTGACTGATGTGGGTAACTAGGCCTGGAGCTCATTAACCTACTAAGAAATCAGGCTGGATATGAAATTAACTTCAGTTTTCAATGTCAATCTGGATCTGAAGTGTTGCTAAATCGAGAGTAGATTTATAGTAGAATAAAGTTTGTTTTCGGATGGGGAACCTCAACTACTTAGACTTGTGTACTAAATATATTTCTGTTTGTCCTCTGTATAGTCGTAGACTTGACTGAAATTCGATCCAGAAGGCCGGAAGTAAAAACGAACCGCCACAAATTTCAGTGTTGATATGTGAAACTCTACCACAGCACTGAAAACCAGCCAAGATCATTTTTAGAAGTGATGTTGTATCTTCAGAAAAGAATCCCAGCTGCTGTTTCTCAAATAGCATGCAGTTTATTAGATGTTCACTAACTGAATTTGTATCTCTGTGTGTGTGTGTGTGTGTGTGTGTGTAGATCTAGAGTTGTGTGTATATATGCATCTCACCTGGAATGTCTACGTCTCTTTCACTTTAGCCTAAAGCCTTTGTAAACATTTGCACTTTGCACACAATTTTGCTTTGTCTTTGCAAGGTGAACATGCAAGGCGTTCGACAAAAGACAAGGTGTAATTTAACACAGTAGTGTGTTGTTTTGGATCCTTCATATGGAAGTAATGTCATTTTTGCAGCTTAATCCAGACAGCAAAGGTGCTGCTTTTGGGACACATTACATTACAAGCTCATCGGAAATAAGTCCAGACATTGCAAAGCCATTGCGCAAAATAACATGAGTTCACGAGGTGCAAATGAAGCTGTAGGTTATACCAGCGAAACCCTTGTTCATCTTTCACCCAGTAGGAAGTACACTACTTGATATATGCTGATTTGGTTCTTATTAATATTAATATTGAGTTTTTGCTGCATTTTTATGGAAAATATGATACAATTTGTAGGATTCTTTATTAGAAATCGTTTGTAGCTTTATAAATGTCTTACCTCAAATTAAATCTTACGCCAAAATTTTAGATAGTATTTCAGTTTCCACAAAAATTTGAAGCAGCACAGCTGGTTTCAACATTGATATTACATTTGATAATCATAATGATTTCTGAAGGATCATTTGACACCAAAGACTGGAGTAAGGATGCAGAAAATTCAGCTTTACACTGAAAAAAAAAAAAAAAAGCTTTTCAAATAGTAAAAATATTTAAGTTTTTACTTTTTTAAAAACAAACGCATCCTTGTTTTCCACAATTATTTTAACTTTTGACTGGCAGTGTACATTTGTGCTTCTATAAGGCATAAGGCAGTTTGCTGTTAGTTGCATAAAATGGCTTTAATGTGGAGGAGGATATGGTTTAAATGCCTTCGTAAGCACTTTTTTCAAGAATGTCCTGAATTGAGTAAAATCTGAGGAAACGAGTGGTTTGACACATTTTCTACTTGTAAAGCAAGAATGTCAGCCACTCCCTTTAAAATCAGCATGTGTCTGCAATGATGTTTTTGCTTTCGACTACCACAACCCAGATCCCAGCAGTAATGCAACAATGGAGAGGAAGCTTTGGTTGCTAACAGGTAAACTGACCTCTGATCATGTTGACAGTGGTGGCATGAACGGGTCATTCACACAAAGGCCCTCTTTAATGGTCACTTGCTGCATGTAGGTGTGCATTCCAGTGTGAACGTGGCATGGGCAAACCATGTGGTTCTGTTTGGTGCCAGGAGCCATAGCTGGCCCACTGTGGTTCTCTGTGCCAAGCACCTGCACCGCACGCTCACAGGAATGAAGCCAAATTCTTGCTGGAGTGAAGATCGCACACCCACTCTTGGATTTTCTTGGAAGCAGAAGTGTAGAGCTATTTTTACTATCATTTTGGGGTGCAATATAGACCAATGTGTCTGAGGATAAGATATCTGGATATAAAGAGTCTCTATAATAATTGTATGTTTATAATAATAATAATATAAATAGAAAAATAATTGGATTGGAGAAGAAGATATTGGGGCCTTTCGGTCATTTTGATTGATTTACGACCGTCCAGTCCAAATATGGACTGGACAGGTGT
>JAUCMS010000012.1:6011656-6023511 GCA_032357445.1 Enteromius radiatus | reverse complement strand
ACACCTGTCCAGTCCATATTTGGACTGGACGGTCGTAAATCAATCAAAATGACCGAAAGGCCCCAATATCTTCTTCTGATTGGATTTAAAGAATATATAATTTAATATATTCTCTGAGGTTTACTTATAATATTAATAAAGTGTTACACACAAGTTACACACAAAAAGCAAACAAACTAAAAAATATGTGAAAAAAAAAGATTATTTTCAACCCTCGTTCTGACCCTGTTTTTAAGGGGCGTGTCCTTTTAAGGCTTCTCAGTTATCGGCCACTGTTATGATTTGGCTAACGCCATTACATAGGAAACGGTATCAGTGCCCCCTCGCTGTTGCATGTGAGCGTTTCGACAACATAATCAAAATAAAACTTTGCCTCGTTTATAAAACAAAATGCTCCGACCGATCCTCTGACACGATCTAGGGTGCTTTTAAAAATAAGCTGGGATCCTTCTGACATCTACAAAGACGCAAACAAGCTTTTTTTAGCCCAATGCATCAAAACAAATGTTCTTTCATGCCTTTTGACTCTGACGACAGACTCGAGCACATGGACCGTGTCAGAAAGCAAACGCGCATCTGTATATGACATCAAGTGTTGACAAGATAGCAAACATTTCAATTGGACGAACAATTTATGGTCCTACACCCTTAACAGACATATAAATATAAATGCATATACATAAAAATAGACCACTTAAAGGTGCTGTATCTAGTGTTGAACTAGGCATTGCAGTCCAAATTCAAAATATTAAAGACTGGATTTCTTCACCCGGCCCCTCCTCAACTTGAGGCATACAGCAGGTTGCCAGATTGACAACACCAAAAGATACTGACCCCTTTCATTTGGAAGCTTCCATGACTGAAATGAAATACAGCAACTGGCAACCTGGGGTGGGTTATACAGATCGAAACAAACACAGACATTCTGTTCCAGAACGCATATTTTCAAAGGAGAATAACTGATTGTAGCATTGTTTTTCATATAAATAAGCTTGTTAGATTGGTGTGTGTGTGGGTTTTTGTTTTTTTTGGGGGGGGAAATATCTGCAAACGTTACTGTATCTTTATGCTTTAACACAGTCTAAAACCTACATACAGCAGCTTTAACTTAGTTATTGCTATCAGGATGTGAAAAGATTTTTAAGCAGCATAACAAAAAATAAAATAAGTTTTTGAAACAAAAATAACAAACCACATTAATTTTCAAATTTTTTCATTGCATTGACCATTTTTAATCGGCAGCATATTGAAAGTAGACTTCTCACAAAGGACTCTCTTCTGGAGGGATGTTCTGCATCCCACTATTGTTTCTTCTGTGTAACAGCAACTGCTTCTCAGAAGATCCTTCATTGTTTCTTAAACAGGGGTTTCACAGAGACATTTCAGTGATCAAACAGTCCTTGGAATTCTTTAATATGTAGCTGAAATGTAAAAGAAAGGTTGAACTTTAACTTGGTTTGAATATTTGTGCTTAATTTTCACTGACTCAGGCTGTGAGTAGAGTTTTTAAAGGTATAGTAAGAAAGGAAAGGACGTGACATGTGGTCAGGTATGGTTTCCCATACTAGGAATTTGTGCTCTGCGTTTAACCCTTCCAAGTGCGCGCACACACACACACTGTGAACACACACCCGGACCAGTGGGCCACCATTGCTGCGGTGCACGGGGAGCAGTTGGGGGGACGGTGCCTTACTCAAGGGTCTTACCTCAGTCGTGGTATTGAAGGTGGAGAGAGAGTGCTGGTTATTCACTATCCCCACCCACAATCCCTGCATGGACCTGGGACTCAAACCCACGACCTTTGGGTTACAAGTCCAACTATACTATGGTTTAAAATAATTTGAGCATTTTTCTATTAGTTCCTCACAATTTGCTGAATCTAAGATCCACAGTGTTCTTCCGTTCCAATGTATGGCTCTTAAAATCTACTTTGCTGTGATTTGATATGGACCTTGTCACTTCTTCACAGCAAAACACCTTGGAAAGATTGGCTGGAGAGAACACTGGAAAAAATGCCAGCAAAAATCTATAAATCAAAGCTGTGCTACTGTAGTTACTCTCACAAATGTCTGCAGAAGCCGCTTCCTGTGTGGAAGTGGAGCGTTTGTAAAAGGAAAGAAGCAAACCACGCACCAGGATATGTGTAAAAGTCAGCGAGGGCGAAAGTGTTGAAGGGTCATTTATAGATGTAGGGCTTGTCTGGATGAAGACAGCTCTCTTACTATGATGTGAAATCAGGTATCGCTAAATGCAATGCTGAATTCATGTTCTTAAAGTACGTTTGGGTATGTTTAGCCATCACTATTTAGACTGCGTTTGTTCGTTAGTTTTGATGCTTTAGAAAATCCTGGAAAATTACACCTTGATTTTTAAATCATTTCATTCACAATAAAGTTTATATATTACAAAAACATGAACATTTTTTGTCACACAAACTTTTAAACCATACTTGGAGAAAAATCATTTAGTTAAACTGGAAATAACTAAAACTGAAATAAAACGTACAAAACAACACAATTACATTTCAAATGAAAACCGAAAATCTGAAAAGTAGAAAACTAATTCAATTATAATAGTATTCAATAACACTGATTCAATGCTGATAATATCAAAATGACGACAGATGCATGAGAGCTGCTCTTTAGAAATGTAAAAATGCTCTTTTCTAAATGATTTTAGGTCTTCACCATTTGTGCCTTTGCCACCACTGGTGGTTATGTTGGATCCAGTCAATTTACTCTTGAATGTACAAAACAAGACATCACTGCTCATTTTGGATATCCTTTTAGGTAAAGCATCCAGATTTCTACTATAAATTATTTCAAAGTGAAAGTGTACATTTCTTTTTTTAAGCATATAAAATAAGTATATAGATATGCTGTCCTACTGTTAGTCACGCAATGGGTAATCCATATGTATGTTGATTGAAGAACGTAAATATTAACTAGAGAGACAATATATTGAGCATGTGACTTTCACTTACTAGGCTCCAGCATCAGTCATATGTGATTCCTCACTGCAATCAAAGCAGTAACACGACCCATCTGCAGGGAGATTTCTCCTCCTCACCTCAGTTCTTCGTCTGTGTGGGCGTCTTGGGCTTTCTGTACTGTACTTTCACCATCATCCTGTACTTGGGCTACCAGCAGGTCTACAGGGAGTCTAACCGTGGCCCCACCATTGTGAGTCAGCCCTCCTTTTTTATTTGGAAATATTACTGCGATGATGAACGAACGTCATAATATTATTTTAAGTTATTTTGTATTGCATTTTTAAATGCACTTGTCATGAATATCATGAAATATTTGGAACAAAAGTATCTTTGTGATGCATATTTGTGAAAGGTCAAATTAAAATATGTTTGGATTTTCTAACTTGGTTTGATTTACATTTTATTATTTTGTGGCCAACCAGTGTGAGTTCTAGTGGATATGTGAATATTTATTTATTTGCATATGGTTGCAAATAAGAGATTTAATTAATTGTATGTTGTTGTTTTTTTTATAATTTGCAAACTTTTTGCTTCATCCAATTACGTAGTTGTAAATTCTTTTAAACAATTGTATATTAGATTGAGAAAAATATAATACATTGAATAAAAACTTCATAAACAATGTTTCCTCTGTTTCCTCTCCAGGATCTTATTGTTACTGGGATCTTTGCTTTCTTGTGGCTTGTTTGCTCCTCGGCCTGGGGAAAAGGTTTAACGGATGTCAAACATGCTACAAATCCTGAAACGCTAATAAATGGATGTCTGCCTGATAAATGTATCGTGGCGTCCTACCCTTCAATGGGTCGCCTCAACTCCTCTGTCGTAAGTATGATTACTAACTGTTATTTTTGCTCTAATTGGTTTCAAATTCTTTAAAGCCTGATTAATATCTAGCACATTTTGTTTGAGCAATATTTGTTTTATTACACAGGCTATGTATACATCATGTAGTTTTACTTTTACTGCAAACCTGCAAACTAATTATTTGATAAGTTATAAATCCTATAAAACCTACTTGTTTGTATTTTATACACGCATTTCTGCCACTGCATAGACAGCAACGCAACTGACACATTCAAGTCCCAGAAAGCTGGGTTGCCAGGTTTTCACAACAAATAACTCTATTTAATTCAATTGCCAAAATACACATTTTGTGGGGGGTTTCAGAGGCTAAGTATCACGTTATTGGGGTCACTTAACCCGCAAACGTGAAAAATAACCCACAGTAACAGTGTTAAAGCAGCCCAGTTTCTCTTGGACTTGGCAACACTGCCAGAAAGGTAGAAAGGACATCGTTAAAGGCACCCTATTATGGGTTATGAAAGGTTTATATTTTAGTTTTGGGAGTCCCCAGCAACAGGTTGACATGCATGCAAGGTCAAAATAACTCCTTCGTTGTCTTATAATATGCATTTTACTTTAACCTTATTTGCTTAACGACTCCCAAACGATTAATTTTTCCAAACCTCTCCTTTGTGTGACTCTAATCTGCGGTGATCGGTCTCATTTCCATTTCATAATACCAAATAAAGCAGTGTTTGTGAGCTCAGTGCTGCTTTGTGTACAGCGTTACTGGGAGAAACTGCTGTTACTGCTCCAAAAGCGCACCTAGTGGCGAAGAATGAATTGGTATTTTCATTTCAGACTAATGCGAAAAGAACCAACAAGTGGGCGGCGATATACGATATGCTTGGACTTGTTTCGATGATTCAGAGTCAACTCTTTCTTTTCAGAGACTAACTGTATGCTCTGTGTACTTTCATATTTATTCAAATGTTTTCATTCAATTAGAGCTGTTACACTGCATAAAAGATCAGGTTCAGCTGTAATGTTATTAAGATACGAGACTACTTAGTGAACTTTATTCAACAGTTTCTTCTCTTCGTCAGTCTTTTTTTTTATTGCAGCTCATGTGTTAAAATTGCATGTATCAGTGTGGTCAGTGTAGACCACTGAGATGACATTTTCATTCTCCTTTTAGTAATTAATTTGTAGTAGCCTAAATGAGCATTTCAGAAATAAGTAGCTGATGTATTGCATGTATCTTTCTCTTTTTCTGCATCTTCCAGCTCTTTGGATTCCTAAACCTGATATTGTGGGCAGGAAACTGCTGGTTCATCTACAAGGAGACTCCATTTCATAAGCCGGCCAATCCACCACCCAACGAAGAGGCGGGAGTCTCCACCTCCTAATTACCCAAGACGGGCTCCTTCCTCTCCTCTCCATTTGTTCATAAAGCAGAGGATATCACTGTTTGTTCAAGAAACTACACTTTGATATGCAAAAGCTTTGTTCCTAGCATCATGCATTGCAGTTCACTACATTATAAAAGCTGAATTCTTTATAGATATATAATTTTTTATTTTAGTGTCTATTTAATGGCACTGTCAGAAGCTAATTTTGTCATGCAGGTAAAAAAGAAACCAAATTTTATTAGACCAGTAGCATTTCAGTTACAACTTAGAAGTAAACTTGTTCTAGGTTATTATTTCATTACTATTCATTTAATTATAAAGACGACCTGCATTTCAGTTACTCTAAATGTCCACTACAATCAGACCACATGAGAAACAATACATTGCAGTTTAAATGTTCCTGAGCACTAATTATAACACTAGCACACTAATATCTAGCTTTAAACAATTAAAACTAGTAGTTACTTGTAGTTTTTAATAACTATTTATTGGTTCAAGTGCCTTGTTCTTGATAAGATGTTTTTCCACAGCCACATCTGAGTCACCTTACATATGTCAGGGAAGGACAAACTGAAAAATTTGTCTTAGTTTCAGCCATAAAGCCTCTGATATTTCATCTGTAACTTTTATTTTAAATGTTTGTGTGAATTCTCTGAGTTGACTCTTTTTGAAGTGGTATTTGGTAGTAAATTACTACGCCAATGTTAACTGTTCAACACTAGACATCGTTTAACAGAAGAAAACACTAGTTTGATTTGTTTTTCTACAGTTTGGAGTAGTAGTGCTGTCATTATTTGTATTTGGCTGTTATTTGACTTGACACTGTAAATGAAGCGTCTGTATCACATGAGTTGATGTTTATATTACAGAAAGAACATTTAGTTTTGTGCATCTAAGGCATGTTTTACCATCTTGTTTTTTTTACATAAAAAAAGTTTGTGGCAGATTGCATTTAGTTAAATCTTAAAAAAAAAAAATGATTTTGATCTAAATGTCAAGTTTTATTATTATTATTATTATTATATTCTCAGTAGTTGTACTAATCCAAAAATGAAACTATTCAATGACACATCTTAACTTCTTAATCAACATAAGTAGACTTAAACGCATAAAAGTATTAATATAAATTATTATAGAAAAATAAGTATAATTGTGAATGAACAAAGACGAGGAAAAGTGCCATTTAAAAGTCTTTTAAGTCTTTCCTCGAGTCATATTTTGACTTTTTTTTTTTTTTGGTCCTGAAGTGATTCTGAAATTTGGTTGTGATTTTTGGACAATATAGGCCACATTCTTTGCTGTTGTGTTTTATATCTCTATTCTAAGTTTAGAAGAAAAATCTCCACAAGGCTGTTTGCAGATCTGGTTTGTATTAAAAGAGGAGAGCTGTATATATTGGTTCGTGTTTAATTTCCAAAAGGCTGCTGTTTACTACATAACCACTAGATGGTAGTATTGTAAACATAATAAATCCAACAACTAAGTTACACTGGTGTCACGTACGTGTTTCTTGTCGGTCGAGGCAAAATCAAAAACCATGGCGTTGCTTATATTTCTTAAATAAGGCACTAACTCAACTAGAACACCAACAATTAGGTAAATCAAGACTAGAAGCCTATTTTAGAACCATTACAATTTTTGTTTTGGACAATTAAACCAATCATAAGTAGGCTAGTACATTATAGCCTACTGTATAGGTCAAAATCACCGATTTTTCTTTTATGCCAAAAATCATTTTAATAATAAAGATCGTGTTCCATTAAGATATTTTGTAAATTTCCCACTGTAAATATATCAAAACGTAATTTCTGATTACTAATATAAACATCTTTAAAGGCGATTTCAGATTGCAGAATTCCAAATACTTGTATTTCAAACAAATATTGTCCTATAATTACAAACCACACATCAATGGAAAGCTTATTTATTCAGCTTTTAAATGATGGATAAATCTCCATTTCCAAAAATTGATCCTTGGTTTCGTGGTCCAGGGCCACAACGCTTATAAAAGGTACTGATTTATGTGGAGTAAAATATATTTTCCTTTTTTTCATATAATAAGAATGTTTTTCTATTCAATTTAATTTTAATGTACTCGGTTTGCAATACAAATATTTTAAGTGTTGATGCTGCTTCGTCCCATAAAATACTGTTAAACAATGTATTAATAATGCCAGTGAAATGAATAAAAACCACATGAAGAAAATTTTACATTTAGCATGACATGTGCGCGCGCACGCGTGTTCCCCCTCCGCCCACGGGAGCGCGCAGTGTGACGTCAGCGCCTTGCCGCGCAGTGATGATGGCGGTGCGTGAACGCGCAGTTAAAGTAATGGCTGCTCTGGAACGGCGGTTGCCTTGTCTCGATGATTTCGTGGGCCAAAGCTGGAGCGTCTGGACGGAAAGAGCCAACCTGACAGCATCGGAGGGTGAGTGAGCACTTCGTCGCCGCTATTTCTCCATCCACCACCAAAAAGTCTCACGGATGTGGTTTATTTTTCGTGGAAAAGGCACGGCATCCCGAACCATGTTACCCAAACAAAGAACCTGCGGGGTCCTAGCGCCGGCCGGGTCACGCGCTTGCGCTCTCTCTCTGATGAGTGTCGTCATAATAGAACGTGTTCCGCGTTCGTTTTGGAACTTCAAATGAAACGAACGCACTCCGTTCTAAACCACGAATCTCCTTTTGTCGGTGGGTGCGTTATCAAAGCAGTTAATAGTGTTGGGATCATATGCAGATAGTTTTTATTTTGGCCCCACCCACAGAGGAGCTTGTGCTTCACAGATGACCAGTCCATGGCACAGATTGCATTCTACACTGAAAATCTTGGGAAATAAAACCAAAACTCTTGACTAGAACTCATAATAAGACTCTCATTTAACACCATAGCATGTTTAATTCAACATTTTTCGCAGTTTTGACTCAATATATTGCATAAGACTGTAACCACATATTCAAGACTATATATTGTCCATCTTTGAAGAGCCCATTATAGGTTTGATTATTGGAGGGCACACGACCTTCTCAAGGTTTCTATGGTTACAGTCTATTGAAATAGTGAGTTCAGAAGGTTGGATATATGTAAGATGCCCATGTGAGCTGTGTTGCTAAAGCAATGATGAAAACTAATGTAAGCCTGTTCTTCTATTATGGTCATGTTTTATGTACACGTTCTAACGTAGTTCCTCCACCTGTTTTTCATAGGATCCGATGGAGATGAATACAGCAAGAATGGCAAAAAAACGGTGGAAACCATGACACTGAGGAAAGAGGGTATGAGTAAAAGTGGACACAACCGTATTGGCATAAACCTATTTAGTGAAGGACTGATTTTTTTTGACTGCGTTTGACTATTTTGATATTTTTGACGTTAAAAACAGTGGTTCTTGCTTTCAGCTCCATGTTTTATGAACGGCATTATCAGTAGATAATATGCATGTCCTTTTGTGAAATTCAAGTTTACATGTTGTTTAATTTCAGTAGTTTAAAAGAGCTATTATTACAGTGTTACAGGGTGAATTCAAGTAAATTAAATGGTGTTATTTACTTGAATTCAGATTTTTGGCCTTATATCAGCCGTAAAACAGCCTTTTTAAACTGTGGCATCAACAATTTAAATTCTAATACTGGTCAACCTGTACACTTATTCTAACAATTTATATTTTTAAAAAACCCTTCAAATTTAACATGTCTCTGTAAGGGTTGTAATGATGAACTTTGGAGTTGATGTGTTTTTTTCAGGTTACAGCCATCCATTTTTTTTTTACTTTTTTTTTTGGTTTTGGCTGTTTAGCCTTTTGATACTTTATTTTTGAAAGTTCTGTTGGTAGACAGGAAGTGAGAGATCTAGAGCGGGGATGGATGGGAACGCTCCATGAATTTGGGATGCCCGAAGCACAACAGCACTATATGTTGGCACTAATATATGATTCATATGTTATATGTATAATATAGTTGTTGTTGTTGTTTTTTTTCTTTCTATTTTTATTTTAATAAAGATAAAGGAGTTTTAGCTTTAATTGTAAAATCAGCAATCTTTTCAACCAATACTGAGGACCTTAAGGTTCAAATATTGGATTACTAGTATGCGCTATAGAAACATTTTCCGTAGTTTGAGTTTTCGAACAAAACTAATTTTCCCTATTGTTCCCCGTGCTTCTGCAGATATGTCCATCTTCGGTCATTATCCTGGGCACGATGACTTCTACCTGGTGGTTTGCGGTCACTGCAGTCAGGTGGTGAAGCCTCAAGCATTCGAGAAGCATTGTGAGAGGAGACACGGCCCTCTGGGTAAGCTCTATGCACACCTCCGCTCCACCCCACCTCCACATCAGCAGCAGAGGCCCCGTCATGGACACACTCCACCCTCTCACGGAGCCTCCTCTTGGAGTGGCAGGAACCAGAATGTCGGACCTCCGAGGGCGTCTCCGCAATCTCCCTCAACACCACCTCAGTTCAGACACTCGAAACCTCCGAAAGATGGAGTTTGGTAAGATTTACTAATCTGATCTAGTTTGTTAATGTTAAATTTTAATTTGATTAAAGAATTTGATGTTCGTTTTTGTTTCTTTCTCAAAAAATTGTACTTTAAAGAAATAGTTAACCTAAAAATGAAAATTCTGTCACTAATTACCCTCATGTTTTTCCAAACCTGTAAGATCTTCGTTCATCTTTGAAATACAAATTAAGGTGTTCTTTATGAAATCCGAGAGCTTTCTCACCCTTCATAGAAAGCAATGCAACTGAAACATTCAAGGCTCATAAATTTTGGAACAACATGAGAGTGCATAATGACAATATTTGCATTTCTGGGTGAACTAACCATTTAATACACTTAAAAGACAAGACTTATGTTCAAAACATGTACTTGCACTTACAGTCTGCAAAGAAGTGTGGGGAAAAAAAGGCATAAAATAATGTTTTCAAAGTCATTCATACATGCATATGAAAATCAGATGAGAATTGATCTGTTCACTTCTTTGAAGATTTTCAAATGTATGAATGATTCTGAAAAAAAATTCTATACATTGTTTCAGTGGTAACCTGATGAAGACAGGACATGTTTTTGTGGCAATTCTTTTGTTGACTAAGTGACAATACAAGACTTTACAAATGGTTGTTGAAAGCAAAAAAGAGCTACAGCAAAACAAGGACTATTTTTGGAATCAGCATCTCATAATTCGTAAGAAACAAATATTCATTCAGCAAATCTGATGTAGGATGGTGTAATTTGTGGTTGTAGCCTCATAAACGATCTGTGTAATATATGACAATCTTTCCACCAGGCACTCACCTTCAAACTCGGGTCATTCAGAATCAGCTGTTTTTAAGCAGCCCCCTCCCATCGAACCCACTCGGAGCTCCCCTCCCCCTACTCACAGAGACCCCCCATGGCCACACGGAGGCCCGTCGCCTAATAGGCCTTCCTCAACTGAAAGGCCTCAATCTCAGAGAGGCGAGGCAGTCTCGGCCCCTGTTGCCTCCGGACATCTCCGTGGGCCGAGAACGTACAAAGTGGTCTCCAGTAAGTCCTTACTGAGGCTTTTTGTTATATAATCAACATAAGTTAAATGAATTATAACCCGAATGTTATGTATGCATGTGTATATATAATAAATAAAATGTATGTATATATGTATATGTGTGTGTGTGAAGAAAATGCTTTTTCTCAAATTTCTGCAGAAAAAGAATGTGACCTTGACAAGCACTGTGGTGTGTTGGACCCTGAGAGAAAGAAAGTTTGTACTCGACTTTTGACCTGCAATGTGAGTTTACCCCCAATTTTCTGATGATATAATGATCATGTACTGATTTTCATTCATCCCCAGAATATTCTGGTATATTCACACAATGCACAATTAATTTTCTAGTTGCAACTAAAATTACGGATGCCATAATTATGTAATCTTTCAAAGTTGCTATTAATCGTTCAAAGGCCACTTATGCTATTCTGAATGCTTAAGGTGTGTTTTTTTTTTCTTTTTTCTTTCACTGTTATATTAAGGTATTTTCTATTGTTTTATTTTTTGTTTTTGTATAACTTAACAATTTCAAGGCAATAATCAACAATAATCATAATGGTGCAGCCTTACGTAAGAGCATTGAAGCCATTCAGTGGACGCTGATTTCAGTGTAGACAGACAGGAAGTTCTGCGGACACGACTGACAGGAAATGGGGAAGGGATTACAGGAAAAGCCTCGCTTCATTTGAGTAGTATGACTTCAAGTTGTTGTTAAATCAGTAGTCTATAGACCTGGGAGCTAAAATACAAATATAACAATATATAAACTCAAGCAATAATTTTATATTGTTTTATATTTACTGAAACATTGCGCTAGATAATACATTCTGCACATAAACTTGAATGAGAAATCTTAAGTGATAATCGGTAATTAAAAGCTGAATAATTAATTGCTAAAATAATATTATGACCTCTCTCACTGCTCTCATATTCGCGTTATGATATATGGATGGATTATGAAGCTGTTTCTAGGGTAACTACAAAGTATATTAAATGGCAGAATGAAAAACGTATTCAAATGAAATGAAAAGTTATTGTGTGTAATTGATATCAAACATTTCTTTAAGCAATAAGTAAGGGATAATAGACGTGTAGCCGGTAGTTATCGCAAAATAAGCCCCGACAGTGTGATCAGGACCCGACGC
>JAUCMS010000012.1:5967379-6007301 GCA_032357445.1 Enteromius radiatus | reverse complement strand
AACGCATATATTATGTAAAGAAAAACTTTTATTTTGGATGCGATTAATCGCGATTAATCATTGCCCAGCACTACTTTAAATGTATTATTACAGTGTAACAGACACCTTCAAATAGATTATAACCTAATATTCTAACACTGATGTTTATATTGGTTATCATATTAATTGTTCTCTGTTGCCTTTTTCTACAGCCAAAATTGCACCACTGAGAGTGCCAGCCTTACAAGCCACTAAGAGCGAGCCCTACGAACTCTACCATATAGAACTATGGATGCAGGACTCCGGATGTTTGACTGACTGTTTGAATCGTGTGTGTGTGCGCGCATGTTTAGCTACTATGAATGTGTCTGTGTGTGTGTGTGTGTGTGTATGTTGAGGTGTATGAAACAAGATGGGGAAGTGAATTTCTCTGTGAATTCAGAAAATACCTCAGAATCTACTGAATAATGCTGCTACGTAAATGTTGTTTATAAAATGGATTAAAATATTCTTTATACTCAGCACTGTCTTTATTCATTCATTATATATCACAATATTGTACCCAGTATTAATTTATTTATTTTTTACTTTTTTATAGTAAATGGGTGAATTGAATAACCTGTCATTTTGGTCTTTTGATAAATGATCCACTTCCAGTCTTATTACAGTGATTCAAGAAGCTATACCATTTTAGAAAGAAACAACATTTTTTTCAGTCGTTGTCTTTAATTTATATTTGTATTTAAAATCATCTATAGTGTTTTTTTTTTCTTTTGTAGTGATGTTTTTTGTCTTTTTGACTGCGATGTGTATAAAGTATTTTTTTACAAATCCTTAATCTAGAAATCGTTTGTCAGACGAGACGAAGTTTTCCCAAGTGTGCGAAATCGTCGTTGAATGTTTCCCTGTTTTTTTTTTTTTTTTCCTCTTGCTTTAAAAATCTCGCGCGTGCGTAACTCCAACGACAGCAACTTAGCTCATAAATAAATAAGTAGATTACAGTTACGTATCAAGTTTATTTTGAATATTAAAGAGCCATGCTGACGTTCCTCTGCTGCTCACCAATGGCGAACTCTTAAGTGTTTAATATTAATGTAGGCCTATTCGCGTTGCTTGGTAACCATCCAATCGCAACTGCATGGCTCCTGAATATTAAGAGCCAATCCTTTACCGTACTCATATCCAGGAAATGCATTCCAAGTGTCACTGACACAAACACGAAAATGGCACCCAACCGGAATAACAACCTTGCTGTCGCCTGTTTCATTTTAACAGTTACCCAGATAGTTCATAAGTTAAAATATGCGTTTCGGATCTAAAAACCAGGTTTTTTGAAGCTCAGTTGGAATGACACTTAATATGTATTTCTGTTGTGTTGTTTAGTCTTGCATGTGAAGGTTTGAGTCGCGTGTAAATCCTCAGGAATGGCGAGAGGGATGCGCTCGTCTTCTGATGTGGAGTACAGCACGGTGGGAGAAGGGCTCGGGATGCGGGAGTTCTGGCTCTATGTGTGGCTGCGCAGAGCCGCTGTGCTCGCTGCGCACATCATCTCACTGAGCCTGGTCATTCTCCTATCCATACTGTCCAGACCAGGAACAAGTGAGTTACTGCGCTTCTGTGTATCTGTGCGGTTTCATTTACAAAAAGTACTGAGGCAGTACCATGGTATAGTGTCGTGGAAATTCAGCTTAAACATACCACGGTATATATCCAAGGATATGATAGTACAACTACAATTTATGGTGTTAAGAATTATTTGTAATACTTTATAAATATTAAATACAAACAACAACTGACAGATTAATATTAAATATGGACCTACATTGATTTATGAATACTTTTGAGTATTTTTACTCCAGACGTATCCATACATAACACAAATACAAAATAAGGAAATAAAGGAAATAAATACAAAATAAGGAATACCTTTTATTAATAATATAATAAAATACCTTAAAAAAAACATGGGTAATAAATTTTTTATATATATATATATATATATATATATATATATATACATATATACATATAAGTGTTTCTTTTTCTTCTAAATACAAAAAAATATATCTTTTTTACCTTAACTCCTGTGTTTATTAATTTCAGGTCTCTTCTCATGGCATCCTGTTTGCATGTCACTTGGGGTAAATTTTTATTTATTAAAGCACACAATAAAATATTATGCAGCGTATCATATATTCAGCCGTAGACTGATAAAAGAATAATATTTAATATGTATAATCAGTCCTGGAGTTTTTTAATAATGCATTATGTCTCAGTGATGTTCAGCCTCCCAGGGAATGAATAAAATATGTCTTTTGTAAATAATGAATTGAGTGTGGTGAAACACAAAGACACTGGAATTAGCTTCAGCTGCTTTCCCGTGGGAATCTGATTACATTCACCTTGATGACATTCTGTACTAATAATGTGACATGACCTGACAGAGGTCAGTCTCAGATTTGTGAAAATTTAGTCACTTCAAATTTATACACTTCAATTTTAAAAGAGCATACTCTCAGACATAAAAGTACAAAAGGGGCTGTATCTTCTCTAAAAGGGTCCATTTTGGTACCTTAAAGGTTCATATTAATACCTAAATTGTACATATTTGAACCTAATAGGTACAAAAGTGTTCTTTTTAAAAAGCTACCACTCCAGTGACAGTACCAGTACCTTTATTTCTGAGAATGCAGAAGAATGCTGTTTAATGTACCTTTAAGGGTGTTTATGAAAGCTTTACTATTTCTCTCTTCTGTTTTAGTATTGTCTGTGCATGACAGAAGGCATCCTGCTTTTCTCTGCCGAGGGCAGCCCGTTCTGCTTCAAATCCCGTAAGTGGAAGGTCCGTCTGCACTGGTTCTTCCAAGCTCTGCTGCTGGTGTGTGGAGCTACAGGATTCTGCTTCATGGTGGCCAGCAAGAACATAAAAGAGCATCCTCATTTCACTTCCTGGCACAGCCTGTTGGGAGTCACTACGATGGCTGCTACCGTGCTGCAGGCGATCTGTGGCATCTTTCTCTTCTTCCCCAAACTCGTCAGCACTCGCTCGTTTCCTCGGTTGAGACTGTATCATGCCACCTGTGGACTGGTGGCCTACCTGCTGGCCACCATCACTGTCATGCTAGCCATGTTTACAGACTGGTTTCAGGCATCGGTGACAGGCAAAGTCTGGTATATATTCCTACTCCTCCCACTTTTTCCTGCCTTAGTGGTGATGAACCAAATCACTAGTGCCTTCCTGCCCAAAAAGAAGATTACTAGCTGAAAACTAAAGCCTTGAAGTAGATCCTGTTTATCTGGACTATAGTAGGCTTTAAAAGCAGCACTACTCTGTGATGATATAAAAACAACACATTTTGATATTTTAAATGATGTGCACTGAAATAACATTTTGGCTTTGCCCCAAATAGTACACTTTATGTGCATTTGCAGTCTTTTAAAGGCAGAGATGGAAATACTAATTTCCATTTCTCAAAATGAGAAACAGTAAACATACATCCAGGCCAGTAGGTGTCAGTATAAAATCCAAGAGCACTGTTGTATTTTAAGAGAACTAATTAGAGCCAGCAAAAAGTCTGTTTAAGTAGGTCTTAATGCATGCTGTTTTTGCATACTGTCTAGTAGAGAAGTAATTGCATTTTGAAAAAAAATATCATACAGTCTTTCCAACAAAAGTTAGATTAAAGGGATAGTTCATCTAAAAATTGTAATTCTCCTCTATATGCCATTCCAAAACCCATAAGATCTTTGTTAAGCTTCAGAACATTAATGAAGATATTTTTGATGAAATCCAAAAGTTTCTGACAGGAGGGTCTCTGAAATGTTGAGATGGCCCTCACTGCAGAACACAAGATCCAGGTGTCGATGTTGGATCTAGATCCAATTCCACCCACCTTACATAAACCTAAACCTACCTAAATCTCCACCCCCTGATCACTGAACCCACCCGTCTCCAACCCTAAACCTATCAGACTCCACCCCTTGATTACTGGACCCACCCGTCTCCAACCCTAAACCTATAAGACTCCACCCCTTGATCACTGGACCCACCCGTCTCCAACCCTAAACCTATCAGACTTCACCCCCTGATCACTGGACCCACCCTTCTCCAACCCTAAACCTATCAGACTCCACCGCCTGATCACTGGAGCCACCCGTCTCCATCCCTAAACCTATCAGACTCCACCCCCTGACCACTGGACCCACCCGTCTCCAACCCTAAACCTATCAGATTCCACCCCCTGATCACTGGACCCACCCGTCTCCAACCCTAAACCTATCAGACTCCACCCCCTGACCACTGGACCCACCCATCTCCAACCCTAAACCTATCAGATTCCACCCCCTGATCACTGGCCCCACCCATCTCCAACCCTAAACCTACCAATCTCCACCTCCTGAAAACTAAGCCCACCCATCTCCACCCTAAACCTACCAGTCTCCACCCCCTGATCACTGAACCCATGCATCTCCACTCTCTAGATGTGGATCCTGGAGGTTACTGAAAATGTTCCCCAAGCCAGAAAGGTAGTAACATTAGTAAAACAGTCCATGTGACATCAGTGGTTCAACTGTAATTTTACAAAGCTGCAAGAATACTTTTTGTGTGCAACGAAAACAAAATTATACACTTTATTCAATGACTTTCTGGGCCCCCGTGAGAACAGTTCAGTTGCGTTACTGTCAGAGTCGGAAAGCTCTCAGATTTCATAAAAAAAAAAATCTTAATTGAATTAAATGAACAAAGATCTTGTGAGTTTGAAATGAGGTTGAGACTTTTTTTTTTTTCATTTTGGGCATCACTTTAAGGAAGTTATCACTTTTAAGAAGTAAATATGCTGTTAGTGATTTCATGACCCAGCGGGTCCTCGGGATTTATTGTGAAAGCTCAGGTAATTTACCTGGGATTTTATTTTTCAGTGGCTCTTGTTCACATCGCCTATGCACTGAAAACATAGTTGCATTTTGCATATCATTTCAGTATTTCCATAATTAGTCATTTATTTTTTTAACTTAACTTAATACAAGCAACTGGCAGTGCTTTGCACAGTTATGTGATGAACTGAGAGGTTTTTGGTGTTATGTTACTATGCACTGCTGAATAAGGAGCCTTACAGCGCTCTGAGAAAATGAACATTTGCATTGCAAGAATATGCTCATTGTATTATAGGAATCTTGGAAATGTTATATGCATTGTCACATTCTTGTCTTCTCTGTGTGAGTTTTGCATTATTTTAGAGTGCTTTGCTTTATGTGGCACATGATAACTAGAAGTGATTTGCTTGTGTCTTGTTTATTTATGCCTTTATTATTTTTCTAAGAGTCAGCTGTTATGATGTTTATGTGTAGTGGACTGAATTGTGATGAATTGCAGTTTAATCCAGATCTGTGTTTATTCAACATCAAAAGTTTCTACTGAGTGTACAAATATTTTTTTTGTTTGTGTAACTGCACAATGTGCTCAGATTGTAAGATACAAAAGTTACACTCTTATGAATGTAAAAAACAATGACTCAGGGTTGTCAATGAATATTACAGCATATTAACTAAAAGCGATATATATTTTTGACTGTTTTACTCTACACAGTATGAGAAGTATTTGAGGGTTGGTGTGGTCTTTCATATGAACGGTAAATGCTTGTTTTTACTTAATGCTTTGTGAATTTCTATGAAATAAACCTAAAATTTACAAAAAATGTTACCTTTTTACCATTTAAATTTTTTTCTCACAAACTTTCTCATCTCTCTTTTAATTGCATTCATCACATTGTACAAATGAAACGTTAATCAAACAGTCACAAAATATTTAAGTTAACTTTAACTGAAAAACAATCAAAGCATGGCAGAAACAAAAATCATCTCAGTACATAAAGCTTGATCAGAGGTAGATAATGTGCTGGAAACAAATTCAAGTGACTTTTCTCATTTAAAATCGGTTTGTGCTAAACGCTTTTAATAAATAAATAGTTTATAATGAAGGAATCAAAAGAGATTCAGACCGCACTGAAGAGACTGACGTCATCTTGAGCTATTTTTAACATGGATTTTGCAAGCTTGTGTACCGTAAGCCTGAAAAGCCTTCCAAAAGAGAAAAACAAATCAAGTGACCCAGAGACTAAAGCCTGTGTTCATTAAAAATCATTGATTCTTGTACAAAAACAATTGTAACGTGACTGGTAAAATCACATGGGCTGCAGTCCTTTAGTACCATGTGTGTAATCCAACAGAAAAGAAACATCAGCACTCGGTTTCAAAGACAAGTCATGATCATAAAGCCACGTGATCCAGAGTTCACTGGCCCTCTTCACAGATGAGTGTGACCGTGCCGTTCAGTAGATCCTCCATACTCACAGCCACGATTCCAGCCCCACTGGCTGCTTCCTGCTGATCACCCAGAGCCACAAACACCTGTGGTGACCCTTCAATCCGGGACTGGTCGAGGCTAATCACTTGCTCTGCCTCTTGACCGGCTGCATCCTCACACTGAATCACCTGGAAACAGTCACAAAGACAATATAATATTCATATAATATTTTTTTTATGTACTATGTACATGTTCATCATCTTTTTAAACAATATTTACATTGGAAAATTTATGTATTTCACTTCCCACAAATTTCTAATTTGTCTAGCCTAGTACTGTCAAATGATTACTCACAATTAAATTTCTTTACACATTATATGTGTGTAATGTTTATATATACACATGCATATATATTTAAAAGAAATATGTTATATATATTTCTTCAAATATTTATATATAATATAAAATAAATATACACATGTAAATATTTTCAAGATATACATTGTATATGTGTGTCTTTATATATATATATATACACACATTATAAATATGCACAGTACACACACATATTATGTAAACAAAACCTTTATTATGGATGCGATTGACAGCACTATTTGAGACATTATGAGAGATCGGGGCATTACCGTTTGAGCACTGGAGGCCTGTGTCTGTGCATCCTCTTGCATGACCTGCATATGTTTAGACAGGAAGTGCTGCTGAAACTCAGGCTCTGAGGTCAAGTGGAGAGAGCAGACCATACAGCTGAAGACAGAGCCGGTCTGACTCGCCTGGGTGCTGCATATATGCTGCTGTAGCTCCTGCTCGCTCGTCATAGTGCTGTCACAGTTCACACACTTCCACAGGCGCACTTCTGAACACACACACACACACAAATCAGTATTACACTGTAAATGTAAGTAACAGTGGCAATGACTTTCTAGGATCAGTGGTTACCTGTGTGATTGGTTATCTGGTGTTTTAACAGACTATTTCGGTTACTAAAGGTCTTGTCACATTTGTCACACTGCAGTAGAGATTTGATGGCTTTGTTGCCCTGGGAAGAGGCGCTCTCAGGGTGAGCCGTACGATTGTGGTACCACAGACCAGAGAGCGTCTGAAACAGAAACACACATTTAGTCATTACATTTTTATGTTTATTTTAAATATTTAAAATGAAAACTTAAAAAAATTCTTTAAATAACTAGACATGTATTAATGTTATGACATTAGATGATACAACTATTACAAAATATTATTATAAAATTAAAATATAATTCTATATACTCATCAAATAATGAACTGATGTTAACATTGATAATAATAAGAAATGTTTGAGCAGCAAATATTACAATGATTTCTGAAGGATCACATGACACTGAAGACACTGAGTAATGATGCTGAGAATTCAGCTTTGGATTACAGTAATAAATTACATTTTAAAATAGAAAAAAATAGAAAATAGTTCTTTTAATTTGTAATAGCATTTCACTTTTACTGCATTTTTAAACAAATAAATAAGCCTCAGAAAGAATAAAAGAGGTATTAAAAAATACCAAATATACTATAATATAATAGGTTTGTTTGGAAAGTATGCGTGTGGTATCTTTGTTGGCTCTTTAATTAATAGCTTTTGTTGCTTCTGCTAAATTCATAAATATAGATTTAAAATAAATATCATTGGGTTTGATATTTTGTATCAAATGCAATCACATACATGTATTTTAATGTGCAGTTTAAGTGTGATATTCTTACCTGATAGGACTTTTTACACGTCTTGCAGCTGTAAGGTTTGTTGCCATCATGAATGTTCATGTGTTTCTCAAGATTGGCTTCACTGTTGAAGATCTTGCTGCACTCGGGACACTGGTGCAGCTCTTTCGGATGCACCTCCTGGATGTGCTGTCGGAGCTCGTCCAGAGAGGAGAAACTCACTCTGCATTTCTGGCAGTCGTGTGGTTCGGTAATGTCTGATAAGACAGATAACATATCACTATTTAGCTTGTGTTTATTATGAAGTGAAATGTATCATGTGGCCGGTGTGGATGCGCTCACTATGAAAGTTCTGGAGATGGACAGAGAGCCCGTTGGCTTGTTTGAAGCCTTTGCCACATTCCCTGCAGACATATGGTTTGTCTCCTGTGTGCGTGCGGACGTGACGCGTCAGTTCAATGGACTGAGCAAATGAGGCAGAGCAGTACTGACAGCAGTACATTTTACCTGCAAATGCAGAAATTTGCAATGTTAATTTCTATATTTGCTATATATGATATATGCATGATATATGTAGAAAAAATGTCTGAACGCTCCTACCCTCAGCATGCTTCTTCTTGGTGTGGTATGAGAGAGCGGCAGCTACGGAGAAGCTCATATCACAGTGTTTGCAGTGGAAGGGTTTTTCTCCAGTGTGGAGACGCATGTGATTCTTCAGAGACGAGGTGGCAGCAAACTTTGCCCCGCAATCCTCGCACGCGTACGGCCTCTCCTCAAAATGTTCAGTGCGTTTATGATATAGCAGACCTGAAAGATATAAGCAATGCACACACAAACCAGTAATGACAAAAGAGTGACTGGTGTCTAAGGTCCATCTTTCGCCTTTCACATATTAATTTTAACTTTATGGTGATTTCACATTTCAACATTTCATACCAGTAAAGTTTTGTTTATTTAATTATTAACACCAATAATAATAATAATAACACCAATACTACTAATAAGAGTGTATATTATTATTGTTGTTGCTGCTATTATTATAATAATTTAATTCATAATTAGTAACATAATATGTATATGTTATGAATTGCTTATTGTTTTTAAATGTGTTTTCAATAAAATAAATATTTTTGTTTGCACAAAATGTATGTTCTGTATATTTAATAACGTGTATATATATATATATAAATACACACACACGTGGTATATATTTTACAAATATTTACATACATAACATATTTATATTCATTAAATGCATATTATAAATACATATTTTATACATAAACATAACATGTTTTTCTGATATATATTCATGTGTGTGTATTTATATATACATTAAAAATATACACAGAACACACAACATATATTATGAAAAAAATATATATATATATTTTTGGATGTGATTAATCACGATTAATCGTTTGCCAGCACTAGTATATTCATATTAATAAGTAGTGTGTATTTTCATTCTTAATATTTATATTATTAGTCAACATAATAATAATTAACATTATTTAACTTGTAATATAAATATTAAATTATTTTATGTACTAATCTATTTGTCATTCTTGTTAATGAACGTTAAATATTCATATAAATATGTGGTTAACACTTTATTTGAAGGTGTCCTTGTTACAGTGTAATTATACATTTAAGTACTGCAAAACATTAATTAACTTTATATGATTATATGGTCAGGGACAGGTTTAGGGTAACTTGCATCTAATTATGCATCATTTATTGTTATAAAAATAGTAAGTGCATGTAAAAAGGACACCTTCAAATAAAGTGTTTGCAAATAGTATTATACTACAAATAATAATTAACAAATTAAATTAAACCAATGGCTTCAAGTTTTCAAATACTTTTGACATCATAATAGAGAGAGAGGCTCTAAATTATTGTTTATAAGAGGATACTGTTATCAGGCAGTATTTTGGATCAACGTCATTTATAAAGAGCCAGCGTTTTTTGCAACTTGAAAAGGATCACTGCATACCTGAAGAGTGTTTAAAAGTTTTGTCGCACATGTCACATGGTACTTGTTCTGTTTTCTTCTTCTTAGCCGGAGGACCCCCGTGGACTTCCATGCAGTGCTGGTGCAGGCTCTTGAGCGTCGGAAAGGCCACTGAACACTCTGAGCAGCGCTGCTCCTTCCCCGGCGCAAGGGCACAGCCTTTCTTATGCTTTATCAGACGACACTTAAAGTCAAAAGTCTTATTGCACCAATCGCAGCGGTAGGACACGGGGACAGCCTTTCTTCTGCCTTTTGTTTTGGAGTCATCTCCATCATCATCCTCAGAGTCTGCGGTAGATCCTTCCTGCTCAACCTCAGATTTGGCAGAATCTGGCAGAGGCCCTATGTAGAATATGGATAAAATTAAGTTAAGATTTTTCTTGAGATGCATGGCACAAGTGATGTCAAACTATCGCTTGGACTGAAATCCCCATGCACTGAAAAGTCCTTCACCAGTTTGTTTGAGGTCTTTCAGCTGCGGGAAGTTCTGCTGGTTGGCAGACAGCAGCTGGCACAGTGAACTGGCAAACTCTGAGTCACGGCTCGAAACTCTCTCGATAGTCTGAAGAACTGACTCAGGCTCACCATCGGCTCTCCGACAGCTCTGGAAAAACTGGGACACACAAAAGTAATGTTATATAATATATACATTTATAAAGGTGCCTGAGTGGGTTTTTAAAATATTTAAAATATTAAATATTTCAAAATTACACTAGCGTTCAAAGTTGTTTTAATTATTGTTTTTTGGCATATATTTAATATACTCAGCATATTTTTCCTGAACCTCTTACCTCAGCAAATTGCTCTGTCCCATGATCCATTGCATTCAAACCTTGTTTGAGTAGTGTAATGTCACTGATTGTTTCCAGAATGAGTGATTTGTGCTTAAAGAGCACATCTATGTCTTTAACTAAAAAAAAAAAAAAACACAGCAAAAATATTTTGGTTCACTGAAGAATGGATCCAATTAAAGATACTTTCTGCAGATTTACACTAATCCTTTTAAAGAAATGACAAAGCTACTGACCAAAAGCAATGTGTTGATTTAAAGTCGTTTTTTAGCACTCACTGGTTTGGAGAAGTTTGGAGAAGACTGGTTTCTCCTTGACCTCGTGCATGAGGATCTGCAGCTCTGGGCTGCGAGTCTCTATCCACAGCAGAATCCTCCAAACAGTCACTGCCTGCAGAGAACCATCCAGCACTGCAGATATCAGCCTTCCAACCACCTCAGCATCTCCTTTCTCTCCCAGAAGAGCTTTAACACACTGATTGGACACAAACGTAATGTATACATTTAAAAGCTATTTCCTTGCATCAGATACACTCGCGATTAATAATGCAACACAGGTACCTCTCTCTCATCTGCATTCATATCTGGACCTATTTTAAAACTCTGTTCAATAAGCTGAAGGTCCAGTTTCAGCTCTATGAGTCTGTTCTGATATACTCTCAACAAATTCCTCCCACTGATGTCTTCTGTTGTGTCATCTAAAAGAAGAATAAATCATCAGAAGTAGTAGACAGGGGAATTTTCTGAAACAGACTAGGTATTGTTGCCAAGTTTTGCTGTTCATACCCTTTGCATCTTTCAGGGCCTGAAGAAGCTGAAGTACATCTGAAGAGCTTTCCTTTACCTCATGGAGCAGCATCAGAAATGTTTCTTCACTTATGGTCATGTCTCTGAGATTACATAACAGACATGCCACCACCTCCAGAGAGGAAGGAGCAGAACAGCACTGCAGCACTCTCTTAGGAAGAATATACACATACAGTACTGTTTATTACTGGGTTTTTTTGGTGTAGTTGTTGTTAAAAAATAAATTAATACTTTACTCAGCAACGATGCATTAAATTAGTCAAAGATTTCTATTTCAAACTTTCTACTCATTAAAGAATCATAAAAAAATCTATCAGGTTTTACACTAAAATGTTAGGCAGCACAATAAAAAGCCTGGAGTAATGGCTGCTAAAATATCAGTTGTGCATGTAAGGAATAAATTACATTTTAAAATAGACTCAAATAGACAATGGTTATTTCAAACTGTAATAACATTTTGCAAAATTATTGTTTTTATTGCATTTTTTTTAAATAAATGCAGCCATGGTGACTTTTCAAAAACATGAATTAAATCTAACTAACCTCAAACCTGTAGTGTACATATAACTATTTATAATCAGTGTGTACTGTTCTATATAAGAAAGTGTGAGGGACAAACATACCTCTTTTTCCACCTCATTTGTACATCGGTTTGCTGCATTGGTCAAAAGCTCTGAGAGGTTGCTGACACTGGAGAGGTGATGAGATAGTTCTGATACATGGGCTAAAAGCCCACTGGACCGCCGAACTCCTGATGCAGGAACTGTAAGTAAAGAGATCAGTCTCTTTATTTGTCCATTCACTCAAAGTTTAGTCATTTAGTATCTTTTTAATGTCCCATGATTCAAAACTTCACACTTCTTCTCAACCCAGGTCAGCTTACCTTCTGGATCGGGACAGTTCTTGTTTTCCTGGTCCCCCAAAACTGATCCTGGCTCAGGATTTAAACATTTCAGCTGTTCTAACAAAGTAAGGACTGTTTGAGCTGACAGAACTTTCTCTACCTTAACAAAATTTAGCAACCTCTGGTAAACCTCATATGCTGATGGATCTCCTCTGAAGCTCTCCAATATGACCTGCAGAAGATGGAAAGTGAGATCTGAATACAGTCCTAATTGTTTCTTTAGATTTCCAATGTTTTAAAGGAGTATCTAATTCAAAAATGAAAATTTGCTGAAATTTATTCACACTCTGGCCATCCAAAACGGAGATAGTTTCTTCTTCGTTACGAACATTTAGAAAAAATTAAACATTACATTACTTGCTCACAAAGTGCTGTCCACTGAGAGTCCAAACAGATGCTAAATACATCACAATAATCCAGATATAATCCACACAACTCCAATTCTTCAATTAATGTCTAATAAAGTGAAAAGCTGCATGCTTTCAATAAACAAATTCATCATAACAGTTTTTAGCTTTTTGCGTCTGGTTAAAATATGAGTCCTCTATCTATAATATTGCATTCTCCAGTGAAAAACGTCGAGATCAAACTGTTTACAAACAAAAACTTTCCAAAACAGTTGTGTTTTAATCAAATGTTTGTGGATTTTGATGTAAGAGGACAACAGGGTAAGTTCTGTTTTACTGTAGGAAGTGGTGTTATTACAAATTATTCTGATCATAAGCAATAGCATGAGGTCGAAAATGTTTAACAATGGATTTGTTTATTATAAATATGCAACCTTTGACTTCACAAAGCATTAACGTGTGGACTGTAGTTGTTAGGATTATGTGTGGATTATTGTGTTGTTTTTATCAGCTGTTTGGACTCTTATTCTGACGGCACCCATTTACTGCAAAGGATCTATTGGTGAGCAAGTGATGTAATGCGATATTTCCCCAAATCTGTAACAATGAATTAAAATTTTCAGGAAATCTTACCTTTTGGGTAAACTATTCATTTAAGAAGTGAATTTCCAATTACATGCAAACCTTTTACTATTATTTTACCTGGCGCTCTTCTGTGGATACTGCATCCCAGGTCTCAAGAACCTTAACATATGACCGTACATTCTGGAGGATTTCTGTCATGCCAGCTTGATTTTGAGAGAACAACTCAACTGCACTGTCCTCTGAACACAGAAATAAACATAATTCATAAGTAATCTCAAACAGAACTTAATTAATACAATTAATTAGTCTATTTTTTACCTTCAAAACTATCCCTTTTAAGCTCTTCCATTTGAGATGGCTCCTTAACACACTGTTTAATAACTTGAGGGTCCATCGACTCAGTCTCAGTTTCCACTGAGGTCTGCTTCATGAGGTCAGTGAGAATGTTCTTACAACCTACGGCCACATCAAACATCTGCAAGCTGTCTGCGGCGGCTATGAGTCGGGTGAAGTTGTGTTTACCGGGGGGCAGTTTTCCAGTGTACACCATGTCCAGCAGAGAAGAAAACTCTTGAGAGGAGAGTAAATCTGTGTCGATGGAGATGCTGTCAGAACCTTCCAGAACAGATTTAAATAACATACTGGAGGCTGCCAGCACTAGTTTGTGAGCGGGGTGCGGGGTCCCACCCACCAGGATGGAGCAGTCACAAAACTGCTTCTCTTTACGTAAAGCATGCAGCTGCTGCATGAGCTGCCGGCTATAGTTTGGGAGCTCCATCTTGTACCTGTAGAGGTGGAAATGCAGAAAACTGTATCAAGTATAAGTTTATTCTTAAAGTGAGAAAATAATGTGTCAGTGGGTTAAAAAAAATTGTTTTTTGGCAAACCCTGACAGATATTTGTTCTTGTTTTAAGCATAAACTGAAAGCTTTGCAAGTAAACACGTCTTGATTTAAGACAAGAGATTATGCTTAAAACAAGGAAAATGTGTAGCCTGTGATAATCATTGATTTCCCTAGCATGCCATATCAAAGCAAATCATAACATCATTTCTAATTTATATTTTTGTTTTAACTTTTTAGCATAACTCTAAAATTATTACTAAAACTATTTTAATTATAAATTCAATAAATTTTTATTTTCCTCCCCAAAACAAGATTTAGGGGCAGTTTCATGAACAGAGATTGTATTAATGCAGGACTAGACTGTAAAATTAGGACATTTAACTAGTTTTTACAAGCACGCCTTACAAAAAAGCATTACTTGTATATTTTAAGATTAGATAATGACACAAATGTATTTTAAGATTCAGTTTAGACGGCTCTAACATTTGTTTTAATCTAGGAGTAGTCTTAAACCCTGTTCAGGAAACTGCCCTTAAGCCTGGTTTCATAGAGAGGGCTTAGCCCATGATAAGGCCATAGTTCAGTTAGGTCCTTTAAATAATTTTTATAAACACGCCTTAGAAAAAAAGCATTACTGATTTGCATCTTAAGACAAAACAAAGGCACTGAGATCTTCATTTCAGTTGAAACAGCTCAGATCTTTTAAGACTTTTTTTGTTTTGTTACTCTCCTGCTCAAGTAAATGTATCTTCATTTTTATATTTTGTAAAGTAAGAGTTCATTCTTATATAAATATATTAAAATTAAAATATTAAAAATTATTTTCCCTTATTATTATCCTTTATCCCCTTTTCTCACCCCATTGACAGATAAACTCACTTACTTTTGAACATTATTTGAATATTATTTATTTTTAGAAAACGAGACTTATTATCTTAAGTAATTTTCCTTCTCAATAATTGCATATAAGTTTAAGATCTTTTAGATATATGTAATGGGAAGACAAAAAAGGCATGACAAATTCTTCACATCGTGAAAAAAAAATATATTTCTGAGTGAAATATACATATCCTGTTCCTAAAAAAAACTAAATTAAAGCGAGGTCCTTGAAAGTACTCATGCAGGATGACTAATAATAACGTCACAGCATATGTTCCATAACATCTCTGGTTATGTCATAAAAGCATCTGATTATTATGACAAATGAAAAGTCAAGTAAAATGAAAACAAACACAATTCATAAGGTGTTATTATAACTGATATGGACAGATTTTAGCATGTTTATTCCCAGCATATAAGGCTAAACGAGGCCATAACCACATGCAGTGCACATTTCAGTTTGCCGCTAACGTTATCGGATGCTAATATAAAAACAAAAGCAGCAAAAACACAAACAGCACAATATTAGCGCCAAATTGTTGTGCCTCTTGCAGTACACTACAGCTACACACTTCCCCTTTACCTTTAAATTCAAATGATCCGGCTCTTTATTTAAACTCCTCCGAAGGACAACATTCCGCTGCGCAATAAAGATTCGGCCCAAAACACTCCGACAGTGCGCATGCGCGTACAGATGAGCAAGCCAAGACACAATGCGCATGCGCGTCATGATTTGCAGTCCCTCTATATGCGCATGCGTATAATGAACAGCTGGTTTTCGGGAAGCTTTTGAAAGCATGATTAGAAACAGACAAACACTCCTCCGTAGACATCAATCATGTTTTCACGTACATGCACACAAAAACCTTTATGCTTTTATGGATAAAAATGCACGAATATTCTTAAAATTCTATAGAAACATATATGATTACATATATACTTTATGATTTTATCGTTAAAGATATGTTTTGATAACGTTGATAGGCTAATCATTTTTTGTTTTAAGATGCCGACTAGAAACAAAACAGTAACAGAAACGTACAACCTTACACCACACATATTTAATACAAATTATTTATATGAATGTTCCTATAATAGTAACATTTCTGAAATTGTTTTTACGCATAAACCACACTTCTGAAGATGTAAAAAGAATATTTATTGCCCATATGAAAGAACATACAGAAAAGTTCACACAAATGCCTGCTTAATATTTCAAGTAGCAGAACATGTCTAAACTATTTAGCAATGCTGTAATATTTCCCACTTCTGGAAATCTGTCCTATTTATCCTCATCTTTCTAGATATCTCTCCACAGCTGTATTTTGACGAGGTTATTTACATTAACAAAACAAAGACTAAATATTTTTAATATTCAAGTTGCTCATGCATTCTTAAATATGTACGAGCTCTATTGCAGTGCCATCACAAGCTTCTTTTCAACAAAGGATTTACAGAGACTTACTGTTTTACACACAATATATGATCAGACCATAATCTCTGAACATGACATTGCATTTCCTTGAAATGGAACGTCCTTTGAGGAAATCTCGACCCGTATTTTTCACAGTCATGGTAAGCATGACCACAAAATCTTGCAGAATGCATCAACATCTTTCAATATTAAAAGCCAGCATGATGTTTTAAAGCAAAAAGACACTTTTGAAGTTGTTGCAACATTTCAATAACAAAATAAAAAAACAAAACAACCTAAAAATAAAAAAAGACTTCATCCCAAGAATGAACATCTATGTGTAATTCAAGCTTTTTCCTTGTTTAGACATTGTCAGCATTGTTCCACTCAGTGTCCTAACAGCCCAGTGCCTGAAAAAAGGAAACAAATATGGTAGATTGTGAATAATATTTCCTAATATTCTTTCACAAAGGCTTTAAAGATCAAAATTCATGTCTGAAATGATCACAAAATAGTGGATTCATACCTTTAAATCCTTCTTCAGGCATACAGACTAGAAAACAACAACAACTCAGCATCAAAAAGGTGCAGAAATAGATAATGAAAACAGGACATACAGGTAAGAAAGTCAAAGTCAAAGTAAACAGCACTAACCTTGATAAACATCATCCATTGCAGCATAATCAGCAATAGGTTCATCAGCCTGTAGAAAAGTCCAAGTAAACTTCAAAGTTTGTGGTCAGGGAGAATTTTTTTATTCAGAAAGGACACAAGATTAAATGTCACAGCATTTATAATGCTATTTCAAATAAATGCCATTCCTTTGAAACTTTCAATCTATTAAGATATCTCGCAAAAATAATCCACAAAAATATTAAGCAGCACAACTGTTTTCAACATTAATAATAAGAAATTAGCATATCAGAATGATTTCTGAAGGATCACGTGACACTCAAGTCGTGAGTGAGTAATGCTGCTGTAAGTAATATATCAAATAAATGCAGGCTTGGTGACCAGAAGAGACTTATTTAAAAAACACAGCCAATGTATCATCAGCTCCCATTAAAAACACTTGAGAGTTGTACCTTAAGGCAAATGATGCTCTCTGGAATAACTCCTAGACTTCCTAGTGTGGCGGAGTCATCTGTTAAACAGCGCCCGTCTATGGAGAGGTTTTGGTCGAATGGAGCCACAGAGAATGCATGCATGATCTGTGGATGCAATCATTTCAAATAAGACACCATGCTGCATCGCGTAAACGAGGAAATATTTAACTGTCCCAGCAATAAAAGACCTGGATCTTTAGCTCTTTGAGTGTCTGGTTGGCAGAGACGATGAGGGCTTTCTCCCCACGGAGTTTCCTGTGCCTTGTGCTCCTCCTGATGCCAGACTTGGACGAAGAGGTCACGGGGGCCACAGAAAGAGAAACAGTCTCATTCAGCTTCTGCCGTTTGGCTCCAACCTCAGACTAATTTAAATAAGCAGGCATGAGACACAGATAGACAAATGGAAAAGCGGATGGACGGGCAATCTTTAAACTTACCTGACTGAAGTCTGGATCTTTCTCTCCATCCATCTTTGGCTCTTCTCTTTCATCCTCCACATCTGACCCACTCACACTGAACTCGGGGGCAGATTCTTTAATCATCTGCTAGAAACAGCACAGAGGAGTTATTCCTGGTTGCACACTCATAGTGGTTAGTGTTGAAGACACATTAACATGCAAAAAACTCACCCTTTTCTTGTCAATGACTTTGCGAACATACACCGTGGCCTGTGCGTACTCCCTCATGTCCCTCTGCTGCTGGAAAATGAAGCCCTCTCTGCATTCCCGACACAGATCTAAGAGCACGACACACATTCTCACATAAAATGCCCGTTTGCAGAAACCTCTGGCCAAGGGTTGTCAGTTTATCTCACCTGGATGAGTCTGGTATTGCACATTGCCATTGTCTTGCGTTTTGTCATGAATCCGACATATGGAGATGGCCTGGTCCACCAGAAACATTCTGCTGATCACCTCCCATTCAGCAGGCCAGAGAAGAGCTATACTGTGCATTGACAGACACAAACAATCAGACTTAAAAGTGCTTTAAGTTAACATAGTTACAGTTAACATTTTTAATGCAGTAGGTAAAGTGCATTGTTCAAAAGTTTGGGTTCAGTAAGATTTCTAAAATTACTTTCGATCAGTTTAATGCATCCTTGGTTATTTCTTTACAAACAAAAATCCTCACTGACTTCAAACTTTTGACACTTGAGAAGTCAGGAGTGAGTAACTCACTGTTGAGCGTCTCCTTGCAGCATGGAGTCATACGTGAACATGAAGCCTCCGTGAGGACAGAGCAAGATACTGTTCCCCACATTGGACACTGGGTTGCTCTTTGCTGGCCTCCTGTGGTGATTAGTATTACAGAAGGTGTTACAATAATTTAGAACACAATATGATTCATATTTAAACTGAAATATCGTAATAATTACTGAATATTTTTTCCATTACCTGATAAATTTCCTCCACTCATCTACAAAGTAATTAGGTACAATGTACAGAATCTCTGTGTCCTAAAACACAATTCAAATCAAAGTCAGTACACTGAACATAATAATGACCTATTCACCCTCTAAAACTGAAATATAAAATGAAATCCTTTATTTTCTAAAATGGCATCACCTGTGGCCATTTCTGCAGTGTGGGTCGATTCTTCTCCTGGAAGAGGTTCAGCAGGGAGCTCTTCTGCTCATTCGCCATCATTCTGTTTAAAGCTTCATTTTCTTTACCTTCTCTTTCCAGCCTCTGAAAGACATGGTCAATCTTAAAAACGTTGCCCAAAAATGCTCAGTAGGCAGCTCACACGGTTATGAGTGTCCACTGCACTTTTTACCCATGAGAGTTTTGCCAATTTATTCATTTATTACCATGCACTGCTGACAGGATTCATGATTTTGCGGGAACTCTGGTGCTTTGGGGAAATACATTCGCAGTTTGTTCCACACCTCTGCAGAAACCAGCCGTCTGTCATTCTCTATTATACTCAAACCACCTATGGGAGAAAGAGACTATTGCATAAATCAACCTTGCTAATTAATAATTCACTAAAGCCATCATTTAACAGACCACTAAATATTGAAAACGTTTAATTTAGTTTTTCAGTTTTATCCAAAGAGAAAACAAACCGTGATAGCAGAGAATGTCTTCATTAAAGTTTTTCATCTCTTCGCCATCCCCTTCTTCATTATCTCCTTTAACTCCATCAGCTAACAAAATGAAAAAAAGAAAATAAACAACTAAAAGACAAGAGCAAAAGCCATAAACAGCATCTGCAGGTCTCAGTACCTTTAGATCCTGCACTGCTGCTTTTCTCTCCGTTAACTTTGTTGTTGTTGTGTTTGGTTTCTTCCTCATCTTCCTCTAGCTGGTCTAATGCCAATTGTCTCCAGCTCCTTAGAGAAGCCTTACCGATCCAGAAACCTGATTCCTCACTAAATAGAGTCAATATACACACCAGATCAGCTTCATCAAATATCTAATGAACTGCATTAGCAGGGTTATTATAATTAACTTAAACCATTCATTAAATAAAAACTATATAGTCACAAAAACAACAAAATTGCTAAAACTTTAAAATTAAAACGGAAAATATAAAAATGAAACCAATTCAAAACAATAAAGACTATAATAGAATGTCAATGATACTTAATCAGTGACTGTGGAGTAAAAGCATCTGCTGGCGATCCAGCACTCGTACCTTTTTAAAGGGGATTTGGCAAGATTCATGACCTCTCTGTAATCTTCATTTAGCTGGTTTTTCAGTCTGATCACCCGACATCGCTGAGTGACACAGTCTCTGCAGAGCGATGATTCTAAACACCACCCAGGATGAACAAATATATGCATAAAACACAGTAATGACCAATTAACTGATTTGACAAAATAAAGTCTTACGGCCTAGTCTAGATATTCCTCCATAGCGGCCGAAAAGGAGATCAGCGGCCTTCAAGGATATTCTTTTGACCTCGTCGATGTTGTCTGGGTGCAGTTTGCCGTGGGAACACAAGAATTGGCTGTTGTCAATTTCCTTGATTGCCGTGGAGTCATCAAGCCATTTCTTGAGCCACTCCAGAGGCACAAACTCATACGATTGGCCTAGAAGCACAAAAGGCGCTCAAGCATTAATATCTACTCAAAAATGAAAACAGATACTTTCATATGAATTAAAAAGCTATTAAACTGGTTGCACTATTGTTCAAAAGTTTGGGATTAGTAATTTTTTTAAATAAATTATTATTTTTAATTAGCAAATAAGGCGTTAAATCAATTTAAAGTTTTACAAAAGATTTATTTTTTTAACAATTCTATTTCAAGCATGCTGATCTTTTGAACTTTCTACTTATTAAAGATTCCTGAAAACATGTATCACAGACTACACAAAAATATGAAGCATTTATAACAATATTTATAATAATAAACAGCATATTAGAATGATGTCCTAAGGGTCACATGACACTGGAGAAATAAACTATAAAAATATTACACAATATCTGTGTTTGATCAAATAAACGCAGGCTTGGTAAGCAGTAGAGAAAAAAATCTTACCAATCCCAAACTTCTGAATGGTAGTGTAAATATAATAATGTTCAAGATTGAAAAAAGGGAGATTTAACAGTTCATATTAGTTGAGAAACTAATGCACGGGGCATTTTTACGGACCGTCTTCTGCAGGTAACAATTCGTAGAGCTCCTTCACCTCCTCATGTTTGGCTTTGCCTTTGTCAACACTCTGCTTTCGCATGTCTGCCATCTCAATGCACCACTCCTCAAACTTCTTGTTGTCCTGGTCAACCAGCTTCTGGAGAAAAACTAAAAAGCAAACAAATATATCTTAGATATGTAATGGTGTAGGTATACCACTTACAAAAAAAATTTGTAATAATTGGGAAAATATTACCCTCCTCGTTATGACATTGACCCTTGAAAATGTGACTGATTAATCCATAAAGTCCACAGAGGTATATTCTCAGTCAGTTTTACCTGGTACTTCAACGTTAGTTTCTGTTTGGTCAATCTCTTCTGTCTGCTGTTTGTACACTAACATGTACGCGTTTCTCGAACAGTGATAGCCTTTGCTACATTTTGGCTTTCGGGTTTGAGACTTGGCAGTCTCGGCTGCAATGCAAACAAGAATAAGTAATAAGAATAAGTACACATTTGTATTTTCGTGTTTTTAGAACTTTAAAAGCAACAAATAGCAAAAAATATTAGACATCGCTTAAAGCAAACTGTCCAAATGTGTTATTACCGATGTCTTCCTCAATGCCCAGCTGAAGTTTCTTGCCCTCCATTTTCTCGATCTCCTCATCATTGAATTTGTACCAATCATTGGTGTGGGCGTCTCTTACATGAGCGATGTAGTGGCCAGAATATGCACTCACACCACGATGAATCAACACCGCACTGAGCTCATACGTACACTTCTCTTCTGATTTAAAAAAAAATAAAAATAAGAATCAAGCATCTAAATTTATTACAATTTCCTGTTCATTATCTCAGATTCAAAATTACACACTATTATTTAAAAAATATGGGTCTGCAAAATTTATTTAGGCCTACAAAACATTTCTATTTTAAATAAATACTGTTCTTTCCAACTTACTGTTCATCAAAGAATACTGGAAACATGTATAATGGTTTTCACAAAAATAATTATGTAGCACAACTGTTTTCAATCAGTAAGAAACCTTCTTGAGCAGCAAATCAGCATACTAGAATGATTTCTGAAGGGTCATGTGATGCACTGAAGATGAATGTAATGTAATGATCATGTTATATTCTATTAAGTTCTATTAATAATTCACAGTGTTACTGTTTTTACTGTAGTTTTGATCACATAAATGGTTAAAGACAACATTAAAGAAGTCTTTCAAACGGCAGTGTACATACTAAATGCACAGTTTACCTTTTCCTTCCAAAAATGGCCCCATGTCAAGAACTTCTGGAAAACTAATGAAGGTGTTGAGTTTCTTCTTATGACCACTTTGCCTATAAAGCATACAAACAAATAATTAAAAATATCTATAAAGTAACAGATCTAATAATTGTCATATTATGACACTCACCTATCAAAAACAAAACGCATGAGCTGAAAATTAAGTGTGCGGGGAAGACTCTGGAGCTTGATCCGGCGGGTGGCGTTCTGTTTACTCTGACAGGTCTCGCAATAGTAGCGATTATCACCGTCCAGCTTTTCCTCCTGTACAGCATGATGAAAAACACCCTCATTGAGACCCCTGATATACACTGACATATGGAGCTGTCAGGCACAGAAATCTGAGCATTCACCTTAAGAAACTCTGTAACACACTCTGTGAGGTTTTTGTGCCCTTGAATGTTCAACTCCAGCTCATAAAATCGGGATGGTAGAGGAGACTCGCGTCCACATTTGTTGCATCTGGCATAACACACAAAAAAGAAGCACTAATTACTATATTATAACATTTTAAGCTTAGATTGAGAGTAATAAATGCCTGCATCTGAAAATAACATTTGTTTAGAATAACTTACACCGTAACATAAGAGAACTGTCCACAAAACTGCTGCTGAATGACATTTTGGAGATTTGGGTCCTTCTGCTTTGAAAGTGTGTCTTCAAGAAGTGAGAGGAAGAGTTTGGAGAATTCCTGAGCATCCTAAAAATGAAAGAAAATCGCATTTTGAGCTTTCCCATGATCCACAGGGCACTCCAACATTCTTCAGCCTGTGCTGGCCTACCTGCTGTTGTCCTGTGTCTAGCCCAAGAGCCTTAACCAGCCCCGAGGGGTCGATATACCGTCTGTTGCTGTTCTGTAGCAATGCAAACAGATACTGAAGATGTTCACATATCGTCCGTGGTTCATAATCTGCAGAATAATAAGAAAATACATTTTACATATTTAGGACTTCTCCCATGACTTTAACACACATTTAATGCTTCCAATATTGTACCCTTTCACTTAGCTTCAAAGTATCTCCAGTTATAGTTACTAAACGAAAATAATCACTGAAGTTAATACAGTTGCATGCTTTTCCTACTGACAAGTACAGCGTGTTGACAATAAAACCATCCAGGCTTTAAAAGAAAGAACCTTGAGCTCACCTGAATCTGTGTTGTGCCCTTCAGCTCTGGAATTCTGAAATAGATATAAGGCTCTACGAAGCTCCAGATTGTGGAACCACACCTGGAGGAAAGTGTTCACGTAACATGTGGCACCAAGATTTGTCAAGCCCACAAATGTGTTCTGCAACAGAGAGAGCAATCACATAAATGTTGATTAATACAGCTTTTTGAGGACCTTCGCATTCTAGCTTTGTTATTGTTAGTGAATACTATGACTTTATAAAAGATCACTTTCCGTAATTGAATTAATGCTAAAATAAAATAAAACAGAAATTTAAATGTTGCAAATAAGTTTAAACTTAAGTACTAAATAATTACTAACATATACACACATACACAATATAAACTATTACACTGAAATGAAAACTAAAAAAATTATTTTAAATGAATAATACTATAAAAAACTATTTAATTTATTAGTACATACTAGAATAAAATTTACATATCACTACAATAGCACCATTTAATTCTTTATGTATTAGCATGCTTCAGATTCACCTACTGTATGGCTTTTATTATTTCTAATGAAGCTATGTTATTCATCATACCTTATCTCGTCTTTCAGAATTTGGATCATCAATGTTGTGGAAGGCATTTTCATCAATTTCTCCTAGCCATGATTGTTCCCCAATACCAACTAGACAGTTGGGATTCCCTTTACAGTTCCTCCTGTATGGAAGCAACAAATTAAAAGACAGTGATGTGATTACAACATTCGGCACTAATAAAGATGTTTTTACAGTTGTTTTATTGCAACTGTCTCTTTAAATCAAAACTGCAGTTAATGTTCTCAACAGCATGGATAGACTTAAACAAAAGAGAACAGTAAACACAGAACATTAGCGCATCACATTACCTGCATGTGCCTCTTTTGCACGCAGACACTGCTATTCTATAAGCTAACTCTATATGTTCGTTTGTGATGTCCTCTGGTTTAACCGTCTCTGCCCACCGCCAAGCAGCTTTTTCCAGCTGCAACCGAGGAGCCATTCTGCACAAAGAAAAGCACAAGTCTTTAGAGTTATTCAAAATACAGACACCATGAAAACAGAAAGCACAACAAACACACACTTTTAGAAAGTTTCGCAGATATTGCATACAGCACACAGCAATAATTAAAACACAAACACCTTACTGAGAAAATCACATCACACACACTTGACAGATGCACACAACTATGTGATGCACAGGCCTTGCATCACTGGTCCAGCATGCACAATACTTTTGATTTTACCCCATACATCAGAAAAACACTCTAATGACAGCTAATTTACTTTAAAAAGCAAACAACTGGCACGCACAGCCCATAATATTCAAGGAGAACCACTGAGTCCCAATTAGCACATACATTTTTGATTATCCCATCAACATAATTCACAGTTTAGACTAAAACATACCGTCAAAAATAAATACTCCGGATTACGGCCTCAACACAGCTGTATTGTTTTATAAGTCTTTAGTAAACACAATAATATTGAATGTTTTCATCGAGGCTGCTAAAGCTGCGCAGTTAGCATGCTAGCAGCTAGCTCTTGACTTATTTTCATTAAATACATGCACCTGGCGTGAATTTACCAAGATATTCTTGACTGTGAAGATGCTTTCATAAATATAGGAATTTTAAATCACACTTTATTGATGGTACGTTTGTATTTAGCGCCCTTGCGTCAGCTTTTATATAAATATTTTTGTCCCTTCGTCAGTTTCAAACTTCTATGAGACGTACGTACTTACGCGTGGCGTAATCACGGCGTCTGACGTCAGTACGTCAGCGAGCCGCTCAATGTCGCGCTGTTGCCACATGGGAACATACTGTTTTCCATAACTTTCTCGCTACTCTGGGAAAAAAAATATTGTTGAAAAGATATTATTGTTAAAATGTAGAACAAACTGTTGAAAGCACAGGATAATATGCTGTTTTGAGTTAGTTGACATTTGAATGACCATAAATGGTTCATTCCCCTTTGACATCGAAGACACCAGCACAGGTTTCTGTACATTTCCCCTCTGATTATTTATTTTATTTTATGTTTTTGCATATTGGAAAAGTTAAATAGGTGTCATAGTTTTAAAGAAACTGTACGTACATAAAAAGATTAAACATCTGAGACCAAAGCTGAACAGGTTTTACAGGTATTTTGTGAAAAATGTCTCTGAAAAATGGGGGTCACTTAACTTGTGTGCTGCTTTAACTACAATGCATCTAATTTATTTTATTTTAATTTACATTTGTTTGGCAAAAGCTGACCAACCACATATAGATAAATTATGTTCTCTTCACTTTAATCACACTTTTTATGGGAATTGTGCCCAAAAGGATTCCCATGGCACATCATGAGACATTTCATTGAGACACTTAGAAAAGAAAAGTCCAATGAAACTTTTAATAAGGAGCTTTGTTAAAGGCTCCAAAGGTTTAAAAGCTTTTTATTGGACTTTAAACTCCACCTTCGAACTTTAAATGAGAACATACAGAGGTTTTTGTGTCACAGGAAGGTCATGAATTAAAAAAATAATTTCTGCAAAATTGCAATAATGGCCGTTTTCTTTGAATTTGTGTAAGTAGGCCTACTGTTTTGGAGCAATTTTGGCCAAGTCCACCTGCTTGAATGAAGAAATATCTTATAAGCATAACCTGCTTCAAGTCCCACTGCAGCTTATTGGGTTTATGTCTCGCACCAGCACCTCCATTTTATTTTTGATTTTATAAATTGTGTCATATAATTTAATTTACAGAGATTAAGAACTATTTAAATGTTTGGACACATCTGACATAATTTATTTTTATTTAATAAATCATCTGTGCTAAATGCTTATGCTTAAAAGTCTGAAATTTAGTCTTTATGCATTTATTCTCAAAAGCAAGGCTACTGATGTGTTGGAATGAATATAAGCAGCAACAAGCATCCAGTATACATTTAAATTACTTATAAAGAGCATCCCATGATGCACCTCGTGAAGTTAGAAACTTTATTACATCACTTAATGTTAACAGTTTTTTAATGACAATTCATTTTTTTATGCCCAAACCTTGTTATATGTTTAGTATAACAGCCCACATAAAAATATGTTTAGTATAACAGCACACATAATTATAAAACTCCCACCATGGGCTTTCAGGGCTTAACAAACACTTGTCCGAATGTAATCAGCATGACAGATGTTTAGCTCTGTCTTCTGTATATATATGGTGCTTGGGTTGGGGCAGCTTTGAGGGGGTCCTGCACGGCTCCTCCTTTAGATCCGTAACATTGGACCTGTTGTCATGGAAATAGTTCAGACGCATAAATTTGACAAAGAGTCTTCAAAGGCACAAAAGCCAGGATGATGAACAAGGATTAAGCTCGACGCATCTGAGACGCCATAGACAAATATTCTCGCGACAAAAGCACTTCTTTAGGGGTGTTTCACGGAATATATGTCGTCTTTATAAATTAGGGGAATGTTTGTTTTTCGCAAGAGTAGACTTTGCGCGGTACAAATGCGACAGAACAATTGCATTTAACATTGGAGCAGCAAGTGCTTTGCTTGGACACGCGAGATGGCCAGAGCGCGATGCATTCAGCACCTGTCAGGATGGTTTGTTCTGTTCAGCTTAATGACACGCCAGAGTCACTCCATTGAGACAGGTAGGGTGATGGGTGTTCAGTTCTGAAGATTTATCCCGTTATTACCTCGCTGACTCCGACACTTGTTGCAATCAGGCTTCTTCTCGTATTCTCATTTGTGTGCATTGGCATTAGAGCTAGTTGGAATTGCGATGGCTTTCAGAGACATTTGGCCTGTCCCGTGTAATTCGTCTTACCACAACTGTAATCTAATGAAGTTAACTGAAAGTAAATTGAAAATGACATTTCATCTTTGTTTCGTATCTTTTCAGTTCCTAAAATGTTTTAAAAATATGTATTTAATGCCTTTTAAATATAGTCAGGCTATAAAATACATTTATTAAAAGGTTTTTTACTTACAAAATGTATATATATATATGTATGTATGTAGGCTATGTATGTATATTATACTAATTTATACCAAGATCTAAAATAAGATATATATGTTTATTACATTTAATTACTTATACAGACATCAATTTTTGAAGTAAACCCCTAAACTAAACTGCACTTATGGACATGGATAACTAGTTATCTATTGTTTTGAAAAACAATTTATTGCTTTTCATTATGAGACACTACATCAGGCAAAGGATGATTAATTTTATCTGACATTAAAAAACCTTCTCATCTGGTGCTGTGAAAAGCCCCTGGCATCTGTGTCATTACCCACAGAGTTGGCATGCTCTCTGCTGTTTCTCTAGCGTTTGGTATTACAGTGGGAACCCGAGTGTGATTGGAGTTCAGAGCACTTTGGTCTGGCCAATTAAAGCATTTATAGGGAACTTACTATTCTGCTGCTGCTCATTTTTGTGGAAACTCAGTTGAGAACACATGGTTACAGAATATTTTGAGGTATTGGTCCTTTTCCACCAATAGAAGGTTTGTCTGAACATTCCTGGCAGTGAGACATCACAGATCTACCAGTTGCCCTTGGTAACAAAGCTAATAAACCAAGGAGCGGTTGTAAATCTTCCTATTATTTGGGTCGTACCCCAGATGGAGGGTGAGGGGTGGGGGGTATCCAAAGCCAGCTCATGCTTGTGGTCCTTCTAGATTAGAACTGGTTTTGTTTTCCTTCCATCCCAGTGTGCTCTATTTCAATCTACATGACCCTTAAAGGAATAGTTCATCCCCAAAAACAAAACCCATATAACTCGATTTCAATGTTCCCAATAGTGAATGTCGTGGACTTCTGTGGACAGACAATACAGGGGGACGGCATGATCGTAAAGTCCCACCAGGAGTCCCGGAAGTACTACTTTGTCTCCATTGGGACAGATTGCCACCTCACCATGCAGTCCGCCACCCCCCGGGACAAGGTGCAGTTCTACTTCCGCTTCTTTCTGGTCTACAGCCTGCTAAGAGTGTCCCCACACAGCCCCGCACCCCTCTTCCCAGAATCACCCAGGGGCTCCTCCTCATCTGGCCCAACACGGCCTGATCTGAGCTTGGAACCAACCACCGGTGAGGGGCCCGAAGACCCCTGTCATGCTGGCTCTTACATCCAGTTCTACGATGGGAGGGATAAGTCTGCACCCCCTATTGGCCAGCCGCTCTGTGGGAAGAGCCCTCCCCGACCTGTGTTGTCAACCGGCAACTTTCTAACTCTACGTCTTGTGACGCGAGGAACTCAGCCAAGGGTGGACTTTGTTGGAGACTTCACTTCATTCAGGCTGGGTTAGGATGTTTTTACAACCACTTCTCATTTTTCCTCCACATATCAACAGTCTGCTTATATTGTTTGTCTCATCAGGTTTTAACCAATCAGAATGCAGCGGAGAACCTTACTTCAACTGTCGCAATGGGAAGTGTATTCCCATGAGTCTGGTTTGTGCGGATGATAAAGGGATTGACAACTGTGGCGATGGCAGTGACTTAATCGATTACCCTGGTTGCAGTAAAGGTCAGTAAAGAGTTTATTTGAGGTTTTCCCATGGTTCTTGACTGATCTTGATTTTGTTTTTATGTGCTTCAGGTCCTAAATCTACACCCAAACCCACACAGCATCATGTTACCCAACCAGCACAGATGCTGAACGTTCCCACTCAGACAGTTTCCACTTTAAAGAACTGTGCCACACCAAACGCCATTCCTGATCCAGACTCTGTGACTGGTAAGTAGTTCCTAACTGCAATAAAATTTTGCAACACTCATTCTTTACTGGCATCTATGGTTCCATGAAGAAACTTTAGCATTCATGGAAGCTTCCTATTGTGGAAAAAAGGTTCTTTAGATTATTAAACTAAAGGTTCTTTTTAGAACGTTTCACTGAAAGGTTCTTTGATGAACCAAAATGTCATCACTGAGAAAACACTCTTTTTAGAATCTTTATTTGTTTAGGAATGCATATTATGGTGTTGACTGGTTCCCACTGGCTTGATAGCTGAATGTAGAACTTGTTGTATTTTCATATTTCTTAATGCATGTTGAATTTGCAATAAAACAAAACACTTAAATGAATAACTGATACAAAATTGAAAATGTCATCATTTACTTACCCTTGTGCTTTTTGAGTGACTTGAGTGAAAACCACCAAACTAATCCATAAAACTACATTTCTACAAGTCTTCTGAATTCATATGATAGCTATGCATGATTCAAATATGACAGTTTAAGATGTTGCTCACTGAAAATCCATCTATATACAGATTCCAAAAGGGATTTTTGGCAATTACATTTAAATGCATCATGCACTATGGTAAAAGTGCCTTTAAACATTATAGTAAATATCTCCTGTTGCCTTCCATTATATAATTTTGTTATGGTGCATTAATGACAGCATTTTTATTCCTGAATAATCTGTTCCTTTAAAATAAATCAGTAGTTTCTGATCTTGTACAATTTTGTTGAACTTTAAAAACATGTTTTACAGGCCTCCCAAAACTGTAGAAGTCCAAACTAACAAAACACGGTACTGTTTAAGCCTGTAAATCAGTTTTACACGGTTGTGGGTTTGAAGTTGAAGGTAAAGTGGCTGTACAATGTCCACCATCTTGTTTAACTCTATATTTAGAGCTTGAATTTAGATGGATCGATGAAAAGCCTATAGTGTAAGAACATGGTTCAAAACCATGTACAAAACCTAAATATAATGACGACTCCTCAGAACGGCAGCTCTTTTTGAGTGTCCATAAATTTAGTTTTATTGCTGTATAATGGTGAACTCTGAAAGGCTAAGGACACAAAGCTAATTGAGGAGCACATAAATGTTCATCGCAAACAGTGAGCTGTAAATCAGCTGCTCGTTGTAACTTCTCAAGAGCACTAGTCTGCTAAGTAAAAACTACTTTTGTGGATTTGAACTAATAGCTGTCGTTTACCTCCACATATAATCTGAATTGCTTTTAAAACTCCACAGGTGTTCGAACAATGGCACACTCCTTAAAGAGACAGATTTCACAAAAGGAAGTTTTTGGGACCATCATATCATATCGTACTGTATAAAATGATGTAATGAAGAACAAATACTTGCCAAATGCAACAAAAACCTGTTTCTGTTTTTGAAATTTAGTTAAATATTGGATGAAATACTTTAAAAGATATTCATTGGGATTATAAATGTACTAAGATTACTAAAATTAAGACTGAAATCAAAATAAATTAAAGCTAAATACATAAATCTGATGAAATCGCATAACAGAATTACTAAAATAAAAGCTGTGAGAAAAAGCTACTTTAAAAATATTTATAAATACTATAATAGCATATAAATAGTTGTAAACGTAAACTTGTTAGGAGTGTTGATAGGTAAGCAATATGATACATTTAATACATAATTAAATGGTAATCACAATTAAATTAATGTAGTTTATTAACAAAGTTTTATACATATAAACATTCTACATGATTTATTAAAATTAGTTTATATTAATGTTAATTTCATGTTAAATTTGCAAGTTGTGTTTGTTAACATTAATTAATGCACCGTGAACTAACATGAACAAACAATCAATTACTGTATTTTTATTAACTAGCATTTACTAGTGTAATAAATTGATCGTTCATGTTAGTTATTACTTTAACTAATGTTAACAAATGACACCTTATTGTAAAGTGTTACCATTCATTTAATATAACTTTATAATTATAATCATTAGCAAAGTGTCTTTTAGAAGTGTTATTGCTGCTAAATGAATCATTCAAAATGACTTTGACTTTGACTATGTTATGCACATTATTGAGGCTCAATGTTTTATTTACATTAAGGGTTTGTGCTGAATATATTTAAATCTCGCTAGTACTGTAGTTCTTGAAGCAAATCCTTTCTTCTCCAGATTCCCAGTCTTCCATCTCTCTGCTGGCGCTGTATGTGGTTCTGGGTGTGACGGCAGGAGGGGTTCTCATGTGCTGGTGCTGCTGGGCCCCTGGCTGGTTCCTGTGGCGTGTGAGTGTGTTTCGATTCCTGCCCTGCTGTAACTCCTGCTGTGCTTCCTGCCAGCTCTGCGGACGGAGCTGCTCGCAAAACAAGGACCACCGACTGGCCAAGGTTACACCGGAAGGAGCCGTGACTCCTGTGTCTTCTACCACCACAGTGGCTGTGTAAATACACTCATCCGATATCTTCTATAGATGCTTAAGGGACTCACAATGGAGATGACCAGGACAGGAAGTTAGGAAGTGGTATATTAGTAGAAGTGTTCCTTTTACAGTGTTTACAATGAAAAAAGGAGCAAGCGTTGCTAGGCAGTGGAGTGTTTTTCACTGATACATTTTTTTGTTTTCAAAAATTATAGAATATAATTCTAAAATTTATAACAAAATCTGCTATTTTTTATATTTTACACTGGATTTGTTATATATTTCATAGATACTGGATCTGTGGAAACATCATGAGCTGAGATTTCTAGTTTCTAGCTGGTTTTGTAAAAAAGGGGGAAAATCCACTTTACTTACCTCATAATAGATTAGAAAACTAGAACAATCCAGCAACAACCAACTGAAAAATGTATTATTATTATTAAAAGTGTAATGTAAAAGTGTATTCCAATAAAATGCTATAAAGCTATACCAGAGAGTATTATTAGCTGCATTTTATTGGAGTTACTGATCGCTATACTCTTATCCAGTTGATAATATTGTGAAGTTTTTGGACGTCTGTTTCCTGAACATGTGCAGATGTGACTCTGTGTCTTATTAAACTATTGGATTGCATGTAAAAACTGAGTAGATTGAAGGTTGTGCCAAAAAGTGCTAATATTCTTTAAGCTTTGTTCTGAAAAGTATTTCTCAGAAAGCTCAGAAATCTATTGATGCCACTGTGTTTAAGCAAATGTAATGTGCCAGATAACTAGTGTGGTGATGAATAAAAAAAAAATAAAATCACACAATTTCAGAACTATAGTAAATGTGATTATCAGTCTGATACATTAATTATTTAAAGGTATAGTTCACCCAAAAAACGTACATTTGCTTAAAATGTACTCACCCTCAGGCCTTAGATGATGTAGATGAGTTTGTTTCTTCATTAAACAGATTTGGTAGAAATGTTGGATCCTCTGCAGTGAATGGGTGCCGTCAGAATGAATCCAAACAGCTGTTACAAACATCACAATAATTTACAAGTAATCCACACACAACCCCAGTCTGACATCTTGTGAAATAAAAAGCTTTGTGTATATCATGATGATTACGATGTTTTCAAATCAAACCATCACTTCTGGCCAAAATACCAGTCGATAATCCATAATCCTTCATCATATCCATTTCAATAATGCAACCTCATCTACATCTAAAGGTGATTATTAGGTCTATTAGGGTTTTCCAGTATTATCATCATCTCCTTTCTGAAGTTTGTAAAATGTGTTTTGAAGTTTTTTTATGCGTTTGTCCACTGCAAAAGATAGCACAACATGTATCACAACTTTTGTCAAGCATTTTGAATTTGTGTTGATATAAATAAAAATACAATAATATATAAACAAGATCAGTCTTATGGAATAATGCGAAAGGGTCAAAGGGATTCAACATTAAAAATAACTTTCTACTGGATTATTTCAGGCATATTCAAATTCACTTACATTTCAATTCAAAGTACATCACTGATATTGACAAAGGTAGTCTGTATGTTAAGTCTCTTATTCTTCTCACCTGGGTTGAAGGCTTGACAGATGACAGTAAAGCAATAAATAAAAAAAATTCAGTCATTAAAAACTATTTTAATGTGATGGATGTCTCAGATCCTCCTCGGGACTGTTTACAAAAGAGAGAGAAAGTCTGGCAAGCGGTTTCATTTCAAACAGCGTCTGTTGCATTTGTCACTCCTAGCAACCTTTCAGAGCAGATCCTCTTTGCTCAAAGAAGAATTTCCTTTTCTCTGTTTGACCGATTTATATAATCACCAAACCCCCTGTTCAAACAGGCCCTAGACGTTTAATATCTGACATTAACGTGACCTCGATTTTTTTCTCTGAACCCAGGCAGTAGATCCTTTTCAGGCCTTGAAGGCCACAGCGATGGGTGTGGATTGTTGTTACACTGACCCCATTAAAGACCATCAGTAAATGCTTTAAATTAACGGCACTGCATTGTTCCTGTGGTATCTCTCTGACACAAGCGGTTGCAAACGTCATTGGTGACCCGCTCGCACAACTGTTCTTCAATGTGTCCATAAAATGAATGAGGGATGTGTAAATATCACCTAAAACAGACAGAATTCTTTAAATAAAAATATGCATTTTCCATCTGCTAAACAATGCTGTTGGACAATATTTGCTGGGGTTTATTGATGACATTGTTTTTTTTCCCTTTACTGACAACAGAGAAGAGGGTTTTATCCTAAGGAAATTAAGTCTGATCATTTTTACAGTGTACACCTGATTACTCTACATTCTTCTTAACTCCACAATTCGCTATTCAGACATTATGCATTGCATAAAAGATGACATTTAAGCTTAGCCAGACTCATAATCAGACCTTAAAGACGTACTTGTTTGAGTGAACAAAAGCTGATACATTCAGTGAAAGTGATTCTGTAAACTTCCCTTTTTAATATTTTCATCAATCATGACAGCCTACCTGTTTCTGGAGGCTGCTTTTTACTTTTAGTTTTCTTACTTGTATGGTCAGTTTTTCAGTTTTGAACTGCACAGCATCCATGTCATAAATGTCAAGTTGAACTGAGATTTTGCCCTTTTTAATGTAGGTCCCATACCTACTTCCCTCTCAGACACTTTCAGAGTACTGGCTTTTGTTCAATTCTAAACTTAAGTTTGTTCACAGTGCCTGCAGACATTGTGAGATGGCCATGCTCATCTTCATAATCTTTCATCTTTTCCTGGAGGTTAAATCACAAGGTAAGCAATCCCTCATTCAACCTTCTTCTTCTTTGAACTTTGCAGGTTTTGTTTGTTTGTTTTTTCTAGGTAGGCTATAGATATTTTAGAGCTCTAGACCAGAATTTTACAAATGTTTGTAACACTTTACAATAAGGTTCTGTTTGCTAACATCATTATTAACATAAAATAACAATGAACAATACATTTCCAGCTTTTATGAATATTAGTTAATATTGATAGATGTTTTTGTTTACATAACATTTGTGTGTGTTCTGTGTATATTTATTATGTATATATAAATACAAACACATGCATGTATATATTTAAGAAACATGTTACATTAAATCTATTTATAATATAAAAAACAAGAACATAAACATATAAATGTATATTTTCAAAATATATATATATACAGTATGTGTGTGTATTTACTGTATACATACATAGCCTACATAATAAATATACACAATACACATACATTCATAATGTAAAGAAAAAACTTTTATTTGTATGTGATTAATTGCAATTAATAATTTATGAAATATATATTAACTAACATTAACATAATACTTTTAATGCATTAACAGATGTTATTAGGAGAACTCGTTTTAAAGTGTTGCCAGACGTTAATCTAATATTTACTTCAACATTATAATATTTTTATATATATTTTTATTTTAGAAATAAACTTCATATTCAAGAGTCAGTTGTTTTTATAAAAGGTATTTTATCCAATTCTAAACTGTATAGACTTGTTAAATTAATGATATTAAAACATGCACAGACAAATTTCTCAAAATTCTTATTTATTAATAGAACAAATAACTATTATATTGCTAATTAATTTTTATAATATATTTTGTTGCAAAGATAAATTTGTGTGTCTCATGTTTGTTATAGGTTTGCCGCAGGCTAATCTGACAATATTTCCAACAATTGCTACTGATGAAGGAAAGTTGCAGATGATCTGTGGAGGTCATGAGAATCAGTCTATGTGCACATTTTACCGTGCAGGACAGGAGAACTTTTTATACTCAAGTACATCCTGTAACGTTTCCCTTACCAGTGCTGAACTGATGAACTCATGGCCACGAGATCAGGAGAGTTCACATGTTAACATATCCTGTTACTACACTGTGTATGCTTCAGGAAAAAACAAAACATCACCTCATTCTGACAGGGTCTCAGTTAGGATCACAGGTAAGCTGTTTAATCACAGACTATTTTTAAATTAACAGATAAACTGGTTTATTTTCACCACAGATGTTTTTGTTTCTTGCAGCCATGTCATCTTCTCCACCAATCACAGAGGACATCCCAGCTACAGTGACCCCCAATGAAACCCTTCAAGGTTGAAAATCATGGCAAATTGCCAGATTTACTTAATTTAAATAACATGGATTAAGTAATATTCTTGTCAATTAAGAAAATACTAGAAAGCATTTCAGTTACTTTTATTTTCTTACACTGATACATTCCCAAAATGATAAGTTGGGGCGGGGCACAGAGGAGGATGTCGCCACCCTCTTTTTAAACAGCTAATAGGATTTTGCTGATGTCATAGGCATGAGTCTTGCATTTGCATTGAACAAAAATGTATATACACCCCTAGGAGACAGAAGAAAAAGGTTAATTTGTATATCTGCTGAAGTATAATTATGCCAGCTTTTATTTAGACCTGTAATATCTATAATCTACAATAGACCAATAAATAATCAGTTTTTAAAGGCTTTGTAAGGCCAGTTTGAGTTTTTCAGATTCTAGCACTCTAATCGAAACTGATCAATGCAATTTCATAATCATTTAAACATTAATTTCAGCAAATTCATCCACTGTGTCGACATTAAACACAACATGTGAGTTGCCTTGATTGATTTGTATTGCTTTTATTACATTTTATATAGGCTATATCCTCTCAACCAACATAATTTTATTTCATTTTTTTTTTATACACATACTTGATATTAATACATCTGTTTTATGATCATCCCTTTAACAATAATCTGCCCATTAATAATATGTTTAACACTTAATGTAACTCTTGTTCTGTGGGTTCAGTAGCTTTGGCTGTAACATCAAGTACTGAAATCATAACAGATTCAATAACCTGTAAGTGTTTATACCTTCTCGTGATTTTTCTTATCAAACATTATGATTGGTTGGCTTTACTTTTTTTTCATTACAGATATGTACAGTCTAAGTACTCATGACAGCCATAGTTTAACAGATCCGGCAAATGGTGAGTCCTCAGGTCATCTCCTCTGATTTATAACATTACTGTAGCCAAAAACACATTTGACTGATTTATTTAATCCTAAGGATCCTTGGAATCGACTACACTTACTGATACAACAGGACATGCATCAGGTAAATACTATAAATGTATATTTCTATACATATGGTCTTAGAAATGATCAATTCACATCCAAGCTTAATAAAGTTGATGAACTAAATATAGATGTGAAGTGTGAATGTGTTCAACCAAAACAAGATAAACATGCTTAATATAAGATATGCTAAGGGACAGTTTTTTCTTTACAGTTTCTCCCTTGATGACTAAAGGCCCTGAAATCAAAAAGTACTCAAATACAAGTAAGTAACTCAGGAATAAAGGTACAAAAGCTGTCCTTTTCAAAAGGTAGACTTTTGTACCTATTAGGTTCAAATATGTACAGTTTAAGTATCAATATGTACCTTTAAGGGACAGAAATGAACTCTTACTGTAGGTACAAACATGTACCTTTTGAAAAGCTTGCTTTTGTATCTTTATTTCAGAGAGTGTACTCAGAGGATGCTTTTATTCAATGCAGCACATTCACTGCATTGTACTGAACATTAAATACGCACATGAATTACTTGTTCATCTTTGATATATTTGTCTCACACAGAAATGTTTTTCATCATTGCTGTGGTTGCAAGCGGTGGAGGAATTGTACTGACTGTATTTGTGAGCATCTGTTTGTACAGATGTACACGTAAGAACTGTCATGTCTTCTGTATGGCTTTTAGTTTTCAAATTCTAATTGAACGTATATGTTCTGCTTGACAGTTGTTTCTTTTATTGCAGGAATGTCAAAGGCAGAAAGGTAAGGATGCATCTGATTATATTTTGAGTACATATATGAAATCATTAAAGGAACAGTGCACACCAATGGATTTAGTGAATGGGTGCCGTCAGAATGAGACTCTGATAAAAACATCACAATATTCCACAAGCAATCCACATAACTCCAGTCCATCAATGAACAAAGTGGAGTTAAAACCATGAATGTGTAAGTAACAAATCCATCATTGTAATTTTATTTCATCTTTAATTATCGGCCAAAATATGAAACTATGGTGCATTATAACACTTCCTCCAGTGAACAATTCTATTACCTGTTGTTCCTAACATCAAAATCCATGCACATATATGTTTAGAACAGACTGTTGTGCTTGTAAACAATGCTTGATCTGTGCATATTTCTCTGCTGATTCAGACTAGATGACATTTTTACTGTTAAAAGTGATGCCATATAGACGGCCTATACGCTGTATTTTAGAAGCAATGTTTTTTTTAAGTCAAAAACATCTTAATGATGGATTTATTCATTACCAACACACATCTTTTTCTTTACAAGATGTTAACTGATGGACTGGAGTCAGTGTGGATTACTTGTGGGTTATTGACATCCATTGATGAGTGAGTGAGTGATGTAATGCTAATTTTCTCCAAATCTGCAGAAAGAAGTTACAACTTAATTGGGCGAATTTAAATTTAGAGGTTAACTATTCTTAAATGAACTGTTTAAAAAAATTATCAAAATATGCACACATTATATTTCTGAAATCTACTAGGATTTGGATGGAACTCAACAGCAAAAAACAGGGTATGTTTTTACCCCCCCTCCACACAAACACAATTGAAGCAATTTTTCACTCTAATCATAAATAAAGGTCAAAGTTTGCTGACATGTCAGTCTGCTTTATAGAGGTTTATTTACCAAAGGCCAGTTCAGACACTGTAAGTAATATCAGTTTACATTTGTTATAGCGGCAAATTGGATCATTTTAATATTTCCCACTGTCTAATAAAATACTCTTTGTTATTTAGACTGAAGAGGAAGATGCAGTGGTTTATTCAACCATCAACTTCACGCAGCCACCAGGTAAAGAGTAAAGCGAGTCCCCTCTATACCTTCGGTTTGTCAGTTAATCATGGTCTCTGATGTTTCATGTTATGCAGGAAACAGTGAAGAATCAATGCAAACTGAGGTGAGTAAAGCAGTTTAGACATTTCACCATATTTATGTTCATTTTAATATTTAAGTTTGTGTCCAGGTTGAACTGAATCATTTGTATTACACCATCCTCACCAAACCGGCCATCTCCAGTGACAGCAGGAGTGTTTACAGTCAGCTGAAGATCCACTGAAAGAATAAAACTCTGCCTGCTACTGTTTTAATGCAGACCAGAGATGATCGATCTTAATTTTAAACAGTATTCATTCCTCCATAGCAAATGCCTTTTATTATAAATGTTATTGTAACTTCTGCTTCTTAACCTTTCAAAAGTGTGTCATAAACGTCTAACCACATCAGAAGACTCACAACATTCATATGCAAACTTTTAAGCAATAATAACTACCTAACAATTGTTATACTGTGTTATTGTGGATGGCTGTCTGTTGTGTTGATGAACTCATATTTTGTCCTGTAGCTTTGTGCAAATATTTTACCTGATGTTCATATTTGTATTGTATTTAAAGCACCTAATTTTTATGTACCTTCTGTACTTTTTCCCTGTTCCCTAAAGTTATGCCTGCAATCTCTATGAAGACTGGATTAATTGCAGCTGAAAATTCAGCTTTGCCATCACAGGAATAAAATATATTAAGATTTTAAATTGGAATAATATTTCACAATGGTTTTATATTTGTAATCAAATAAATGCAAACTTAGTGAGCAAGAAAGACTTTAAAAAACATCCTTTTAAATGGATGTTGTACTTTAAGAAATAATTTTGTTTAGGTACATAGGCAGATATGGGGCAGGCAGCAAAAAAATCACAGTCCAGATCAACAGTCTACGGGGAAAACAGGAAAAACAAACACAGGAATGAATGCTCGGAATTGATAGCAGGGCAAATCAATGCTGCGTCCGAAATCGCATACTGCTTATGAAGGTACTACATTTAAAATTGAACGTACTACCCGACCGTTAAAACAGTATGCTCTATATAGTATGAACGTGGGTAGTATGAATGGAATTCGGACGTACTACATCCGCCATATTGATGTTGTCACGTGTCATGCGTCGTCACAACA
>JAUCMS010000012.1:5953291-5967279 GCA_032357445.1 Enteromius radiatus | reverse complement strand
GCAGTAGGTCATCCGGGTACTTCTCGCCTACTGATTTTCGAATGCTATGAATTCGGACATACTACTCGCCTCACATGTTTTTCACGTACTATATAGTAGGGAAGTAAGCGATTTCGGACGCAGCACAAGACTTTGCCGTGAGTGGCTGTTTGGTTGTGGATTTTATGTGTGTGTGTAATCAGTATGTGGATGTGGTGATGAGGTGCAGGTGTGGGTGTGATTAGTCCCAGGGATGCAGCATGATGGGTAATGTAGTTCATGAGCCGAAGCACAGATCTGGCTGGAGTGCCCTTTGGTGGAGACAATGAGCTGGATATCATAACACATTCAATTACAAGTTAAACCTAACAGATCTGTACTGCTAGTAATATTTACTTTACTTTAACACATTAAATGTTATTAATGTTTATTTTCCTGTGAAAATCCAGTCAAAAACAACAAAGAGAAGATTAGTTTTTGGGGTGATTATTTTGTAACATGGCATTTGTTTTTAAGATACTTTATGCTGTAATAGGGTATGCTTGTTTGCACTTTACACTTGTTTGTGCTAAATTATTTTCATGTGCATTACAAAAATATATGAATGTTTTCGCTCCAAAGATAGCTACAAAGAACCCACAGGTAAAACATTAAAAACATTTGATTAATTTTAAAGCTGAAAGACTGAAATAATATAATTTTTTGGTAACTATTTTGGAAAATATGTAATCAACTGCAAAATCATTTGCAGTCCACTGCTGTGTAAAACAGGAAATTTACAAAGATGTATGTGGTATAAGCCCTCTTCTATCTTCTCACCACGTGCATTGCGGTACATTCAGGTATATAACCCATTATGTTATGTTAAATCAATTGTTTAGTAAGTTATTTCCTTTTCTGTATTTTTTATATTTTTAATGTCAATGAGATAAAACAGAGCTGTTAAATCATAGTTAATGTTACAGAAATCATTTTGTTAATAGTTGTACTTTCATTGCTTCCTACTTCCTCATGTATAGAGGTGTGTGTGTGTGTGTGTGTCAGTTCATCACTCTTTCTTGTGACACTGACATGATGCTGCTCATCTCCCTCATCTTTACACTTTTTTTGGAGGTACAACCTCGAGGCAAGTCATTCTGTTTTTAACTAAAACTTTTCTTCATATCTGCTTTAGAATAGTAGACTTATTTTTGACTTTAATATTTGTAACACTGTTTGTCAGAAGCTTGACACTTAATCTGTAATCTTTTTATGGATGTCTTGTTCTTCCTGTACTCCTGAGTTTGAGAATTAAAAGACTTTTGTTATACTCCTGCGTTCTCCATTCCCACAAGACACGTAACACACACTGCTGCTACACTATAAATATATATTAAAAACCAATTTTTTTATATCCTTATATCCTTATCTACAGCTTATGGTGCTCTTTTTGTTTAGAATGCTCAGATATTGTTTAAAATTGTACTTACATTTAAACTAGATCTATGTTTCAGGATATATCGATTTTTATTTATAATTTACTTATTTATAATTTTTGCATAGTCAAAGGAGTGGTTCAGGAAACACTTCACTGCGTGTTGTACCTGTATGACTGTTTACGCCCAGCTGGAGTTGCCAGCAAAGGGACACTAGATGGCGCTCCGGCTCAAGGACTTCTTTTGTGTATTTTCGTCTCTGTTTGCTCTGCCTGGACTTTTATGTTGAAACTGTTGTCACCACCCACCTTGTTTGTTCCCGGAACGCCTCACTTTCCCTTTGTTTTTATGATGGCTCGTTTAGAGACACTCCATCGCCTCGCCGGCGGGATTATAAAATGATTTCCCGGCTCTCACAGATTTTTCAGTCAGGACGCTGACTAGAGGAGTATGTAGCAGAATTCACAGGGATGCCAGCGCCGCCGAAACCCCTCGTGGTTCTCAACTCGTCATTAGGGTTGCCAGAGCCGTCCAAAATACTTGTGGCCTCTAACCCGCAGATAACAGGTCCATCCCCGTTTCACGGTCTAGCAAGCCATGTTTAGCCCAGTTGGTCCCGATTTTACAGCCCAAAGTGCTCTTTAAAGTCCAGTCAGTGCCGGTTTTACAGCCAGGAGTGCTGTATAGGGCTCAGTCGGTTCATGTTTTACAGCTAGAGGAGCGTGGTTCTGACTCCACGTCACAGCGAGAGAGGCTTTGTGGTGTTCAGCCTGGTTCAGTTACGCAGCCAGGATAGCTGTGCAAAACCCAGTCGGTGCCGGTGACACTGCCAGGAGAGCGTTTGGAAGTCCTCGCGATTCCTAGTCCTCCAATAATGGGTTCTAGCCCCATTTCACGGTACGAGGAACCATGTGTTTTCCAGTCGGTCCCGGTCACGCAGCCTGACGAGCTGCTGAAGGTCCTCGCGGCTTCAAGTCTGCTAGTAATAGGTCCTACTCCCGTAACACGGTACGAGGAGCAGTGTCTGTCACTGTCGGATCCAGTTTCACTGCCTGTAGAGCTGTCTAAGGCCCTTATGAATCCCGGCCAACCATTCGCGGGTTTCAGTCCTGTAACACAGTACGAGGGGCCGTGTCTTGTTCCGTTGGTCAGCGATTTGGGTTCCGAGTGGTTGGATCCACCTGTCCCGGTCTGTGATCCGGATCCAGTGTGGCCGGGTTCCGCCAGACCCGGTTTATGATCTGAATCCAATGTGGCCAGATCCACCAGACCCCGGTCTGTGGCCCAGATTCAGTATGGCTGGATTCGCCAGACCCCATCTGTGATCCGGATTCAGAATCCACCAGCCTCAGTCTGCGATCCGGATCCATGGTGGCCCGAGCCGCCGGTGCCCGTGTGTGACTCAGAGACTCCATCAGGTCTGCCAGTGGCTGCACTACCTCTGGAGATGTCGGTTCCAGTCGTAGAGTCTCCAGAGATTCCGTTGGTGGCTGCACAACCCATGGAATCCTCTGGGTCGCTGTCCGGTCGGGTTAAGAGGGCTTTATCAATGTCTGTTCGGCCCGGGAGGGCACTGTCACAGCTTGTTCGACCCAGGAGGGTGCTGTCGCGGCCTGTTCGGCCCGGGAGGGCATTATTAGTGACTGCTTGGCCCAGGAGGGCTTTATCAAAGACTGTTCGGCCCAGGAGGGCTTTATCTGTTCAGCCCAGGAGGGCACTGTCGTGGTTTGGTAAGCCCAGTTGGGCTTCTCCGCCGTCTGATCTGCCCTGGAGAGCAACTCCTCCGTTGACTACGCCCAGGTGGGCGTTTCTGCCATTTTCAGCCTCAGGAGCGTCTGGAAGTGGGGGCTATGTTACACCGAGCTAGAGTATCACCCTTTGGACACTGTCTGCCGGTATTTTTGACCCTCGCTTTGTTATACGTTTACTCTATTATGTATGCCTACTCTGATCCTGTTTGCCGGTGCTCGACCTTGCTTGCCTAGACCCTGAGCTTTAATAAAAGACAGTTTTGCATCTGAACCCGAACGCCTCACTTTCCCTTTGTATTGTGACAATGACTATGCATGTGACAAATAAAGAATCCTGAATATAAATAAAGGTGATTTATTGATAAATCAATTGTCCTTTTGTCCAGCAGCTTGTATTTACAATTTATATTTGATGTACTGTTATCTGAAGGCTTACAGTTTTTCTTCTACAGCGTTCTCTGATCAGTTTTGGCTGACAGCACCTCCAGCATCAGTTCAGATAGACTCAAGCACGGCGCAGATGAGACATAATACACGAGAAACATCGCCTGATCTGAGTCAGAGTAAGGGGTTATTTTTAAAGTATTAGAGTAAATCTCACTGTTTAGCACAGAGTATTGTTTATGAGTGACTCTTCTATTAAGCAGGATCATAATCTAATGCTCTACTATCACTGTGTGTGTTTGCAGATGAGCGGCCAAGCATTGAAGTCAGCTATGACTCTCCAAACGGTGAATTTAGAATTATCTGTGAAATACCAGGATCAGATAACAGTGATTATACTTGTTTTCTGTCTCTTGGAGATAAATATCCACAATTTAAAAAGATACAATCTCATCAACTGTCTGGAAAAACACAGTGTCGTTTTACAGTCTTGGACTATGAATTCTCAAATAATCTGAAGTCAGTCAAGAATAAAGTAGTGAGCTGCAGTTATTCTCCAAAAGACGTACCATCCAAACTATCATATAGTGACAAGTTCAACCTAACAGGTCTGTAATGTTAGGGTTATCTTCACATTTTCAGTTCGTACAATGTTTTTAATGGAGATTGTTTTCCAATATAGATTTTTTTCCTGTGAAAATTCAGTCACCCGCAACAACAGAAGGATCAACATTATGTAAGTTCATCTCATATTCATTATTATTAATTTTTGTGATGATTATTTTGTAACATGGAAAAATTATGTTTGTGACTTTAACAGCAACCTTCTCTACAGGTGTAATGACAATAGAGCCAAGTGAGTAAAATAAATGTGGTTTCTTCCTTACCAAATACTTTGAATAGTAAGTTCTTATGGGAGATTGAAAGCCTGGTCTGGAACAAATAAAATCTTTACATAAAAAGGTAGCATAAAAAGAAAGAAAGAAAAAAGAAAGAAACAAAGAAAAAATAAGAAAAGAAAAAAAGTGTGTGTTTGTGCTAGAAGAGCTTTCATAAACCTAAACCCAGAGTCTATGCTAGAGAAAGAAATGCTATACAGATCTATCTCATGATCACTTGTGCTCTTTCACCGGAAGTCAGTTGTAGAGTGGCTTTAAATTGGTGTGGTTTGTAATACTTGAAGGTAATTTAGGTGCATGCTTTGAAAAATGCTATTACCCAAAATACACTTTCACAAAGTCATAAAATGTGTTCTTCTTCAGTTTAGCAGCAAATTTCTACAACCTTTTAAAAATAAGTCATAAAATTATAAGAAGAAGTTAATAAAATCCTGTTACTGATTTTGCTTGATGGTTTAAAAATTTGTGTTATAATGGTTTGTAATGGTTTCCAGTCAGTCTTGGGTTGTTCTTTTTTTAATATGTGTGTTTCTCTAAAAAGTAGTGATACCAATGTCTTGTTACATGTTTGTACTTAAACATACGTACACATCTAGATACTATGTAAGTACACAGGTATTAGGAAGGCTTAATAAGCACTTTATGAGGTCTCCTTGGAAGAAGAGACTGTGAAAAGTTTCAAGGGGATTGCCTGGCTAAATAAAGGCTAAAAACATAAATAAAATAAAAAAACATGAACTGTTCTCGGTGAGTAGCTGAGTCACATTTCTAAACGCTGAACTATGTTCATATGACTATGTTCTTACTCCTGTTCTAGAAACTACTCAGACTTCACAACCTCTCGGTGTCTCAAGGGACACCATAACAAGTGTGTTGGTTTTAGTAAATTTCTTTTTTTTTTTTTTTGCTTTACTTTTTACTTCCATATTTTTCTAAAACTGAATATTTAGCAAATGTTCAAGGACAATGTCATAAGATAATACAAATAAATCTTATTTCTCAAACTCAAAGGCATATGGTTAATTATGGTCAGTGGGGTCATTGTCTTGGCTGGACTCACAGTCATCTGCTTGTGCTGCTTCAGCAGTAAGTCCAGCATATAACAAAACATTTGTGAGATGTCCAAATTTTGTTTGTAAAACAAAACATTTAAAACAATTTACAATTTTTCTAGCAGAGAACATGGGGATGTTTGAATATTCTGAAGTGCAGTATGTACAGGGGTGAGTATTTAATTTACTATAAACTATAAACAAGCTTTAAGGTATACAGGTGAGTTTGCTGAAAACATATTATTGTCATTTTAGCTGAATCAAGGACAGCTCAGCTGATCAGCATCAAGGTAAGACCTTCATAAATCAAATTACAGATCATCATGGATGGTAGTATACACTGAATTAAACAAATACTGAATATATTAAATTAACAACATGAAAAGAAAAAAAATATGTGTGCAGTTTGCGGTTAAAAACGTAACCTCATTTTTTATTAAGTATGATCAAACTATAGCTTTAGCTAGATTAAACTGACTGAGTTGAGTTGAATTATATATTTAAAAAATGAACATCTGCTGCTGCTGCAAAAAACGTTTTTCGTCTCTTTCAGTTCCATTCCTCTTCTTTGAAAAAAGATCATTTAAACAGAAGTGTTTGCATTCGGTAAAGGATTTAGTGTGTAACAATACTATAAAGAATACTTTTGTATTTGGTACTTTTTTTTGTTTGTTTGTTTTGAGAAATTTTCTGTGTTAATCGGGTATGCTTGTTTGTACTGTGTCTGCTGAATACATTTTATGTTTAGTTTTTGTTAAATGATCTCCTTATATGATTATTTTTTAAAACTGAAAGACTGAAATAATATTTGCTTGTAAAATGTACTATTTTATTTGCTTTATTTACAATATTTACTTTATATATCTACATCTATATATGATATATAGATGTATTATATAATATATCTATATCTATATATGGGTGATTCTATAATTGGGTGTACATTTGGTGTCACCGTAAAAATAAAGTAATTTTTTCTTCTTTTTTTCTCACATGGTTATATTTTTTTATTATTTTAATCAACTTATTATTATTCTTTACTAAGATGTTACAGTCCATAACAATATGATTATTTATTTTAAAAGTGTCTTAAATAGCTGAAAATCATGATTTCTTCTTGTCCAAATTAGTCAGTGTATTTTTTCCATCATCAATCAAAATATTTTATAGTACTTTACTTTCGGGCAACATTTTATTCATTTTATTTATAAAAGCCCTAAATACTTACTTAATTCTACATTTTTTTTTAATTTTTTTTAGAAAAACCAATACCATATTTTGCCTTTAAATTGGTGGAATTATCTCTTGGAATTGTGTACTTTACATGAAATTATGTCATTTTCAATCACTTATAAGATCTGAAGCTCTGAAAAGTATCTGTGCTCTCTCTGAGAGAATATTTTAATCTAAAACCTTCTTACACCAAGAGTTATTTTTTAGAACATCAACTCTGTTACTACAATATCAAAAGGAAAACAGAATTTATCACTGATCTCACATTGGGTTATTTAAAGCTCTTTTAATCATGTTTTCATTAGTGGCATGTTTTCTTAGCATTCATGCTAGCAAGTGGAGTTTTTGGAAAAAATAAAATAAGAATGTCACTTCTGTTACACTTATGTCAGCATTATTACTCTATCTAGGTAACAGAGTTTGACGGTGATAGATGGACACACACAAACTTCAATGGTTAAAATTTACTGGTCAGGAACGAAAAATGTGTAAATAACTTAGAAATAGTTAAGCTGACGCGACCTCTGCTGTCTAAAACAGGAACTAACAAAGATGCATGTGACATTGTTTTATTAACTGCGTAACAGGAACAGTAATACAACGTAGATAGATTATCACGTTTTCAAGTATTATCAAAAAAAAAAAAAAAAAAAACTATAGGGGATAACTTTTTACATTTTTCCATAAGGAAAGGATTCAATAATTCTATATATCATTTTTGCTTTTTTAAAAGATGCATGTGACAGCCTACAAAGCCTGTATATTCAGTTAACCCATTATGTTATGTTGTTGGTACATTTACTGTCTTGGTCCTTTAGAATCTGAATCAAAAGAATAAACCATGACATGTATGAAAAACATCTCCTCGATCTTTTGACTGGGCTCACACAGAACTACACAACATTTGACACATTTTTTTTTTTTACTTATTATAACCTTTAGTAATTTTTAACACATTTTCAAATCAGTTTTGTAGTTGCATCTGTTCAAACAGCTAAAGCTAGTAAAGGCAGGTTATAGGCGGAGAGGCAGAAAACAATAGCAAGCTATCTTTAGAAGCAGATATATAAGATCTCATCCTCCCTGCAAATCAGCATCAGCTTCAGCTAAGCCACTACAGTTGTGTGCTTTGGCTTTGAAAGACCTCAACACTTCATACAAATAACTAGGCCTATAAAAGTAAGACTTAAATATTAAAATTATAATCAGAAAAATAAAATGTTATTATTTATATTTTTATTATTGTGTTTAATGTTACAGAGATATATTGTGCCATTTTGTTTATAGGTTTACTTTCATCTCTTCCTACTTCCTCATGTATAGTGATGTGGTGTGTGTGTGTGTGTCAGTTCATCACTCATTCATGTGACGCTGACATGGTGTTGCTCATCTCCCTCATTTTTACACTCTTTCTGGAGGTACAACCTCGAGGCAAGTCATTGTTTCTATTTTTCAATAAAACTTTATCTTATCTGCTTTAGAATAGACACCTTTTTGTCTTATAATATTTTGTTTGTCAGAAGTACTTATTTTAGGTACTACTAACATTTGCAAGATTTTTCAATAATTAAAACCCAAATAAAAACATTTGAAAACATCTAAAAATTACAGACAAAATATGCACATCAACTATACTTGCCATGTAAAGCTATTTGAGGATAATGGGACGTCATGATCAAGAAAAAAAATGAGATGGGAAGAAACTATATTTCATTTATATTGGATAAATGTATATTTTATATGTCTGCTATATGTTCCTCAGCTGGTCTGTTACAGTTGTTTTATGTCTTGTTTTTTTAGTTATGAATAAACACAAAGCAAAAGCCAAAGTAACGTCTTTCTTTGTGTGCTGCCATTTTCTTCTAGCTGCAGGCATGAATAAGATGCATGTCGTCAGAAATAACTTGTAAAAAGTGATATATATGCCACACCAGAGTCTGCCACCCACTGTCTAACACAATATTCAAGGGCCTCACTGGCTATTTTTGTTTTCTCTGGTATTTCCGTTTTATTCATGACAATGTTGCTTGTTGTTTGTAAGTTTACCAGAACTAATTATTCTAATGAATTCAAATTAATTGTTAATATTTAATTTTATAATTAGATTGAAGGTTCTGTTTTCTTTTGCGTGTTATTATTCATTAACACTTCTTAATTTAATTATGTTTTTTTAGTGCACAAATTTAGTTTTTTCAATTATTTTAATAATTTTAAAGCTGGAGTCTGTGTTTAGAATTTACAAAATTTATATTCTAAGCAAGTACACCATGAATTATTTTTCCAATGTGTTTTTGGCTTGTCCTGAATTACTACATTCCCACTTCTCTATTATGATCGAAGCAAATTACTGTTGTTCAAGTTATTTCAGTGGTGTCAATGAGCATCTTGTTTTAAAATACAAGCTTTTATTTTGTAATATTTTACAGGTTTATTCTGATAAACGAATTGTGCTTGTGTCTAGCAGCTTATATTTACAATTTATATTTGATGTACTGTTATCTGAAGGCTTACAGTTTTTCTTCTACAGCGTTCTCTGATCAGTTTTGGCTGACAGCACCTCCAGCATCAGTTCAGATAGACTCAAGCACGGCGCAGATGAGACATAATACACGAGAAACATCGCCTGATCTGAGTCAGAGTAAGGGGTTATTTTTAAAGTATTAGAGTAAATCTCACTGTTTAGCACAGAGTATTGTTTATGAGTGACTCTTCTATTAAGCAGGATCATAATCTAATGCTCTACTATCACTGTGTGTGTTTGCAGATGAGCGGCCAAGCATTGAAGTCAGCTATGACTCTCCAAACGGTGAATTTAGAATTATCTGTGAAATACCAGGATCAGATAACAGTGATTATACTTGTTTTCTGTCTCTTGGAGATAAATATCCACAATTTAAAAAGATACAATCTCATCAACTGTCTGGAAAAACACAGTGTCGTTTTACAGTCTTGGACTATGAATTCTCAAATAATCTGAAGTCAGTCAAGAATAAAGTAGTGAGCTGCAGTTATTCTCCAAAAGACGTACCATCCAAACTATCATATAGTGACAAGTTCAACCTAACAGGTCTGTAATGTTAGGGTTATCTTCACATTTTCAGTTCGTACAATGTTTTTAATGGAGATTGTTTTCCAATATAGATTTTTTTCCTGTGAAAATTCAGTCACCCGCAACAACAGAAGGATCAACATTATGTAAGTTTATCTTATATTTATTCATATTTATATTTATTCATATTAATTTTTGCGATGATTATCTTGTAACATAGCAACATTTATTTTTACAGATACAATGCCAAGTTTCTCTATAAACGCTACAACAACAGGGCCAAAAAGTGAGTGAACGTCTTGGTTACGTATGTAACCCTCGTTCCCTGAAGGAGGGAATGGAGACATTACGTCATTGACTGACATCATGGGGATCCCAACTGGGAGACCAGTCGACTCTAATCTTTGGAGAAAAAGCCAATGAGAATTGTTCAGTTGTTTTAGCATGCCTAGAAACTCCCCTGTACATACAGGTATATAAGATGGCAGCTTGCAAACCATCATTAGGTTTCTGCTGAGGAGCCGCTCGTAACCGACTCCCCGGTGCTGTCCGACCTTGTGGCAAGAGGGACGTAATGTCTCCTTTAACTCCTTCAGACTGTCAGTCACTATGACATTGAATGATGTCATGGGGTCCCTATAGAAAATGCCACAACCCGGACTGCCTAACGTAGGAGGCCCAAATGCTGACAGGCTGCAACTGGACAGCGTGTCAGGCCGAATGGAAGTTCAAACGTAACCATCCCAACGCCTGGTGTCGGATGCAAGAGAGGATGCGTTTTGGCATCATCATACTGAACGTAAGTGGACGAAGGGATTCAGGACACTCAGAACCCTAACCCACTGTTCTTCTTGGGTACCATGAAATAGGGGCTGTAAAACACCGAATTCATCTCGGCTGGAGGGACAGGCTTGATCGGGTCCAGACTGCGGGCCTGGCGAACTCACATAGCCGAGTTGGATTGTCCTGATCAACCAGCGAGTCTGACTGGGGAGCGCTAGCCAGACCCTCAGTCTGCGAACAATCGGGATCAACGGAGCGGTCAACGACGTATTCTCGGTGGGGCAGCCAGGAGGAGAGAGGTGGCTCGGAGGCAAGCGAGGAGGCAAGATGGGCTACTGTGAACACACACCAGATCTAGATTTGGAAAATTGCTCTTTGGGTGGGTGTGAATGGGTGGGTACCGCTGGCCCGTGGATCAGTGGCGACAGCAAGAGAGAAAGCACTCGGCCCTCCCCCGAGGCTAGGGGTGCAGATGTTGAGGTCCCCCTAAGAACAATTTTCTTAATCTCTGGGCAGCCTGTCTCACCTTTACGGTGGCCAGCTCTATGCCCCTGCTGAGGTGTTCCCTCCTTCAGAGCTGCCGGGGGCGGAGCAGGTGTGGAAGCTGCCGGAAGGCGCCCTCAGCAACGAGCAGAGATGGAGGTGCATCACACCGGGGGAAGATCTGTTTGATGGCATCTGTCTGTTTCTGGACTGCCGAGAACTGCTGGGCAAAGTTCTCAACTGTGTCGCTGAAGAGGCTGCCCTGGGAGATGGGTGCGTTAAGACTCCACACTTTGTCAGCGTCACCCATCTGCACCAGGTTTAGCCAGAGATGGCGCTCCTAGACCACCATGGTGGACATCACCTGACAGAAGTGCGCTGTGACCTTTGTCACCCAGAGAGCAAAGTCTGTCGCAGTTCCTGAATCAACATCTGGTCAGAACTACCCCTGTGCAGTTCTTTTAGTGCCTTGGCCTGGTGGACCTGCAGGATGGCCATGGCATGCAAGGCTAAGGCGGCCTGGCCTGCAGCGCTGTATGCCTTGGCAGCAAGGGCTGACGACAGCTTAGAGCCTTTGGACGGGAGACACGGGCGATTCCTTCAGGTGGTGGTGTTTTGTAGACACAGGTGCACCGTAATTTGACCCTCCGCCATTGAGGGTAGTGAGGAAGGAGAGGCTCCACTGCACCCTAGATGTATACGGTGCCTTCCATGATTTGGTGAGCTCCTCATGAACCCTTGGGAAGAAAGGTACTGGGGCAGAGTGTGGCTGGGAGTCATGCCCGGAGCCAAGAAACCAATCGTCCAGCCTCAAGCGTTCAGGGGTCGGTGGGGAATTCACCTCCAGCCCGATGCTCTTGGCTGCCCGGAGGACCATGGGCACCAGCTCCGCCTCAGATTCTTTCTGAGCAGCCACCGCTGTGGGGGGCTTCTCAGTTTTCTTTTCGGCTGATGCTGAGGAAAGCCCCTCCTCTGATGCAGCGAGAGACATCTCATCCTCTTCCAGGGCACTAAAGGAGACACTAGGTTCACCGCGGGATGAACCAGTTCCACCTTTCGGAAGATCCACAAGACTTTGCATTGGGAGATCAAGAGTCTGTGGGGACTTGCCAGGCAGATTATTCCTGATTGTCAACCTGAGGTCTGCCAAGCCACTAGCAGATAACCCGAGGAGCCTTTATGATCTGCCAAACTGGAAGGGGTAAAGGATGAAGCTAGCCTTCTAATACAAGAAAGCCATGACCTAAGCAAAGCCATGGACATGCACTCGCAATGAGGGCATGAACCATCTGTGAAAGCTGTCTCAGTCTGACTGAAGCTCAGACAAGTGAGACATGGCCATCATCAGAGGTGAGGAAATTCCAGAATCCAGAAGCATATGGTCGAAAAGACATCCCAGAGGACATGCTTCGTGAGCGTGCAGCTGTAAGAAATCTGCTCTTTTAGGCCGGGATTGCCAAGGGGAGGACCACGCACACAATTGTGCACCCAGTGCAGTCTCTCTGCTGGAATGCAGGGAACGCTCTGACTGAGGATCTCGAACAGGTAATACTTTTTCTTCTTGTTCTCCATCTTCTTCGTTTCACAAGAGTTCGGCTCTGAAGCAGAAAGCTAATGGTGGTTTGCATGGCCACTGGCCACTGGCCAATTCTCATTGGCTTTTTCTCCAAAGATCAAAGTCGATTGGTCTCCCAGACGGGATCCCCCTGATGTCAGTCAATGACGTAACGACTGATTGGCTGAATGGGACTAAAGGTGACAGAACAATATTAATGATTTCTTCTCTACAACGGACTTTGAATAGTAAACTATAAAACTATACATTTCAGAAGCTCTGGCTTCAGATTCCAGCACTTGTTACGAGACCACAATAAACCCTTCAACTGGTGAGCACCTTTTTTATATTTAAGATTTAATTTTATGATGATTTGTTTTGCTTTAACACCAAATGGCATTTAAAGGGACTATAACAAAACCGTTCACAATTTAAAATCCAGCCCTCAGGACATGTTTTGAATTCTGATGAGATTTATTTCTGTGGCAGTCATGAGGATCTGAAACACTGAGTTTCATTCTGTATTCGACCTCAGAAATGAGGAACATCTTGTAGATTCAGCCACAGTCCTAATGACATTTAAAGACTTCATTGTGTAAAATAGCACTTAAAAGTACATACAGTGGGGCAAAAAAGAATTTAGTCAGCCCCTCTTAAAAAGATGAGAGAGGGCTGTAATTTTCATCATAGGTATACCTCAACTCCTCGACTGACAAAATGAGAAAAAACAATCCAGAATGAAGAATATAAAGAATAAATATAAACAAAGAATTTATTTGCAAATTATGGTGGAAAATAAGTATTTGGTCAATAACAAAATTTAATCTCAATACTTTGTTATATACTCTTTGTTGGCAATGACAGAGCTCTCCTGTAAGTCTTCACAAGATTTTCACACACTGTTGCTGGTATTTTGGCCCATTCCTTCATGCAGATCTCCTCTAGAGCAGTAATGTTTTGGGGCTGTCGCTGGGAAACACAGACTTTCAACTTTCTCCAAAGATTTTCTATGGGGTTGACATATGAGGTTGCGGTTGGCTGGGCCACTCCAGGACCTTGAAATGCTTCTTACAAAGCCACTCTTTCGTTGCCCGGGCGGTGTGTTTGGGATCATTGTCATGCTGAGAGACCAAGCCACATTTCATCTTCAATGCACTTGCTGATGGAAGGAGGTTTTCACTCAAAATGTCACGATACATGGTCCCATTCATTCTTTTGTTTATACAGATCAGTCATCCTGGCCCCTTTGCAGATCCAAAAGCATTATGCTTTCACCCCCATGCTTCACAGTAGGTACAGTTCTTTGGATGCAACTCAGCATTCTGAGTCAAGCTGAGTTTTTACCAAAAAGTTCTATTTTGGTTTCATCTGACTATATGACATTCTCCCAATCCTCTTCTTGATC
>JAUCMS010000012.1:5903574-5927446 GCA_032357445.1 Enteromius radiatus | reverse complement strand
CAGGTGGGTTTGATTAGGGTTAGATCCAAACTCTGCAGTGCATCGGACCTCCAGGGTAAGATTTGAGGAACCCTGCTTTAGAGGGTCTTTTGTTTATGAATATATTAGGGGAAAAAGTCATTAGAAACTCTAAAATATAAATACCCCAGTAAAATCTGAAATATTTGAAATGTACATAGCAACACATAAATATGTAAAGGGCAAATGAAAACTCCTATTAGTGTCTTATATATAAATATTTCAAATTTCCACAAAGGAAGATGAAAAATGAATGCATTACATGGATTCAACATGACCTCCAAACTTCTGGCAGGACTTATGAAATATTCAGAGAAATTCCCAGAAAGAAAAATAATAAACACTAGAAAAATATATGTACTCTAAAGCTATAAGATGAGATTATATATTCAAGCATTTGAACCGTAAAAATGAACAAATTTCTGTAAATCTTGCTAATAAAGTAAATCTTCACCAGCTTCCAATGAAACATTTCCCTTGAAGAAATATTTCCCATGTCCTCGAGAGAGCGCCACACCTACACTACGAAACATAAACAAAAATATCATTACAAAACTCAGCCACATACTTTCAATCAACGTTTGTTCAAATGTAAAATATCTACATAAAATGGACATCACCTACCTAAATGGAGTTCCTTTAATATCAGTAAAGTAATAATCATTGTGCATCGTCAAGACACGTTTCTGGTGTGGAATAAATTAAAAGATAAAAAATGAAGTCCAGCTGAGGTGTATTTTTGATATTGTTTTAATAGCTTTATGACACTAATATTCTATATCTAGTTTTTGCATGCAAAGATAAAATCATTACCCCTTTGTCCACTGTTCTTTTTACTTCCATGGAGAAAGTGCCAGTTCGTCTGTTCACCATCGCTGTGCGTAACTACAAACAAACACATTCATAAAGCCGCACTTATTCACTTTAATACTATATCTCTCAACACTTTATGCAAGTTTGTGAACCTAATGCATAACAGGACTGGGAACCTGCAATGCATCTGCATACTTGCATAAAGTATGTTTGTGGCCTAAATGAATGCACTAATTAAAAACTGGTCCATACAACATCCTCTGTGTCCTCCCACTCCACCTCGGACAGGTCCACGCTGCTGTAACTGGGTTTCTTCCTCTTCTGGCCCTCCTGGTACTGCAGGAAGAGACACAAAAAGGACAGGAAGAGCTTTAGAGGACGGCAGTGCAGTTACAGTTAGGAACTGGGATCATACGGGCAACACAATGGAGACAGAAACATACAGTACATGGTGATAGAGGCCATAAATCTAGCATTTTTCACTCCTGCTCCATGGGTTTCCAACTAGCACTGTGCATTTATGGTGTGTAATCAGATGATGAAGCATGTTAAAGGTGCTGTAAACTATTTTGCTAACTTTCTCCAAAACGATCAAAGCAATCCCAAACGTGGAATATGATTGACAGGCACAAAGCATTTCTGATTGACTGGTTTTCTGATTGGCTTTAAGGCACGGACCGTTTCCCTGACTCTTATTTACTGTTTACAGAATCTGGTGCTGTCGCTGAGACAGCTTTGACTTCTGAGGACAGCTATTTTATTGGTATCTGTCAGTAGTTGGGGCATTTTATGTGTTATATTCCAAAAAGTTGCTTACAGCACCTTTACATAAGAAAAACATCCAATATGTGCAGCGCTGAGGGACTCCAGGAGCAGGATCGACAAACTGGAAATGAGTTTTGTTTACACGCTATCAGAGCAGCCAGTATTCGGCTTATGGGGATCTGTGTCAGAATAATCTGTCTAATCTTTTTTGCTCAGATTGGCTTTGGAAATTCAGTCAGTAAGTGGCTCTGTTCCAATCCCTAATGAGTTGTCTTGCCGTCTGCTATCTACACAGGCAGTATTCTAAACAAAATGGAAGTTACTGAATTCAAACAATTTAATTCAGAATTCAAACACTATGTAGATAGCAACTCAACATTAACGGAAGCAGCGTCTTTCAATTACATGCCAAGGCAACATTTCTTTTTTAAATTTAGTTTTTCCATCTAATATTTCCTTTTCTTTATTCAAGAGGTATGGTGCATAGCATGTTGCTAAGCTAATGATTCAAAATAGCAAACACAAAAATACAAACTGCATGTGCTTTTTTAGTATTATAAATATTTAGATTTATGTAGCTTTTATTCTTAGAGATATATATGTATATAAAATTATATTTTTTTTTACACAATTTTTTTTTCTAATTTCAAATTGAAATTTGTAAAAAAAACTTTTTTTAATTATTGTTATTATTTTTAATAACATTTTAATTATCATATATTTTTTATTATTTCTTTTATCTTTATTTCCTTTTTAACTTTATTCTTATTTTATTTTAATTAATTAATTAACATCGCTAACTTTAATTTTTTTAAATTAGAATTTTTTTCACAGAATGTTTATTTTATTTAGTTAGTTTGGTTACTTTAATCAATAAAAATACTTAAAATATTTTAATAGTTGCAAAGAAATATTAGTTAAAATATTAAAATTATTAATTATATGGACCCTTTTTGTCTCATTTTATATACTTTTCAGTTAATACAATATGCTGTATATACATTTATGTAAAAACTTCCCTTCCAGCAGTGCATTCTGGGATATACATGAATATCACATATAATGTCCAACACAAATTTTTGCTGAAACATTCGTCCAGACATTCAGCTCACTAAGGTTTGGAAGAGAGCATACAAATATCTATAAAGCTAAGTAAGAATGTTACTTTGTGTCACACTGTGTACTTACACTAATGATATACATTTTAGAATATACCACATTCACGAATGTTCCTGTTGATCTACACTGAGTCAGTGTGGTCTACAAAATACACACTCTTAACACACACTCAGAAGCCTTGACTGATGCACACCACCGCTACGCAAACACAAACTAATACACAGCAGCACTGGAGCCACATTACGACGAGAACACCAACACGTTCACGACACACAGAGACGCACACACACGCAGTCACGCGTGGTCACTGAGAGCGGGGTGAGGGGTGTCCCTGTGAAGGGTGAGTTACCTCAGTGCTCTGATCAGCCCTGGCAGGCACATGAATGGGCTTTTATTCCTGCATGCAATATATCAGAGGAAAAGGGTTGGGATTACAAAAACTACATCTCCCATGATGCACTTCAGCGTCCCACCAGCGCTCTCACAAGCACACACTGCATGTGTGGGTAGATTTTACCTGAGCCAGCTTGTCGTGGTGTGGATGTAGTTGACTGTATCATATTTTAGCTCTATTTTAGGTGGTGTTCGAAAACATAATCCTAATATAAGGCTAGAAATGCACCCGAAAGATATCAGTCCTTACCAGGGGCCTCAGGTCGGGATGTGTCAGGATATATCCGTTACTGGTAATGGCAAACGCATATCCATGTATTCCTAGCTGGAGAAAAGAAGATAAGATTTTTTTAAATGATAGTATTACTTCACCCCTGCCCACTTTAAGATACAGCAAGTGTAAAATCGAACAGATTAAAATTGATTTTGGATTTATTGGTGGTAAGAGCCTACCTTGTGCTTCGGGATGGTTTTCATTAACTCCTGAATAGGGATGTCAGTCCCTACGACGCCCAGCAGGATGCCTTGGTATTTCTGCGGAGGGACACATGCTGTCAAATCAAACTATTTTCACTTTATTTTTTGAATATATGTATCAGTAGCTACATTCATAGGTACTCATATATAATGTGTGCACATTTACTTTTGGATAGACAAACAATTTAACGTTTTTGTATTAACTATCAACTTATTAAGTATGAAATATAAGTAAAACACTGTCAGTGTTAGTGTACTATTTAATGATTTTTTAAATCTTAGAAATCCTGAAATAATAAGTCTTTAAAGTTATATGATAGATATCTTGTCTATGTCTATCTTGTGAATGAATCATTTAGATTAAATATTTTTAAAATATTTTTTCACACAACAGATCTAAATGATTAGTTTAGATTAAAATTACTTGTTACTAATAAAAATGTAATAAATAAAAATTGTTGTTATAGTTCCATAGGGAAACTTTTTAGAATATATGATTGTCTTTTTTAATTAGATTTAATAAACATATTAACATTAATACTGTATTACTATTGTTATTAAAATTTTTATTTTATAATAGTTCCACATGGAAACTTTGTAGATTATACATTTTAGAGCATACGTTAATATTGATTGTATTTGGTTAATATTAATTATTAATACTATCAACATCAAAATTAAAATCAATACAATATTAAGACAATAGAAGCTATATAAAATCAGCAAAAGGGATAAAGTATGCAAATGCTAAGACAGTCTCAGTTAGCCTTATGCAATGCACAATTTTATATAACAAATAAATAATATTAAATATAATATAAATAAATAAATATAATATAATATATTAAGATTAATTACTAATAATGTGAAAATGTCAAAATAAAACTAGTATGAATATTAAAATTAGTAGTTTTTATACAGAAATATATAATATATAAATATATACGTTTTTAATACTTATTAATACAAAAATATGTGTTTTGTTACACACATACATACACAAACACACACACACACTGCTCACCGTTTCATTCTTGGTGCTAAACACAGGCATGGCGACTGTGGTCATCGGGTTTGGGCCTTTATTCTCTCCGAGCTGCTGACAGATCAACAGAAAACTTTCAGATTTAAACTTACATGAACATCTGAGAAAAACACACACATAATAAAGACTTTGGATGGACATTAATCGCCAGGGCCGGTTCATACGCTCACACTGTGTTGTCCTACCGGCCTTCAGATCAAGGAAGTTGCTGCGACATGAAATATTCAAACCACTGTTTTGATTAATGGCCGTGCGAGGTGTAGACAAGTGAAGGGTGATCTGGTGAAGATGGTTCGTCTCTGTAGCTGAACTGTAAGCTCAGCTGCGGGCACGATGAGGGCTGACATGATTTAACGCATGAGCTCGCTGAAACTAGGTCTGCTATTCCCTCACCTCAGCCTTATGTGTGTGTGTCCATTATGCATGTTTTACAGTGGCCCTTGAGAGGATTTGTGAATGCAGTTGTTTGTGTTTGTTAAAGAAGAAAACAGAAAGAAACATAATTTTGTAAAACATACCATACACAATTACCAAACCAAAACAATTCTCTTCAAATATTAAAGAGATAGTTCACACAAAAATTCTGTTTATTTACTTTATTTACCTCAGGTCATCCCAAATCTTATTTATTTTAGGGGAACAATAAAATACAAAAAAAAACTGCATTAAAAGTGTTCCACTAATCGATTTTGTGCTGTATTAAAAGTCTGAAAAGATTAACATTTTTATAAATTTTTTGCTGAAAAGTAGTAGTTTTCAAATCCATTTTCTGGTCACGTAAATTTCATATGTGGCACATCAAAACATGTCCTTTTGGATTTGGCATCAATGACATGAAATGTCAGTCTTTGGGTTGTGTGTCTTATGACTAATCAAATTGTTGGCATCAAAACTGGTGTGACATGTTTAAACATACCATATTTAAATGTCATATGAATATAAATGAGCTACATCAAAAGAAAATTATTTAAAAGTTTGGGGTCAGCAATATTTTTGAAAGAAATCTCTACTGCTCATCAAGGATGCAGTTACTTCATTTAAACATTTGTACAGTACAAACAGCAATATTGTGAAATATTATTGCAATTTATAATAATTGTCTTTTTTATTATATTTTAAAAAGCATTTTATTCCTATGATCAAAGCTAAATTTCTGAACATCATTACTCCTGTCTTCAGTGTCACACGATCCCTCAGAAATCACTGTGCCGTAAGATTTCATAACTTTTCTTATTATTGGGAATGTTGAAAATAGTCTATATTTATTTATAGTCTTATCTACCTATTATTATAGAAATATTATTTTTCAGGATTCTTTAATGAATAGAAAGTTTCAAGTACAGAATTCAGTTAGTAATCTTTGCCTACACACCAACACACACACACACTCATACTTGCATTTGTGGTTTATGGGGACTCTCCATAGGTGTAGGGTTAACCCTAACCCTAACTGTATGTGGTATTGTCCTACACTGATCCTACACCTAAACCTACAGGAAACTATGTGCAGTACATAGGTGGAGCATAATCTGAAAATAATTGCTGTGAACAGTTTGATTATTTGGTGAGCTATCCCTTTAAATCGTGTTTGCAGTGTGTAGCATTAAGCATCATTGGCTGTACTGTCAGATTGACAGGTTTGTTTCTAAAACAACAGCAAAAATCTCCCCCAGTCCCACTGAAGTGGGATATAAAGTCTCTCTTATTCTGTCTCACATTTGAGAGCTCAAAAAAAAAAAAACCCTCAACCTCAGTTTGAGTTTAGTCCAACATTTGTTCAGTCTGGTTGGCTTCGTGCAGAACACTAGAGGTGTATCCTGCAGGAGCCAAATTGAAATCTGTGAATTAACCTTGTGCTTCCTCCCACTCCTCTCCTTCCCCCCTCTTCCCTTCTCTCTTTCTCCCAGTCTCTGCCTCTCTCACCCCTCTCTGCTCCAATGTCAGTTTTATTACGGCTTTAGGAGATAAAAGCCAATGATCCACAAAATGATGAATGGGGTGTCTCAGTGGCCAAGATACAGCAACACACACTCCGGAGAACAATTCCCAACACCCTACGCCTATGCCCGTGTGTGTGTGTGTGTGTGTGTGTGTGTGTGTGCGTGTGAGAGAGAGAGGAGGGTGTCAAAGACATCGGGTAGGTGTGAACACTTGCATTTGTGTGTGTGTGTGTGTGTGTGCGTGTGAGTCGCTCTTATCAGAAATGGTCTGGCACAGCGGTCGGTGTTGCAGTTCATGACATACCCAGCAGAGTGAAACCAAAGCCTATCTCTGACCACATCTCGCCCTCTCTGGCTCTTATCTATCGCTCTCTCAGGCTGCTTTTTCAGGCTTCTCTGTAGAACTTTGCACCACATCCACGTTCAAGAACTAATAAAACCTTTCAGATTCCAGAAACGGAATGCTGAAAGCAAATTACAATGAGGAAATGCTGCAAGACACCAGTGACAGAATGGACACAAACAGGCTCTGTTCCAAAGCCTAGTCAGCTGCCTTGCTGACTACCGTCTACATAGGCAGCATTCTAACTAGGAGAACGATTTAGAACATTCTGTTTCTAATGTCATACAAGTAGTGCTAAAAAGTGCAAGAACAAACCTCTAACAAGCATGATACTGGAATTAGTAAAATAATCACATTTTAATTGCAGAACTATTTTAGTTACATTTTTCAGTACGGAAAGTATTCCGATTTGATCATAAAACAATATGGTAATTTGCTTGCTTCATATTTTTATGGAAATCATAATATACTACCATTCCAAAGATGATGCATGAATGCATGCATGAATATTTAGGACCATGTGATATTTCAGTCTTTTCTAATAAATCTGCAAAAAAATGTCTACAATTCTGTGTTTTTCTGTCAGTATGGCGTGCTGTGTATACATGAATGAGGAACAAAAAATGAACTTAAATGATTTTAGCAAATGGCTGCATTATAACAAAGAGTGAAAAATTTAAGGGGGTCTGAATACTTTCTGTATGTACATACAATCTACAATTTATACACTCAGAAGATAGGTACAAAGCTCTTTTTTTTTTGCATGCATGCATGCATTCATGCATCATCTTTGGAACGGTAGTATATTATGATTTTCATAAAAATATGAAGCAAGCAAATTACCATATTGCTTTATGGTCAAATTAAGCTATGCATCACTTTCCCAGTGAGACCATGTGTACCTTTTTTTCTTAAAGTCTATCTGTTTTGTCCCCCTTTAAACTTGTTGCAGTGCATTCTGGGATTGCCTGGTTCACTACGTGCTGCCATCAAAATCTTAGGAGGAACAGCCTTCATGTTGTGCGCGCCCTTAAAATGCTGCCTCCGTAGGCAGCTCGCTAGGTTTGGGAACAGAGCCACAGAGACACCGGTTACGACTGTTACCTTGTGCGCCTGTGCGAGCTATAGGGACACAGGGAGAAAAATAATATGTGTCATTGACATGTGCTCACGTCTACACACATACAAGAGACACACTGCACGGTGTGTGACCTGATCTGCTTCTCGTAGTGCTCACTGAATGGAAGAGTGTCTTGATGAGACCTTCAGGGAGTTAACGGAGCTACTAATGAGGACTGAGTTGCATTTTATGAAGGTGAATGATTGTAGAAAACACATAGATTTTGTAGAGAAAATACTTTGGATGTTTTAGACAAACCCTTAGCAAGCCCTTGCAAAAATGTACCATAGTGACATTGATTTCTGCTAAAATACCATAGTTACTACACGTGTTGTTGGAACTGTAAATAAACAATAAAATAATATTACAGAGAAGTTTGTTTTCTGTTATTTTATTTTTGATAACTAAAACTAAAAGTGTGGTATTTTATTTACTAAAATATTTATTTCAGTAACTGTTGTATTTTTGCAGAAACTATGGTTCACATTGTAAGTTTCTGTAAGGGATACGGATGCTGTACACACACAACACGGCGTGATTAGTTATACTTACTGCGCTGTCCACATAGGCTTCAGTCCACACTGTGTCATGTTCATGATCGATAACTTTAGGTCGGCTCATCACGTGCAAATACCGCATCACGTTCTCCTGAACGTCAGCCAGTGTTGAGATCTGGCTAAAGTAACCTGCACAACACACAGCACAACAACACTGCAGATTAACCTTTATATATATTGCTTGAAATATATTTGGAGAAATAGAATACTAACAACGAAAAGATTAAAATAATAGAAAAAACCTAACAATTTCTATGAACTCTGCAATACCTTCTTTTAAAATGTATTTATAATACCTTAAAATACATATTATGATGCTATCAAACTATTTACACTGTCACATTTTATTTTATTTTTTGTTCACATAAAGGCTGCTCTTCTCAGAATCCTGAAAATTCTACAAAAATATTAAGCAACTGTTTTCAGAATTGATCATATTAATTAATGTACAAATAAAATGTGACAAAACAGTACAAATATTTGAAAAGAAAGGTTATTTTAAATTGTACTAATATTTCACAGTATTGCAGTTTTTACAGCTTACTGTACACATAAAAGCATATTTGGTGAGGTTTATGTTCAAATTTGACCAACCCCAAATTTGACAGATATTAAAAAGCACTAAAAGCATTTTAGTAACACTTTGCATTAAGTCTGTAAATATATTGCATTTTTACAGATTTACTTACTGCAACACATTATTTTAAAATGTATTTTTAATGTATTCTTTTAAGAGGTATTCATAATTTGGTTATTATAACTTTTAAGTTATTTATAATGTATTCCTAATTCATTTAAATAGAAAATATGAAGAGCTTGTTTTCAAAAACATAACTCTGTACAGTATATAACAAAGGGAATATAACAAAGTATTGTGATTAAATTTTGTTATTGACCAAATACTTATTTTCCACCATAATTTGCAAATAAATCCTTAAAAAATCTGACAATGTGATTTTCTGTTTTTATTTTTCATATTTTGTCTCTCATAGTTGAGATATACCTATGATCTTTTTAAGTGAGAGAACTTGCACAATTGATGGCTGACTAAATACTTTTTTGCCAAAGTGTATATATGCATATATCATTACACTTATAAAGACAATATAGTGGCTGATTTTTAGATGCATTTTCCATCCATTTGGCAGTGCTGAAAATGTGCATGTACTACTGTAGAGGCTCCAGGTGCAGAGCTAGAAACTCTCAGCATGGTGTGTGCGTGTGTGTGTGTGTGTGTGTGCGCGTTCCTCATCCCGCAGCCAGTCATCCATGACGTGGGCACATGGGAGTGATCAACGCTGTGCAGCCACAGGAGCCGAGCTGACAGGAAGAGTGATTTAGGCTCAGTTGACCCTTGACCTCTGCATGTCAGCTCTGCGAGTTGAGCCAGTTTCCGTCACACTCCCATCAAGCACTCAACACCCACGTGATTTCCTCCAGCCTCCACACCAATAAAACCCACATGCCTGGGTTTAGCTCCCGTGACCAGCAAAACCCAGCCAGGATAATTAATTAACTAATTAGTAAAAATTAAAATGGAATGTAAATCAAATTCAGCTCGTCGTTTGGAAGATCACCCCAACCCAAAACAAAAGCACAAACCTTTATTGGCACACGCCATCCATTTTAGGTTATCAGCAAACGCAGATTCACGACCAATCAAGTATGGGAATATACGAACCTATGGAGAAAAAGAAAAGACAATGTAATCTCATGAGCTACAGTCACATGAGTAGCTTTTATCTTGGCATGCTACAGTCTCAAATAAGTTGAATTCGTACAAACAGTTTCTCTTTGTATCTCCGTGCTGAAAACACACATGCAGCAGATCTATGAATTTAAACCAAAGAATCTGCTTGTTTCCCACAATGCAATTTCCCAACGTCAGGGTAAATCCTGATTACTTGATTACTCATTAGAAAACAACTGCCTTGGCGCATTTACTTAATTACACAACTTGTGTAACAAACCAGCTAGGAAAATTGGTTGCCATATGTTCTCAAGATTCAGTTTTAGTACTCAGAGCAACAGTGTTTCAGTGCATCAATTATTTTTCTTTTTTTATATTTTTTTTTTTTTTTTATTAGCCAAAATTATTTTAATGCTTATACATATATTAAGTTTTGTTTTTACATATTTTTAAAGCCAATATCAATTGAAAAATGCATCTAAACAATGTACAAATTAATTTAGTGGTCAAAAACACTAAATGCTTGTGTCAAGATGCTCTTGCTGCGGAAGAAAAAACAACAGCCAAATGCAACAATCGAAAAGTACAGAGAACAAAAAGATGTGTATTTATTATTTGCTTAATAGATCTTGTCAAAAATGTACATCCTTGAATGTTTATTTAATAATTTGAGCACATGAAGGTGGTCTCGAGATACGGCTGTGTAAACACAACCATTTCTCCCGATGTTTCTTCTCTGGGCACTTTTTCATTCTCCATCCCTCCATTTCTCAGTACATTGCTCCTGTCTCCCATGTATAAATGGTTTTTGATTCCAACCAATACTGAGCGGTTACACCGCAGTGGGCCAGCCACGATTCACACACTCACACACACACACACTCCTTCTGCAGGCTGTAAAAACGCATTTCTCCCCCCAACGATTAGGACATGAGACGCAGACTTACACATGCGACAAATACAGGCCAGAAATGTTCACTTAACGTGTTCATCTGAATGCCGAATGCTTTATGAACACGTCTGGTAGCGCAAACTGCACCGTAGTCGGCAAACACAGGTTCGCAGGGTCAATCGGGTGACTGATTCAGCACCGCCAAGGGCAGATACACGAGCAAACCCTCCGAATCAGTTTATTCAACACTTTCCCCCCCATGTCTGAAGAGTGTGTCAAATAAGCTGGTGCTGTCAGCAATTCAATATACATTAACACACTTTTTCAGACAACCACCGCAGGAGCCAAACACAATTCTTCAAAATGTCAAAACGCTCTCAAAAGGGAATTTTACACTTGTGCAGAGGTGGAAAAAGCAATCATACCTAAATCCATAAAGTAAGAGAAAACACGCTGCACTTAGGCAGGAAACGAACCAATATACTTAAAAGGAATTATGCTGCAGTTTACAATCTATCTCAAGTAAGATTTAATAACACATATTTATGATTCTGATGCTTTTAAACTGAAAAATGTGGTTGTTATGTGCCGAAAACCTCCTTTTTGATCATTTTCTTAATCTTACCTTGCGTTCAGGCCAGTTATATTTGGCGAAGACATCATCGTGCATTTCAGTGGCTCCATCTGTTACCAGCATGATCGCCTGACTACATGAACTTCCTCGGCCGGTCTGATTAATCTGCACAGTGAGAGGGAGCGATAAGGAGACATGAGAGAGAGAGACTTTTCATTATGAGAATGAGAATTCAGCTTGACGGAATAAACTCAAACTATCAGCCTTAGAGAGATTCACTCACACATAAAGCTAAAACTTAACAACAGAATCAAACAGGAAATTGTCTTCAAAATGGTTTCTGCATCTACTTTGCCAGTCTGTGAAAAGAGATATATTAATTCTTTGTAATATGCAGACAATAGACAACAGAATATGCAAACAGATGACATACGGTTTCTTTCAGTTGAAACAGCTCAGATTTACATTTAGTCTAGGACTAGTCTTACGCTATTTTCTATTTTTATATATATATATATATATATATATATTTATTTATTTATTTATTTATTTATTTTAATTATGGCAAAACTGAGTTTTCAACATCATCAAGTGTCACATGATCCTTCAGAAATCATTCTAATACAGTATTAATGAGCTAATGTTTAAAATCATTTTTGAAATACATTACATTTTTGTGGAAGATTTGATACTTTTTTTAAAAATAGAAAAAATGTGTATTTTTATAAATGTTGTTACTTTCATTAAATAAGTCCTTGCTGAATAAAAGTAAAAAATAATAATGCAAATAATAATAATAACAACTTACTGACATCCTTTTGAAGGTAGCGTATAATCTATTAACTTATATTAAAATGAACAAAACCTTATCATTTTCCAAACCCTGTTTTCCAGTTTCCTTCCAAAAGAATACAAAACAGGATCATTTATATAATTTTTACAGATGGACTGAGCAGTAAATGCTATATAGTATCAAAAAAGATACATTACTGCTATAATAACCTGCATTATTGATGATAATCAAGCTTTGGACTCTCTATTATTGTCTTTTCCGCCAAAAAAAACTTTACTGCGGTGCGGTGCATGATGTCATTCGAAAAATCAAAGACTGCTGCATCTATTTCGTTCTTTTTTTCTTTTTTTTTTACTTTCAACCAATCAGACACAAACACAGTATGCGGTCCTTTAAAGGGGCTGGACTCTTGCTTTTACGATTACCATATTAATGGACTGGCTCTAATGAATGTGACAAATACAGATATAACCCTATCCTCCTTTCTGTCTCTGCGTTTCTCCCCTCCTCGCTCTTTTTTCCGCGAGACTAGTGGTCTGAGAAAAGAGAGATAAAGGGCACAACCGGACCGACTTTGAGCACTATCTCGTCTGCAATTGCTTTCTCTTTCATCAGCGTATTAATCAGTGCTGCCAATTACCACAATTAATCACAGGGAGAGATAGAGGTGTCTCGAGGAGGGGCTGGAACAGCGAGACAACACACACACACACACACACACACACACTTGTGCGGGAGCAAAACGAGAGCTGTCATGATACCGGACCTCTGTAATCTCACGCTTTTGGTAATCTTCACCTACCTCATTTAAGATAGTGAACGCTTCAGTCAGTGCATTGCCCAGGAGCCCAATTCCTTTGGCGAATAACTTGTCCAGATGCTCTTTAAAGTGCTGATGAATAAAAACATGTGAAATGGCTTTCAGATATGTTTTAAGAGTCCTAATTTCACTGAAAATTAGGTAATTACAGCTAAAAGTCTGTGCTATTGTTTAATAAGAGAAAGACATACATCCTTATTAGTACTGTCAGCTTGAACGAGGGTGCCGTTTAGACAGGGCTCCACATAATGGATCTCTTGGTTGTACTGGAAACACAAGAAATATTAGACACAGTGAGCATTAATTAAAAATGGGGATTCAAATTGATATTCTAAAGGGTGCTAATTATTTCACTTATGGATTTATTAACTTATTTTGTAAGTGTATGAACAAATTGTAACTTTGAAAACAATACAAATTAATTGCTTTTTTCTCTTATGCTCACCAAAGCTGATTTTATTTGATCAAAACACTATAAAAACAGTAATACTGTGAAATACTTTTACAATTTAAAATACCCATTCTAATACATTTTAAATGTAATTTATTCCTGTGATCAAAGCTGAATTCATTACTCTAATATTCTGATTTGCTGCCTAAGAAACATGTATTATTTCTTTCATTGCTAAAATCTTTTTGTGAAAAGCATGAACTTTGAAAACCATCAGTTTTTTTTTTTAATTCTCTAAAGTATTTTCATCAATTTAATGCATTCTTGCTTTCTTAAAAAGAAAATAAACTCTTACTGACCCCAAACAATTGTTTATCATATTTCTATAATAATAATAGTACATTTAATGAATTATACTAAATTATTATTTAAATTAATTTTCATTTTGACATTTAACATTTCTCTTAGCAAACCACGTTAGATGAAGTTTACAACAAGCCAATGTTCTAGAGTCGTTTTTTACTTTATTGTTAACAATTCAGGTTTGGATTGAGGCTGTGGAAACTGATCAGCTGGATTTGGAAAGATATTGACATTCATAAACTCAAATGAAGAGGAAGAAGGCTAAGCTTGAGAAAGCTTTATCTGTTGAACTCACTGCTATAATGTTAAAGAAGTCATCATCCCCGAGGGTGTCCAGTATTGAAGCCACCGTCTGTCTGGCTATAGTCAGTCTTAAACCCTTCATACTGCCGCTGACATCCACCAGAATCACCACATCTTTAGGAGAAGTGGCCGCCTGGATATACCTGAGACAACCAGCATCAGCACAGAATTGCTAATAGATGAATTCACACGTAAAGTGTTAGGAAATCAAATAAAAGGTTTGGTTCTAATGTACCCTATTCTTTAAAATGAAATAAAAGCTTACAGATATCATTCTCACCAGCAGAAAACAAATAAAAATCAGAAAAAGAATCATTTAAATCAGGAAAGTTGCACATACCATTTTCTGTTCCTACAGTCAAAAGCAATTACACCATGTTCATCAGGATGCCATTTCACACCTGAGAACACACATTGTGTAAAACATATATACACACACGCGCATACAGTATACATCCATAACTCAAAACTGTTCTTAATAACTTCAGCGTTTCACGTTTATTGTTTTACAGTTTGCAGACTCTTTAGTTAGAAACCAAAGAGATTACATCTCTGCCAGTTCAGCTCTTTAACCACATCTGTTTAGCACAAATAGCTAATATATGTAAATTTGGCATAATGCTATAAGATGTAAGATGTGATTTAGCCCGCCACAGGCTTTGATTAATGGAATGAATTTTCTCTTATGTCCTCTCTGATGGTCTGTAAAATTAAAACATTAGTGAAATCAGCCAGTTTGATCTTCATCAATTCCTGCGCTGACATAATGCAACATTACGCACCTGGGTATTGTCGGAAAAAACCTTTAGCGCTTCCAAAGTACTGCCAAATAAGAGTCGGGTCCCTTTTGAAGTTATCCACGAAAACTTTGTTCAGGGCTTCCGACCAATAGACTCCATTAACTATATCAGGATCTAAAAGGACAGAGAGTGAGAAAAGTTTAATTAAAGCATCATTTGACTTCTTTTTTGACCTTTAACCCTTCTTTCATTCACCGGACAAGCCAAAAGTGGAGTGCTTAAATCGTCTCATCCAGTTCCACCCCTCCTTCTGCTTCGAGTCCGACCAGACTCCATAAAAAAACCCTTTGCCTTTGTCCTCCAGCACACAAAGCGCCGCCACTGAAAGGCCATTACGAGAGCACACAAAGGGACGAGGCGCATCCACCGTGCGTGAGCGGCCACTGCGGCATAAACCACATCACAAAGCCAACAGCTACTTTCAGAGTGATTACTCTGTTCTCACCGCACTCTTCGCTGGGGCATCGAGCCCTTGGCTTTGTTCGCTGCGTTGTCCCCAGGTAGTTATTGACCCGTAGTGCTGCAGTGACACTGAGGAGTTGGTTCTTGGATCAGTAACTTCAGAAGGACCTGAGGTGGTTGGCTATTATCACTGCTCTATGACATACTAACTTAACTATCTCTATCTTTCACTCCACAACATGGGGAAGTTTCTGTAAGGACACTTGGGAGCTTTTTATTGAGAAATAAAATAACACGTTTAAACTTTTAAACTGTTACTTTCTCTGTTTCTCAATTTATCTGCAGAGGACCCATAAATTAACACATTTATTGTGCTGCATGTACGGCATAAACTGTAAACCTGTTTTTATATTACCAATGAAAGGTTTGGAATCATTGTCAACAACTAAAAAAAGCTTTTGCTGCTTAATATTTTTATTATACAGGAAGAGAGACACACCACCATTCAAAATGATGAGGTAAAATAAACAGTATATTAATTTTATTAAGCAAATAAATTGATCAATAAATTGACTGCAAAAAATTATTAATATAGCTTTTTTATTCACCATATAATCTTGAAAAAAGCATCATAGTTTCTACAAAATAATGATAAGTAATAAGAACTATTATTAAAAACAGAGCACCAGTAATAATTGGTAAAAACTTATTTTAAATGATAATATTTCATAATATACTCTCAATAATTCCAGATTTTGACTGATGAAAAATGCATTAAATTACTTTCACTGTGAATAATTCATTCTTGCATGTATTTAATTTTTCTTTCTTTTTTTAAAAAGATAATTCATTAAAATAAATTATTTGTTGCTACATCCATTTCATTGCAACTTTAAGCTGGAACTGCACTATTTTGTTGCACAAAGCATCTTTCTCCACTGATAACGGTTCTGATGACAAAATACACTTCTTAAATCAAAAATATTTCATTACATTACAGCAGATGTTTTACCAATTCTCAATTTTCAGAGGCATGAAAGAACTGATGCTTCGCTCATCCTGCTGCTCAGGATAGTAACCTGTTTTGGGACCGTGTGTTCTTGTACTGCCATCAACCAATCAATGTATCATATCCTGTACGTCCAGGTAAAAACAAGATGCATTACCTTTATTGTACATGTTGGTTGGCACCTGCACCACGCTGAGGCTGAGGTTGACGGATAGGTTATTAAAATGATCGTTGGGTTCCAGGAGAAACTCTCCTCCCAGCTCCACACTGTTCCCGTCTTCATCCACCTCGTTTATAAGCACAGCGTTGAAATACTCGTACTGTTGGAAAAAAGAGAAAAACAGATTAATATATAAGTATCAAGCTACTAGAAAAAAGAAAATGTGAATTTAAAAAATTTACAAATCTAGCAATATTACACTAGCATTGAAAAGTTTGTATTTAGTCACATTATTTTAATATAGGTTTTCTATTTCATATATATGTGCTGTTCTTCTCAGCAAAAAAATCCAGAAAAATCAGAGCAGCACAACTGTTGTTTTAATAGTAGCATTAATAATAATGAAAAGGAATGTTTCAATTATGTTGAAAATTCATCTTTGAATCACAGGAGTAAATTTGAAAAATCTTTAAAAAAAATATGAATGTTTATACTATATTTTAAATCACATAAATGGCGAGTAAACAAACATTAATAAACCTAATCTAAATAAATATAATATAATATAAATCTGTAATGCTTAAATAGCAACTTTGGTCCTGATCTTTTTCCAAAAATGTTAATATAGAAATTTCTGAAATGCAGAATTTGTCAAATATGAGTACAGTTTAAAGCACTTCTGTGAGATTTAAAAATGGTGCAACTTAAACCATAAAAAATGTTATTTTATGGATAGCATGCACACACACAAACATTTCTCACCGTTGCCCCAGTCGAACTATAAAGGATAACGAACGAAGAACATTTAGATTGTGTCCAGAGGCCCAGCGTGATTAAACTACCTCTCACTTTACTGGACCAGAGGTCATTCTGCGAAAAGAGGCTATCTATCTGTTAGGTGAGTGTACTTGGTAACACCTTTGTGTTTACCATTAAGCGGTGTGTGTATGTGTGTATGCACTTGACTACAGCTCCTGTTGGGGAGGGGGGCATCAGTACAAAGCCCAGCAATGACAGCTCATACCACGGCTGGGCGCTCCGGTGATACACCCCTGGAGGGGCGGAGGGGGAGCGGAGTCGAGAGGAGAAACGCTCCACACTCAGCATTTCTGACAGCACTGCGACAAGCTTTTGAGGGTTATCAACAAACAGCAGGAGCAGGTGCTGCACACCCGACCGAATCCTGGTCTCAGTGGGTTCTGAGTCAGAACTCCTCGTTCAAAGAGTCACGGTCAGAACCATTTCATCCAGACCTTCAGAAACATTCAGTCTCGGCCAGAGTAGCTTGTATATACTTACACTGAGGCGGGGGGAAAAATCGACAATAACAAACGTCCATGTCATATCCTGCATTTTTTGGTGCTTTTTTATACTCTGAATATCTGTAATTGATTCATTTTTTAGTTAATCAACATCAAAATAAATAACAATGTTCTTTTAATAAATCATTCTTAGACAGCACTAATTAAATTATATATATATATATATATATATATATGTATTAAGCTTCTGACTAGTGCTATCAGGCTACAAATTATTTAAGAAATGTATTATATTTATACATAATGATATGTATATATTATATAATGAATATATACAAACATAGAGAAATGTATGTTAGGTCTAGAAATTATTTTAAAATAAGGTGAAAGGTTATTGAATAAATAGGAGAGAGAAGTTTTCTGTTACAAAAGCCACAAACTGAAATATAGAGGCTGCAATCTGACTCTTTCACTATAATTAGTTACGTGAATAAAAAAAACATTTATGAATCATTGGAAATGTATTCTTACGTATAACAGAATGAGCGCATGAATTCATTACGGAGGGGGGATACTATTATTTTAAACGTATTTTGCTTCAGTGAATTTTCCATTTGTCCCTGAATAGCGCAGCCAACGTGGAGTCATTTATCTTAGTCGGAGTGCGGAGGCCGGAGAGTGGGGAGGGCTTTCCAACACATAAATATATATATAAAAATAATTCACTTCAAGAACTAAGCTGGAGGTCACGTACAGGACATTTGCATAAAGCAGGGCCACAAGATTACGGCAAAGAATGTGAGGGGCTTTACCGTTAAAACATCTCCTTATTCTAAAGAACACAATTCAATTACTTATTACAACCTTTAAAACATCCATTATAATAGAAGCATTTTAAAAATGAATATGCATGTAATTTTAGATGGGTTTTTCTGACAAAGTGGCATAAAAGCATTAGAACGACTGGGATTTTTCGTAACAAAGAACTGTCCATGGTTCTGAAATCATCACGTGATACTGCAAAGCATACTGTACAAGTGTACAAACTCTCTTACCTGTAGGTCAGGGTTCTCCTCATGCTGGAGATGAGCTTCTTCTGCTGCCTCTACAAGCCTCTACAGACGACAGAGAAAACAGTAGAAACTAAGATGATTGATGGCAAGACGCACAGGCTTCTTCTTTACAAGAGCTGTCAAAGATGAAAGCTATAGCTAAGCTAAAGTTATAACTTTCAATAAATCTTTAACAAATATATTGCATATTATAATGCTTTGAAAATTCCTTTTGACTATACATATACTCATATTGACTTTCAATAATAAACCGACCCTGAGAAACATTCCCCAGAGAATAAAAGTGACAACCTCTGTCATTAAGAGTTATGGATTAAATAGTCGTAATAAATTATAACAGTAATTGTATAAGGCGACCTATTTAATGTAATAATGAAACAGTTTAGTTTACCTGCTGCTTGCAAACAGGTTGTATATGAAGTGGCGGCTTGTTGCCTTGCGGCAAACACAATGTTGTGTGTGTAAAGGACAGGGTATGTTTTGTTGTCATTGAAAACTGCTGGCATGCATTTTTAGTTACATGCCGGCATAATTGCTTCCAATCCACAAAGCGCTTTAGGAAAAATAATTAATACTTGTCGCATTTCAAGGAAATTATAGCAACATAACCAAAACCGAGGATTTGTGCCAATTTATAAACACCCTCTAGAAATATAAGACATGGCTGCTCTGTAAAACATAATAATAGTAATAAAACTAGGTTATGTTTATGAAAAAAGAAATCTTTGTTTATGCATGTCAGCAATATGTTGAGTTAAAAACAGGGTGAGAATTAGCCTAGCCTATAGACTGTCGGTTTGTTTTCACCCAGAAAGACGGTCAAAACAAAAGGATGGGGGTGGCTTGCGTGTTCTTTTTTTTAGTAGTGTTTTCAATCGCCTCGTCAACCACAAAAGCTAAATCACGAGTTAGTTATAGCTCGTAGTTTCACCTCTCGACGAACAGGCGGCGCTAGCGAACGGATTAGCACGCTTACCTGAGGAGGTGAGTAACTTTTTCCGTTGTTATTATAATCGGTCTGAACTTCAACAAACATGACCAATATACGCATTTATGGTTTCGGAAGAGATTTAAATAAGATATATGTTCTAAAAAAGTTAGTTAACTATTAGTTTACTGCTGAACTGTTAAATTACACCCTAAAAACACAGACTACAGCTTTGGCTCTTCAGAGAAATCGACAACCCTGGAAGACAGCTTTTAGTTTTTTTTACCTATTTAATCCTTTAACCATGTAACTTTTAAACAGCTTTCAACCAATATTTCAGTGAAATATGTTAGTCAGCGCGCAGATTTCTGCGGTGTCTTATGCTCGTGAACAGAAGATGCGCGCGCTTGAGAAGGTCAGCATAAGCAGGACATCACTTGAGCATTTATAGATGTAACATATCTATCACAAATAGGTTATAGCCTATAACAAAAACATTAGAGGCATGTTAAAAAAAAGAATAATACGGTAGATAAACTATTTCCACGTAAATTGCCAGCAGGGTTTCATTCAAAAATAAAACCACTCTGGATACAAACATAAAACAAAAGTGTTTAAATTATGTGTTCCAGTATTTGTGGAATTATTTTCAAACGAAAAAATCCAATGCACTTGGATTTCTGTGGTATAAATTGCATCAACTCCCTTCATATCCGACAAACGTGTAAATTTATTTCGCATAAATACGCGCATGCATTTTATAAAATCAGTATGCAGCTGAAAGCTACAAATGCATGAGGTGTATTTCATGGGTTTTACCTTTCATGGCAAACCGACTCCATTGCATTATAAAGTGACAGTGTGTATCTGCAGGAGTTAGATAAGCCTATCTCCTCCACACACTCCACACACACTGGCAATTAAAGCCTGGACCGCGTGTGTCCCTCTGAAGAATAACGGCATGAGCTGGTTGTAACGGGAAAATCTATATGCTCTTCCATATAGAAGGGAGAAGCTTTAATCGAGAGGCTTTTTATACGTTAGTAATAAATAAAGCTGTTGCGGCTGCAGCATCCAAGACAATTGACTAGATGAGTGATGAAAAATGCTGACTGGAACAATAGGAATCCATGCAAAAATCGTAAAATATCTCGAAGACAGCTTATAATAATACTAAACATTCCAAATTATATGAACACAAATATTAAGCGTATGCTAAGGCTAAAAGTTTTTAAATTAAACGGAAGTCGCAAGCAGAACATATTCAGTTATTTTCCACTTAAGTTACTTACACGTGTGGCCTCCGCTTTTTTCCGAAAGATTTCCTCCATATTCTGCGCCACATTTTTCACCAGTTTTGCGCCGTCGATCTCTTCTATTCTCACCGACTTCTCATATTCCTTGTATTTCTAAAATGAGAAATGAATGGGTCATATAACGCAATGAATTTACGTGTTCAAGACTGCATGACATTTTGTGGATTAAAAAAATATTAGTGAAGTACAAACAGCTTTAAACACTTTTAAATATAGGCTCACGCACACGTGTTCTGTAATTTAACACTTCAAATAAAGCAATACTCTTATTTTTAATGCTTGTTTGGTAGGAGTCTTGGTAAAAGTATTGCATGTATTAGAACAATTAATACAAAAAGAATCAAGCACACTGGAAACATTAGGCTGTAAAGAGTAGCAAATAGAAATGAAATAACTAGGCATTTATATCTCTTCAGCAGATTTTAATTATTTACTTCTTTGATGCTGTTTATGTGTGTGTGTGTGTGTGTGTGTGTGGAGGTTTCTTCTACATTGTGGGGGCATTTGGTAGTAAAGCCTAAAGGAGAAAAGAAAAATATTAAAAGATGGTTATCTAAAATGTAATAATGCAGAAAGGGTAAGAGGTAGTGGATAGACAATATCATTAGGTCAAAAAAAAAAAAGCAATAGACATCTACAGCAAGTTTCCACAAAGATAATTTTGTGAAGTGTGTGTGTGTTTCTCAATGTAATAAATAATATTAATGAACACCTTAAGCCTTTGCTTTGCTAATATAGAAAATCCTAAAAAGATCTTAAATATACAGACTTTCCCCAAATCAACACATTTAGCAGTGCTAATGATGATGATAGGGGACCAATAATCATCTAGTCCCAGTGTGATACCTCCAAACATGAGTTCAGCAGATCAACATCCAGTTCATTTGTCTGTGATCAGTAAATAGTAAAACAGTGATGAGCTGGGACATGAAGGAGGCAGTCAAGTGTGGCTGTGGAAGAGGGACGAGACAAACAAAGATAAAACTGATGAGAGACATTGATGGAGAGACAGGGGACGGTAAGAAGAGGCCTCTACAAGTCTCCATGACCTACGGTTTGCATTGTCTCTGCGTTAATACAGCTGTCGGTCTCATTCGAGTTAGTGCCACAAGTCTTCAGATAAGCGTGCCGTCATGCACCTCTCCCTGACAGCGGCCGCTCTGATTGGCTGATAAGACAAATCCTCTCTAGATAACAAGCTCAATCTTGTCGCCGTAATTGGTGGAACTGCTGCTGCAGTGTGTGTTATTGGTGGAGGCAGAGCGCTGTGGGTGGGCTGCTTTGGGGAGGATGGGCGGGGCTTGTCGAAAGGGCCACGCATTGTTGGAGGGTAATTGAAATGGAGTCAGAATTCAGGAGAAAGATAATAAGTTGTCAAGCCTGGGCGAGTCTGGATAATGAACTACACTTCAGACAACGCTGAGTCTGCAGTACAAGCGACACCTGAAGCAACAGCACTCAACGGGCATTGTGATATTAGACTATTTAAACACACTCAGGCATCGACGCCTGCAGGCTTACACCACTCCACCTGAAAAAAGCCTTTCAGGTAAAATGAAGATTAAGCGACACATAGATGCAAAAAAAAAAAAAACAGAACAGACAAAGCTTATTAAACAAGCCTTTTTGTAAAGACCTAATATATTTAGAAATGTATATCTCGACTTTTATCAAGAGAACAGGACATAAATGCTTTGAAAGCCAACACATTCACATCTTAGATCCAATAATGTGTCTCAGACAGTCCTTTGCACTTTACAAAAGGCCTATCTTATCAAATAAATAGGTTTACAGTGCAAAAAATGGATAAAGATAAGTCCTTCGTAAAGAATACAGGACATCTAGTGAAAACACGCACACACACACACTCATACAAATCACTAAATTCAAAAACACATGTAACAAAATCCTTTTAACCTTTTTAAAAAGCATTTTGGGTAAAAAAAAGGAATATTTAGGAATATATAGAAGGCTAAAAACAGATACTATTTGATATCTAGTTTCATCAAGACAACTGGAGTTATTTTTATTATTTCTATTTAAGATTATACAAATACATTTCCAATAAGAAAAATGAATGAGCATTCATATATCAGTTATTTTAAAGACAACAGGACATATATTGCATAAAAACACACTCTTGCACATGTTAAATCCCAATACTGTTCTTTATGGTCTGTTCAAATCAAAAAAGGCTGTCAAAACCTGTTTTCATGCCCACAAGTGTCTTAGACACTCCTTTGAACTTTAAAAGTTTCTAGTTAGAAAAATGGATAAACATACATATTCTGTCTTGTCTCATGTCATAAATCACATAGACACACACAACAGATAACTAAATCCTAGAACGTTAACACAGTCCATTCTACTTAAAAAAAAATATTTCAGAAAAAAACTAGTGCTGGGCAATGATTAATCGCGATTAATCGCATCCAAAATAAAGGTTTTTCTTTACATAATATATTTGTATATACTGTGTATATTTATTAAGTATATATAAATACAA
>JAUCMS010000012.1:5873027-5885950 GCA_032357445.1 Enteromius radiatus | reverse complement strand
GTGTTTGTATTTATATATACTTAATAAATATACACAGTATATACAAATATATTATATAAAGAAAAACTTTTATTTTGATGTGATTAATCATGATTAATCCTTTGACAGCACTAATATATATACATTAAAATTTATGTATATTCACTAATAATTAATAATTAATATATATATATATATATATATAATATTCAATAAGGTTTATTATTAATTGGAATATTACCATATTCAGCCTTTACATAATAATGTCACATACTCCATGTGACAGAAGAACAGTGTTATATTTAATGTTACCTGGTGCTGCATGAGATGTAATGGAAGAGCGGTGCGCTGGTGAGGAAGATCATCTTGACTGCCCTGTCTGCGCAGACACTCAAAATTAAACGACGGTCTCCGATTACCTATAAACGAGAGCGATTAATATTTTCTGACAGTGATGCTGAACAAAGCTGAACCATAAAGCAGAGGGAAGACTTGCCTTGCGGTGTTGGAGGAAGCAGTCTTCTCTTTGGTGACCTACGTGAATCATGATAAAGGGGCTGCTCGTCATCCTCATAGTAACTGTCAGGATGATGGTAACCCCGTGGCGTCTCGTATTCCTGGTCACTGTTGGGGTACCTGCACAAGGACGTGTAAACACCCTCGGATGAATTACTGTAAATGTGGTTCGTTTGAAACGGGTCGTGCAGCAGTTGCAGCTGTTTTACCTGTCACCCGACAACATGCTGTCATCTTCGTAAAACTCCTCTCCGCTGTAGTACTCTCCAGAGTAACGATCTTCTTCATACTCCTCTTCCCGGCGTATAGTGGGTCGTCTTCTGTCGCTGCCCTGCGACCTGCGTGAAGGTCAAGAGGTCAGTGAGAGGTCTGTTAGTTTCAGTCAACGAGTTAGCGAGTAACCATGCACTACCATGCAGACGTATGGCTCCAGAGTGCAGTGACAGGGTTAGATCTCATTTGACAACAAGCTAAATCTTATCAAGACAGCTGCCAGCAGTGTCAAAGCCCTTCTAGCTTCTGCATATAGTCTTAAGTAAATAGCTGCGCAGTCTTCAGAAATCTAGTCTCACCTCAGAGATATTCTACTTGAAGTTTTCAGTGCACCGAGTCTACATGTCTCCAGTGACTGTGAAGCATAAACCTTAGAGTAAATACTCAACATTTTACTGACATAAAAATATAGCTGTGAAAGAAGTGCAGTCTGCTCAACAAGTTATACTGTTTTTGCTAAATAAAGTGCTACTAAAATTATATATATATATATATATATTTAGTGGTGTTCTAAAAAAGTTTTTTTTTTGGTAAATGGAAATTGAAATGAAAAAAAAAATTCTAATTTATAATTTTTACATTAACAGTGTAATCAATATTCTATTTCCTAAAGTCGAGTATTAAGTATTAATTTCATAAAGTTAGTATTTAAAGCATTTTTTTGCATTTATTCCAAAATAATAACTCAAAGCAGTAACATTTTACACAAAATATTTTATTTGCAAATTCATGTCCAGCTATTTTTTTGAATTGTTAACTTTTAACTGTAGTTGATTTTACTTAAATAAAGCTTTTGGTAAATTCTGTATTATTTGCGTAATTTTTTTCTCCTTTTTTTCCTATTCTGAGTAAATCAACTTGACATAAACTTATTTATATAGTAAAACTCAGTTGTGAGTTGAAGCACTAAAATAACTAACTAGAACTAAATAATTAAAACTCAAGTAAAACAAAAATAAATATGAATTAAACCTAAATATTAATATTTGTATAATAAAAAATAAAAGCACTTGAAAATGACTAAAAATTAAATAAATAAAACATAAAATACATTACATTATTTATAAAATAATATTTGCATCTAAATATTACTAAAATACTGTAACACAGCTGTCAAAATGTTTCACTCATATTCAACATACTGTTCTGTTTGCAAAAATACATTTCAAAAAATTAAATTATTTTTACATTGTGTATTTTAATATATTCAGTATAATTTAAAAAAGCTTGCACCCTAGAACAGATTATATGTTGTTAGCTACTTCTTTGTTACTACCGTAGTGTAGTGTTATTTTTTTTTTAATAATAAGAATAGCTACTTAGTAGCTAACAGTATAATTATTTTAATATAAGTAAACATGAATAATGTTGCTTATGAACTTACTACTTCAAATGAACAAAATGTACCTTGATCATTAAGCAAGTGCTCAAAAAAGAGCATATTCTTCCATTCATTTGAACTGGAATAAGATGCTGAGCAAACTACTGTACACTTCTATGACTATAACAGCCATGCTTTTGTCCGAGAAAGATATGGCATCGACTCTAAGGTCTAGACAGATTTACAGCCCCGCTGGCCTATTAAATAAGACATCTTTCCCCCACTGAACTTAAAGGACAACTCTTGTTGTAGAAATAATAATTGAGCTATAAATAAACATTGTGTGTAAGTGTTATTTGAATTTCTATTTCTAAGTATTAATCTGATGAGTCATCCATTAAGGCAAGCATTTCATTTTGTTAGCACCGGTTATCCAGCAGACACATGCAACAAGCCCCTCCTTTTTCCCTTCATCACCCAATCACAACACACAGAGACTCAAAGACACATCCTGATAGGTTAATGCTTTAATAGATTTTCTTATCAACTTGTTCTAGTTTTGTAGAAAGTCTGTCTGTGTGTGTGTGTGAGTATAAGGCCCTGTCCCAAATAGCACTCTCAGTCCTTCAAGAGCACCAGTCTCGCAGACTTGTAAAGTTAACCTAAAGCACCATATGGGACAGGGCCGAGGTGGAACCCAACACCGTTATCCACATAGTTCCGCTTATCATTCACCATCGGTTTCTCTACAAGCATTAGTACCTGCTATGTGAACATGTAATACCTAATGTAACATACCTAATATACGTCTCATAGTAGCGCCTTCTGTTCCAGAAAGCAGAGAGATGGTTAAGAGAAAGCATTTTGGTTAGGAAGGAAAGAGAGAAAGGTGGAGAAAAGCAGAGGAATAGGATAAAGGAATGGATGGACACATATATCATACAGTATATACATGATATATACAGCATTTTCATATATGTGAGGCTGTTTTCACACCTGGTTTAATTGTTCTGTTCAAACCCGAGATGAAAAACATGCCCTACTGTACGTCCCTCACTTACAGTATGAGATTATTTTGCATTATGTGGTTTAACCTGCTAAATAAGCACCAAGGAGATGGAAATTTTGGTGTCCCTTTTTGAAGTTATATTTGTTTTGTTTGCATAAAAAGTATTCTCATAGCATCACAAAAGTGAGGTTGAGTCACTGATGAGTCACTGTTTTACCGATGTTTTTGCTACGTTTCTGGATCAATACTAGTTGTGTTGCCGTCTAGAGAGGGTCAGATGGCTCTCTGATATCATCAAAAATATATTAATTTGTGTTCTGAAGATGAAAAAAAGTGTTATGGGTTTGGAACGACATGAGGGTGAGTAATTAATGACAAAATTTTGGGTGAACTAACCCTTTAAAAATATAGGTGCTTAAAAGGTTCTTCACAGGGGTGCCATAGCAGAACCATTTTTGGTTCCACATCCAGTCAGATGTTCTTTAAAGAACCATCTCTTTCTTACCTTTTTATAATCTGAAGAACCTGTGGTGAAAAAGAAAGGTTCTTCTATGGCATTGTGAAGCTCTTTTATTTTTAAGAGTGTTGGTAAAAACTTTTTATGTAGAGTCTAAAGATTTGATTCATTTTGGGGCAAGTCGCCTAAACCCTATGACACAGAATTTTTGGACTCTCTTTTATCTGTAAATGAACCAATTGGTTTTAAAAATAATTCCGTTTCCTCTCCGATTCCTTGGGTCAATCGAACAAGGATTTCAACAAAAAGTGAATTATACAAATGTCGAATGTTCACTAAATTGTGATCAGCTGACCCTATCAAGCGCCATTAATCTTGTCAGGCTTCTGAAGCCCAGTAGTGGTCAATTTTTCTTAATATGGATGATTTCATTTGTACATTGTAGTAAAGCGCTACTTCACCTCAAAATGAAAACTGTTGTTCCAAACCCTTAAAAGCTTAGGTCGAACGCAATTCTCTCCAAAACGACACTACAGTTTTGTTATGGTGCCAGTCACAAGCCTCTTGGTTTTCATCCAAAATATCTTAAAATGTGTTCCAGTAATTTATGAAAAATTTTCATTTTGGGGTGGAGTAACTCTTAAGTCTCACTGATGGTTAGCTTTAGGAGTGATGTTAGGTATGAACCTTCATATAACATTTTTCTCTAAAAATCTGAAAATTCCATTAAAGACTTTGTGTGTCAATTCAAACAAGTCAACCTTGTAAAACAGTTACAGTTACTCATGAGTTCGGGTTTGTGAAAACACCTTAATTCAGATAATGGACCAGTGTAGGTGAGAGGAGGACAGTGGGTGGGACAAAGATGCATAAATGCTAATAAAGAAAATCATTTAAATCGAATGATATAAAGGTACGGTCACTTTCAAAAGATTTCAGCCAAAAGTTGAGGGCATAAAGATAACAGTAATGAATGAAGCCCCAGCTCACACAGAAGTCACTTTAAAACAAAGTAGAGTTCTGTTGCAAATTTGTGGGACCAACTGCAAAAACTGCATGGGGAAATTTCACTCACACCCATTACAATTTAAAGGATTAGACTACACCTGTGAAAATTCAGCAAACAATTATAAATTTGACCGGACCTTATAGCTGAAGATAATGCAGATGAATAATCATCTAAAAGCAAAAATGTTAATGAAGAGTTTAAAAAGTCACTTTCTTCATCAATCTACCAAACCAGTCAATTACTTAAAAACATCCTTCCTAAAGCAATTCCAATCAATCGGACTAGATTGAAGGAACTGGTTGAAGAAGTGACATACATGAGAGTACAATATAATCTGCTAGCACTGACAAATCATTTAGCATATATTCCAAAACAGTAAAATCAAGATATTGGCTGAACAAAACAAGCATTCACCTTTGTCCGTGTGGGGTCCGGGGCTTGTCGTATTCTCCGTAGTACGATCCCGGATAACCATTAGCGGGCATGTGCTCATAGTAACGACTGTGTCCTCCGTTGGGTAAGCTGGACACGTTGGCGTTGTTGAGGTTGATGTTGGTAGACTTAGGCGACTTGTTGTAGGAGTTGTGATGATGATGATGGTGATGATGGTGGTGGTGGTGGCGATGATGGTTTTGCTGCGCCATGGCATTGGCGCGACCCAGACGCCCCACGGGCTGCTCCATGTGGGCGTAATGTGGAGGCGGCTGCACCTGCAGGGGGCGCTGTGTGGCGTTTGTCTGGTGGCCGGAGCTCCTCCGGGGGTCTCCATTTATGTGGTTGATGTGATTGCCAAAAAGCCCTCCATTTCGCTGTGAAGATATACTTGTGTTTGTAAGTTTAAAGAAATACGCAATGGACAGTCGAGGTTGACGCCATATTTACGTTTTCGCAAATAAAATGAAAACTTAAGAATAACGACTAAAAAGATAACTTTAACGATAAAGAACTATATCCAGACCAAAGGACGTTTTATTTTACTTGCGCGCTACAGTTTTGTCGCCAACCTCCCGAATGCAGATTTGCAGTGGATTCTGATTGGCTGTCAATGTTTTAGTTGTTCATCAGCTTAAAAAAATATCTAAAAATAATTCCAGCAATATGTTGTTATCATTATAGCCATGATGTGGACTTTTCAGTGAAATGGAACAATTATTATTGTTATAGTTATCGTCCATGGTGTGAATGGCCTTTAACGAATAGCATAGGCTGCAATTGTAATATCGCCCTTTAGCTAATGCATTAAGCAAATAAACATCCTTTTTCTTTCACAAAATTGAACCCATACAACCCGCAAAAAAAATAAATATGGCGTCTCTGAAGGTCTATCCAAAGCCAAGTCATTTGATTGCCATTTTTAATGATCTCATGGGAAAAAGAAGTTGGAAAGGAGGTAAAATGGCGTATGGTGTGAGTGAATTTCATGAACTGATTAAATCTGAACTGAACTTGAAATCAAGAGAAATGCAGATACACTGAATTAGATATACTATGCTAATGCTAACGTTATTACTACAAACCTGCGATACAAATGTACCTATTGTATAATTTTCAATTAATTCAACCTTTTAGATTGTCAGCTTGTCTACTTTATGCCTATTCAGGGTCTTAATCTAAGTGTGTATGACCTCTAGGGATGGCAAACTATTCTTCGCAACTCCCTTAAGGAATCGTTACTATTAAAAACAACTGTTTTCATTTGTACCAGGCAGTTAAAGTGAGACAGTAAGGTACAGATCGATTTTATAAGGAGAAAGTGTGAGTAATTTACCCTATAAATTTCTTCATCCTCCTCTGGTATAAAGTCTACTAGCTCATCATCCTGCAGGTCACATGATATTGCACGGCGGATTTCTGGCCCAATGTCATGCAGCGTACGAAGGCCAGCCTGAAACCGTGACGACAAGATAGCTAAGGACCCGCTCTTGAATGGAAAGCCCTTGAACAGCAGCGACATGTTAAAAAACGGAGACCCTCACACACACATGCCACCAGGGGGCAGTTTACCAGACACACTGACACACAAGCTTGACGAAGACAGTTCCAGACAGGACAAATTCATGAGAGATGACAACAAATCACAGTAGACAAAGAGGATAAACACGAATACGCTTCCGTAATTGTACGCTATTAACTAAGATGCTTTAACTAAGATGAACTAAGATTAGAAACAGTAACTTTTTGTGTATAAAATGTACATTAACACATTTCTATGGTTTACTAATTACACTAAAAACAAGGATTATGTTCTCAGAGAAATCAAACACATTGGTAGTGTTTGATTTATGAGGATGGAGACCAACAAAACGTCTTAAAACAACAATACATGAATTATAACTCTGAAGTGATGGTAAACGAGTACAAACACTTCAAACTACATGTATAACAGACAAAAATACATTTACAGATCACCATTATCACACTGAGGGATCCATATTCAAGCTAAAACAGCATTAGCGCATCCAGAAACAGAGAGATACAGTTGAGGTAAAGAAGGTCTCATGCAAAGGAAATACAGTTTGTCATTTGATTATTTAGGGTGTTTACACTGACAAGGATTTGCTTTTGCCTAACACATAACACTGGAGTGTATTCTGGCTTTAAAAAACACACTTTTATCTAAATGTAAAGTGAACACTTTCAGCTATTGAAAATCAAATCAAATAAATCATTTTATTTATGTCATGACTTTAGGGCTGCAAACATTTCAATGTGTTGAAATTAAATATTAATTTAAAGGTGTTCTTTAAATATTTTAGCTGACAAGAAATCTCTTGATGTGAAAAATTTGTGCCAACAATACAATAATTCAATTTCTGTCAGTGTTAACGCACCAAAACCAACAACATTATAACCATAAAAGAACTCTATAGAATCATCAAAACTCGATCTCCAAGTACATTCTGCTTACCTGCAGGGCGATGGCGGTGTTGTTCTGTGCTGGGTGAACGCCCACCAGGCCTTCCTCTTTGCGTTTCTTGAATTTCCTAAAGTAGTCCTGTATCAGGAAAGTGGCATAGAACTTCCCCACCGTTACCTCATCATCTGAGTGAACAGACCACACACACGGCTTCGCTGTCAGCAAGTAGTTTCAGCGCACGCATACACACCTCTGCGGTGACGCACGTGAGAGACAGAAACTGACGCAATGAGATGCTTTACGTTATTCTAACTATGTACTATTAAAATAGCTTTGTGAATCAAACGTTAATAACCCATTTCGAATTATCTGGATTTCTACACAAATGGCTCATTAAATAGGAGCTATCTACATAATAAACACAGATGGTCTTAATTAACAAACACCACATACATGGGCAAAATATGCTGTACATCACAAGACACCGATACATTTTGCTGAACATATATACAGTACTCTACACTAGGCTGTATTTATTTTATAAAAATGTAGTAAAAACAGTAATATTGTGAAACATTATTACAGTTTAAAATAACTGATTTCTATATGCATATGTTTCAAAATGTAATTAATTCACATGATGTCATCATTACTCCAGTCTTCTGTGTCACAGGATCCTTCAGAAATCATCGCTGATTTGCTCAACAAAAAACATTACTATTATCCATGTTAAATCACTTGAATACATCTATAATAGTACAATTATTTAAATGCATCTAGTAATAAAAGTATTAGAAAATGATTTGTATACAAATAATTATAAATGAAATACACACAGTATATAATATGCAAAACGTTTGCTGTTTGTCTACCTAGCCATTCGTGCTAGAAATATAGATAATTACAAACAAACTTTTATTCACTGTGGTACTGTAAATGTTATTAAAACTCAATATTGCACCTACGTTTAAACTAGCAATTTGTTGGTCATTAGCTGGTAGAACACCTTGGACCAGCAACAAACCAGCTACTAGCTAGTTAAACAGCTAATGACCATCTAGAAACTAGCAATCTTATTCCAAAAAATAGCTACCAGCTTAATGCAAATGTTAGTTGTAGAAACTCTCAATTTCACCCATCTAATTTGAGTCACCAGACATGTGTAAACATATTAGCATTAGCAAATTAGCATTAGCATAGCAACTGTGAGAGCGGGGATTTGAAATAAAACAAAAAACAGCATCAGCTGAGCCAACTAACTTAACTACAATCTAGTCCTAAACGTGTTTAAGTTCTACAGGGAACATGCAAACAAGCAGCACTGAGCAATATGTATTAGCACATTAGCATTGCATTCCTGTGCCTGTATTTGTGCAAGTCTAATATCCTGTTTTTGGATATGCATTTCAGTCATCTATGTGTATACAGTATAGAGTGTTCATCTGCATGTTGTGTTCGTGTATTGCATGTGTAAGTGTGTGCGTGAGAATCATTCTGAAGCAGGGGTCTGTGTCACTTTTTTTAAACAAGCACTTTGGGGACAGATCAGGAAAGAAGAGGCAACATTAGTTCCATGCCACCACCCTAAAACAGAATTGCTTCAGAATATTCTGAAGATTTGAACTTGTACATGAACAGAAAGACAGTTAATGAGGAACGGAAGCTGCGGAAAAGCTCAAGCAGATAAAGGAGAGAGCGACAGAGTAGAAAAGAGAGAGAAACAGAGAGAAAGAGACACATTTTTAGAAGGACACAGCATGCCTGAGTTGCCATGCAAGCCCAAAGCTCAACACACACACACACACCTTCTCCAAATCCTCCAACCATATACTCTCTCACACACACATTATTGAGGTTCCAGTGTGGACGCAGTGTGGTACCGAGCAGGAGAGGACAGCAATCGCGACACATATGGAACAGAACAAACATAGCAGAGACCCGACCAGGAGAAACTAAGAGTAGAACAGCGGGAAAAAGCTAGTGCAACAGTTGCTGTGTGTGAGTGTGTGCATGACACAAATGTACAGTATGTATGTATATATACTACACTTGGGAAAGTGTGTTCAAAAATATTTTTTTTTATCTTTATCTAAATGTATGATTTAGGTGTGAGTTGACACAGAAGTAGTGTTATACATCTATGTTGGGAATACGTATTGTCATTAGCGGCGACAATCTCTGAGCTTTATAACTGACCACCAGCAGGGGGCACCACTTGATCCAGAAGTTTCATGCTTGTTCTCTTCCAGATCTTCTTAATCACGGCTCGGAGCTCTTCATTCGCCTGCTCTAGGTTGCCTGGGTCAAAACACACACACACACACCATGTTATTAACACAACAACAAATGTTCTTTCTACTCACCACCATCAACTAGAATTGAAAAAAGCTAGGACTCGATGGCTCCAGTTATGCATTTACTCCAAACAGACTAGAAAGGGTGAGTGCAGAAGAACTACATAATTTTAATATAATGTATTAAATACTGTAAAATCATTTCTGCTCTCTGCTTTTCACTAAATTAATGCAAAAAGCAACAACATTTAATGATAATTAAGTAATTTGCAAAACAATAATATCAATGCAAAGAATGCACATACCTTCCGTTTTGATCTTCAGTGCAGTTCTCACAAGAGCAAAAAGTGTAGCATTAAACATAACAGTGCCATCACTGTTCAAAGGCATGTTCATAGCCACCAACCTCTGGAATAGACACAACAAAGAGAGTGAGAAGGTGGGTCGAGTGTGTTTGCTAATCTTCAAACACATTATTTTTAACGTGCGATTACCTTGCAGGCAACTCTATGAGGACAGAGCTTCCCAAAGCCAAGAGGCGGCTGAATACGGCGTAACAACGTCACAACATCAAGATGTTTTATTCTGCCTCTGCAATAAAAGAAGAAAGATACACTAACTGAAAAATGCAGCTTTTACTCTTCATCTCATTGCTATCCTGGTCAAGCAACTGCCATACTGAGAATTGAGATTAAATTTGTTTCATAATTGACCAATTTTGACACTATTTTATTTGCAGCTTATAGCTGAGCTTTACAGTTATTAAAGTGTTGTTTAGAGCTGCTGAATTGTATAAAGCGCAATAGAAATAAAGGTGACTTGACAAACACATTTTCACATCCTTACTTGGCCTCTGGATCATACTCTGACCAAATCCTCTTAAATTCATCAAGATGATGTGGTCCCAGAATCGACCAATCACGGGTCAGATAGTCAAAGTTGTCCATGATGACAGCCACAAACAGGTTAATGATCTAAAACAAGACATTATTTCATTTGATTCACATGTGAAGATTTTAGATGGGAAAGCCTTCAAGTGCCACCTGAAATCTTCTTCTAAAATTAGCATTTTTATCAGAATGATGTTTAGGTTCAGCAAATTTACTCTAAGGCATTGTATATATCCTTTTCCATGTAATTAAAGTGAAAAATCTCAACATAAATATAGCAACCTGATAAAAAAAAAGAAAATTTCAGATGGCATTTAGAGGCTTTTGAGAATAACATTGTTGATTATAAAAAAAAAAACACCTAAAAAACTAACAAAAAATGTTATTTATTATTTTTGGAGGTTTAAAGTAATATTATAAATAATAATATTATAATAGATATTTTTAAAAATGAGAGTAAATCAAAAGGAAGTCTTTATATAATTAGTGTGTATGTACTAGGAAGGCGCAGAGCATGTAGAAGGTGATGAAGTAGATGATGGCAAAGTTGCTCCCGCAGGTCATCTCTTCTCCAGGATTATAGTCTGACTCCGGGTCACACAGCTTCCCTGGCATGCATGCCAACATGATCTCCTGCCACGCTTCACCTGTCGCACATCTACACCCAAGCAATAATTGATCTGAAATGCAATCCTATAAAGCAGACTGTATCTCACATTAAACACACAGATAAAGTAGCAGCATATAATAGGGGAAAAAACATCCTTGTAAAGGTTTAAAACGCTGCCACTTTCAGCTTTAACATCCTCACTGACCTGAAGAGCAGAAGCACAGCCTGAGGGAATGTCTGAAAGTTGTTGTTCCTGTTGATTTGTGTGTGGTCCACCATCGCAATTTTCCCAAACACCTAAAACATGGTAAAATAAGTTGCACTGTGCTGTATTAAAAAGTCATGTGTCTAATTTTTATGCTGAATGTGGGTGATTTGCATATCTGCTACAATTACAGCACTTCAATACTATTTAGCAAAACTGTAATTTTCAATTATTACAGATAAGACGACCATTAAAACAAATCATAAAAAAGACAAAATAAGAGATTCACTATACATATCGTCTTCTAATTTCTGGTGGCTGTGGTTGCCCACAATACTTTAACAAAGTGAAAACTTTGATTATTTTTGCATAACAGCTGTCCATTCGTGATGATGAATACTTTTGCTGTATTTTGAAAACTCAGTTTTATATGAATTTGTCCTTGAGCAAAGAAAATTTTCAAAAGCACTCTTAAAGACCTGTTTGACAGTTGCACGATAGATTATAAATTCATGTGGTTTCTAAAAAACACAACTTCTTATGAAACGAACCTGCATGCCAATGACAGCGTAGATAAAGAACAGCATGGCTATCAGCAAAGCGACATAAGGCAGGGCCTGGGAAAAGAGCATAAAATATTTATATTACTGCAATATTATATATTGTTTTTATCCCTGATAAGCTTGTTACCTGAACTCTGCAGGGAAGTGGACATTGAGTTTTGAACCCCAGTTATTAATAGTAATATTTTAGCATTGAAGGGTTAGGTCACAACAAAATTACTCATCCTCATGTCATTGCAAACCTGTGTTCATCTTCAGAACACAAACTAAGATATTTTTGATATCTTCATAGACATGCACAGCATGGATGTACATGGATACGTTGTTTACAAATGTGATACTCTGTGTTTCAAATGTGAAACAATCTTCTGAGCCTTGATCGTGTGAGGATCTTTGCTGTCTAGAGAACTCTCGAAATTCATCAGAAATATCTAATTTTGTTTTGAAGATGAACAAAGGTCTAACAGGTTTGGAACAACATGAGTGTTAATTGCATATGCAAATAATGACATAATTTTGAATTTTGGATGAACTATCCCTTTAAGCTTCAAACTCCATTCCAAATAAAATAAAAAAATAAAATAATAATAATAATAATAAAGCCACCTTTCCACTGCACACGACTGTCGGAATTCGCAGTCGCACAGAATTTTTCTTTTGGTCGTACGCGTCAACATGGGAGAGAAGCTTGCGGTCTCGGAAAACCCAATTTCTGTATAATACATCTCTAGAATCTTACAGGTAGTGAGGTAGTATTTGACCCACATTGACTTGCAGTATTTCTTTTTTCGTCTGCAGTAAAGGAGCGCAAAAGCAAGAGCCTTTATTCTCCGTGCATTCACCATGGTGTAATGAATGAATGAAAATAACAGAAATGCACAGACCGCCAATAATTTTGGAGGGAACATGGAAACAGCATTAAACAAACAACAACATAAAT
>JAUCMS010000012.1:5860139-5872927 GCA_032357445.1 Enteromius radiatus | reverse complement strand
ATCGGATCCGAAATTTCCGCATACGCATATGATCGGAACTCCACGCAGCCCCCGTACTACTCTCCATTGGAAATGAACGACTTCCGGTCCGACTCTTGTCGTTCGTCGTGTGCAGTGGAAAGGCGGCTTAACAACAGACCTGGAAGGACTTGATGAAGGTCCAGAGAAGGGTTCGAATGCCCTCCCCTCTGCTCAGCAGCTTGACCAATCGCATCACTCGAAAAAGGCGGAAGAAGGTGATTGAAATGCGAGCGCTGTCCTCTGTGTTCTGTGGGGGCGGAGTCAGCATTAGCAAACCAATCAGGAGAAAGATATAACACAGGGCATCAGGCTGTATTAAGGCAGTCTGACCAGCAGAGGGAACCACAATGTAATTTCAAAGCCCATGGTGATTCATTTACAGCCAAATTTTAAAAATACATTACATTTGTAAATTGAAATTTTTTTTTTAGATTTTAGCACTTAAGTGCTTTTTATTTAGACTGGTTTGACTGATCCATAAACACTACCAGAGACCCCGCGTTTCATGCTTATCCTAGAGAGAAAAGGAAGGGGGTAGAGGGGTGCATGCTGGGGGGAGAAAAATTAAGAAACAAACAAAAAAACCTTGCCATACTTGACTGCACGCATCAGCACAAGCATGGCACTTTTGACCCAGAGTTACTTCATGCCAACTTACAGTAGGCCCCCAAACCTCACAGGTTAAAGGTCAGTTTGAGGTCACAACCTTACCTGACCCGATCCGACCTAATCTGACCTGACTTCAGGGGCCACTTAACCATGCAGCAGTGTCAGCGCTACAAACGTGAGGGGCCGACGACCCCACCCACAGCCACACACACACACACACGTACACACTCGCACAGTTCGTCACGTTTGGGTGACACTCTCCTAATTGACAAAATAGTCAAAGGATGTAAAAACCAAAGCAAAATCTTGACAAACAAAGCAAACGAAGAGAAACCAAAAGTAAACAAAGCCAAAACTCAACAAATTGAAGTCGGGGTGGGTTAAGATGAAAGGTTACAATGTTTAATCAAGATTTCAGAACTCAAACGGAAACCTGAAAAAGAATGCAGACTGTAAAACTGGGCAAAAAGCCCAAGAGGGGCAGAATTTCTTACCCCCGACTCATCCACCTGAGGTGCCTCTGTGGGCTTTAAAAATCAAAGACCTGAATTAATCACTCACACATAACGTTTGCACAGCCACTTACGCTTTAAAACGCATTCACAACATACACAGGCACTCATGATATCACAAACTCTAGAATAGCATTTCAATCCGACAGATATCAGGACAGCAAACCTGCTCAAACAACCTCAAGATCTGCCATTCGAAACTGCCTATAAGGGCTGAAAAATGACCAGTGACCAGAGACAAACAGGACTAGACTCACATAAGGGGCTTATATAACATGAAGATCCATCATGTGACCTTATTTCTATCTCGTGGATTACATAAGCAGCTGTAGACAGCATCCGACATACAGTACAGCACACACACACACACACACACACACATTAACAGGACAGTTTGGGACTAGCGCACACTTATGCAATGATTACAACTTTGTAAACAAGAGCGTATCCAAATAAACGCTAAGCAACAGCAAAAGACACACGTATAACAAACCTACAATGCCATATTATGAAATTTACATTATTCTACATATGACAAATAGTGTAAAACCTGATGAAAATTATGTGCATTATAAATAATCTATGTTTTATCAAATTTTGTGAATTAATCGTATAGTGTGACTATAAGAGTTAACCAATACTATACATTGAAAACATGACTGGTTTTATAATAAATAACAATTTATGCACAGAATATGCTTATGAAATGTCCTGTTATAATCATTTCACTAGATAAATGTGTCCACCAACATCAAACAGCTTTAAATTTAGCATTATTGTTTTCACATGCACACAAAATAAACACATTTGGTTTGGAGAACAGACAAGTTCTTGACTCTGAAAGAACAAAAAACAAAAACCACATTCATCGACATTAAAGCAATCACACAGTGGGAAGAAAAGTCAGCAGGTAAATCAGAAAAAAGATGAATCCTTCATCTGTGCAGAAAGACTCCAGACAGATATGGCTTCAGCCTGACATCTCTCAACTATAGCTATTTTCATTTGCATGAGAAGCAGAAATTATAAGATGCAGTCTCTGGCTGTAGCATTAATGGCGCATGCGTTTAATGCATCAGGCATATGTGCACACGCTTACAAACATACTATGACTTTCTCGAACACACTCTCGCCATAACAGCAACACAAGACTTGAAGGAGCTCAGTGTTCCAGTAGCACCGCAGCATCTACATGCATGTGCCCTGCAAAAGAGACACCACCCGAGGGCGCTCTAACAGTCCAATGCAAGAGAGGACAGAGAAAGACAGGAAAAATTAACAAAGAAAGGAAGGACAGAAGGCAGAAAAGATGAAGAAAGGTAAAAGGAATTAAATAATTCAGAGAAGGAATGAAGGGAAGAACGAAAGAAAGAAGGAAGGCAAAAAGAGGGAAAACTAAGAACTAAGAAAAGACAAATGAAGGGAGGAAAAAGTAATGGCTGAAGGAAAGCAGAATAGAAAGAAAGCAGGGACAAAGAAAAGAAGTAAAATGCAAAAATGAAATGATCAAAATAAATGATGAAAGGCAGAAAGAGAGATTGAGAAATTAGGAAAAGAATTCAGAGACGGATGAAGGTAGAAAGATAAATGAGAAAACAAGCAAGAAGGAAAGAAAAAATAAACAAATAAAGAAGGAAGGAATGACGGTAAGAAAAAAAATGAAGGCATAAATGAAATTTCTCAAATAAAAAAAAAGGAAGGAAGGATAGAAAGAACAAAGAAATTCAATAAGATAAAGGAAGGAGGGAGAAGGAAATAAAAAAGGAAAAACAAGGAAGAAAGGAAGATATGTGAGAAAAGGAAAACAAGAAATAAATAATAAAGGCAGAAATAAAAAAAATAAAATAAAAAGAAGTAAAAAGGAAGGAAGGAAGTGAGCAGTAAGCAGTAATGGAGGTCATGCAGCCTGTCTGACGTCTACACACCTGCTCTACTCAAGCTCTCTCCTCTGAGGAAGACAGAACAGAGAGACACACAGTCACTCAGCAGACACACACAACACTGAACAGCCAATCTGAGCCTGCGCTGCCTCTATTCCTTTCTTTAACCCTTTTAATAATAATAATCCAACTTTCTTTGCTCACACAGAATTCATGTTTGAATTATACTCCCAGAATTCAGACTACACAGGTGGTCACCGCTGAGCTGTGATCTTTATTTCTCGTTATGTAAATCAGCTGTGAGCTCCAGGGCCATTCTGTCTGGAGGTGAACAGGAAGAACTGAAAGAGACGAAGTTTAAACTTCAAACAGACTACACGGCTTGGGCACTGACCGGAGGAGAATGGAGCGGGTGGCCGAGCGCCATCTGCAGAAAATCAAGCTAATGTTAGCAGCTACATATCCCAGCATGCAACAGGGGATGGGCAAACCAGTCACTCCAACCACCGCAAGATTGGGTGAAAGTCACACATACCCCTGATGAGTATAGATACAAGCATAATAGATCCGACAGAGAGACATACTGTATACAGCATGTTAAAAAATGGCTTGCATCTGCTGTCTTTGATCTAATGCTTTATATCTATAACTGCAGAACTTAACAAGCCTGAAAGAGTTTCACAAGGCTTTTAATGTGATGGAATGATTATTTGACAAATAAAGTAATATTTTAAGGGACAATACACCAAAAAATTACAATATTTGATCACCTTTGTGTTTAAATCTCATTGAACTTCCTGTCCATCCTTCCAAAATCATGAAACTGAATGACAACTAAGACTGTGAAACTTAAAAATAAATGTATCCATATATTAACTTTGCATAATGAACATTATATTCATTGAAAAACATGAATTCTTATATTCATGTGAATTGAATCTTTTGAATCTAGTTCACACCAGTCTGAATGATTCATTCACAAATAAGAGTGATTCAGTTCTCAACTCACTGACTAGAAGATCTATTTGCAATAATTACCTACATTTACAAGTTTCTCACCTAAAGCTATTATTAATAGGTCCAGAAAACAATGAATAATCATACAGACTATGATATTTTTATGGAGCTTTTCCATTTATTTTGTCCATTGTAATTGTATGGAAAAAGAGGGAGCAATACTTTATTCAAAATTATTTCAGAACAGCATGAAGATGAGTAAATCATGACTTTTATCATGATTTTTAGCTTCAAAATACTGCTAGCTGAGGGCAAGAATCAAGTTTAATAAATTTGACGGAAGACCTTGTGAAACCTCTTGATGATTTTATTACCACTGAAAAGCACAAAGACAGCGGAAAATAAAGATATAGAGGAAGACACAGACAAAACAAAGAAACATACACAAAGACGAGACGCAGTCACTCTGTACTTCTCTCTCACACACACACAAACATCCGCAGTCTCTCAGTTATTCATATCACATGTCCACATTCAAACAATACAAGAACACCGAAGACTCCACAAACACAAATACAACACATCTAATGAAAATGGCCACGATACAACACCTACAGGGACATATACAATTCACACATATATACATTTATATATGGACGCCGGGACATGAGAAACACCAGAAAAATAGCACTGTAGCTCAGACAGCAGAGTGACAGCCGTGTGAGATAGTAATAATACATGTGTGTGTGCTCCCTATGTTATATGTCTGAAACTGGACAGTATTTGTGAGATACAGGATTTTAAGAAGCACCACCCAAGACATTACACACTGAAATCCAACCGTAGCTCTTAAAAGAACACCATCACTTCCCAGCACCACCCTCTTCAAGTCCAAAATCAAATGCACTAAAAACATTATATATATATACTATATATATATATATATATATATACACACACACACACACAATTTTATGTGTGTGTGTTAGTGCTGGGCAAAAATATTTTTTGTGTTCATAATATAGGTGAATTCATTACATATATGTAAAGACACACACATACATTTACGTGTATATTTATATATAAATTTATATTATATATAGCCTAAATATATTTAATATAAAAACATAACCCATTTTTCCTAAATATATAAAAGCATGTGTATATATATATATATTTTTTTTTTTAAACAATAAAATAAGAAGTTACACTTAAAAAAATAGTAATGGTGGATAAATGAAATAATTAAAATTATTTAAAAAAGCATTACAATTAAACAATAAAAAAAACTAAAAAGCTAAATATAAATACAAATGACTAATAATATACTGATAGCACATAACAAAATTACTAAAATGTTAACTAAAATGAAAAATGACATCTAAATGTAAAATATGATTCCAAATATTTGTATAAAATACACAATTATTACTATTATTATTATTATTATACTTAAAAACAACAACAAAAAAAACAGTAGATGTTGTTTCCACATCAACTTAATTTATTGTTGAACATTTTAAGTGTGATGCCAAAAAGTGATGGTCTGTTCCTTTAACAATGAACCTTCCTGCTCACGAAAACTAATCATTAATTCTGATTTGGCTTGTAATCAGTAAAGCCAAGGTTTTGGGAGCTTTACTTCATTACACGAAATCAGCAAGGCACAAATATGCTCTTTTTTTCTGAACTTGACTCTTAAACCATCACAATATTGTCAAACTTTTGACAAGGGCATCCTCACAGCACATCAAGGAATCAAATCATTATGAAGCAGAACACAAGCAAACAGCAGATCACTTCTTGCCATACTTGCCTCTAAAAGTTTCTATGGAGACAGAATGGAAGAACAAGCGTTAGACAAACCAGACAATGGATTCCTGCAGTTCTGACTGCATTTACACACATTTGGATGTGCGACCACAGACTGATGGTCAACACAAACACACAACAAAACGGTTGTTTTCTCAGTCCTCAGGGATTTATTTCAGGTAAGCAGTGGATACAAAAAGTGTGACTGTTAATGTTATTAAGGTTAGCAGTACGACCTCAATTCACATCAAAGACAACATTTAGTGAAACCTTGCAAAAAAACATCAGTGCCATAACAAGGAACGATAATAATTGTTAATAATTTTGCCTGGTTACAAATTTTCTTCAAGAAATTCATACGGATTTGGAACTACTCGAGGGTGAATTAAAATTTTTGGGTGAACTATTCCTTTAAGCGTTAATAAAATTAATTCATTAATTAACAAACACTCTTGTGGATATAATTTGTGTTGTTCACCAGACATAGTTTTCTTGCAAGGCTTCTAAACTTGGAAAGGTGAAGACGGCTGTACTTACATTGACTTCAGTGATAGCGATATCTACGACGCTACCGACAACAATTAAGGCGTCAAACGTGTTCCATGCGTCAGTGAAATAATGCTGTTAATAAAAGACACACCACACACAAGGTGGAGGGGGAAAGAAATGATTGGAGAAAGAATGAGGGTGGAAAGAAAGAAATACAGATGTTAAATCTCAGCAGTCAAAGAAATCAGTGGTCGGTTGAGGAGGAGCTCATCCTGAGCTGAAAGCGAGTCTGTCTGAAGTAAAAAGCTGAGACGGGTGAGCAGATATTATGAGAGGAGACAGGGCCTATAACTGTGCTGTACTTACATCAATCTCACTCAGCACTATGTCTACAATGCTGCCGATCACAACCAAAGCATCAAAGACATTCCAGGCGTCCCCAAAATACCCCTGAGAAACGCAATGGGGCGGACGGCCAGAAAAATATATAGGTGATGATTAGCAATTAGTTTTTAATATCGGTAAAAATAAATAAATAAATAAATTATATATATATATATATAAACTTATATTATCTTCCCAGCTAACAAAAATATATTCTAAGAATCTAATTATGAAAATGTTATTTCTTTTTCTCTAAAAGAATTATTTATTGGTTGTTTTTGTTCATTTAAGTTAAAAATAAATAAAAACAATATATATATATATATATATATATATATATATAAAATAAAGCAAATAAGATTTATTCTGTTTAACCAAGGAACAATTTCTAATTTTCATTTATTTTTAATTGATTTATATATATTAAAAAAGTTAAATTATATATATATATATTTATTTACACACACACACACACACACACACACACACACGTGTATGTAAATGACAAATAATAAAATAAAAAATATATATATAATAATAAAAATGACAAATCAAAACTAAATCAGTAAAAGGTTAATTAATGTTAAAATTACAACAGAAAATATAGAATTTAATTTAATTAAAAAAATTTAATAGTTCTGTATCTAAATGGTAAATAACATTTGTGTGCCAATAATGTTATTAATGCTCTGAATATTTTAAGCAAACTTTATATACATTTTTTTGCCAACATGTTAGCCTGTTACTTCTGAGAACATTCCTTATTAGCTGGGTTATTACGGCATCAATCAAAGCTAAGTATTAATATGAAATAGAAAGTTTACTATATTGTACGATAGGAACTTCATGCATTTATCTTCTACTGATGTCAGTTTAAAAGACTGAACTAGTTAAAGAAACACTGCTAGTCACGCCACACAGAAAAGCTGAAAACGACAGCACTGCAAATCACACTGAGCTGCTTACTAGCATCCTGTCCTTCTTCTCAACACAAATCTGCATGTGTCAGAGCCGACAGTGGGGCAGAGGGATGTTAACATGATAAAACTGGGATATAAGTGGAACAGTATGATATATTGAGAAGGGAAGATTATTTATACTGCGCTGTTATGAATGTCCGAATGGGGAAATGATGTGATTATGTGTGACAGTGTGTATCTGTACGTTTGAATTACTCACCCGGGGTTTGAAGGCGATCAGTTTGAGTACCATCTCCACAGTGAAGACGGCAGTGAAGACCATATTCAGGATATCCATAACATAATTGAACAGCTCAGACTGACCATAGTGCTGGACAGAGAAATATGTGATATTAATTTGTAGAAATGTTAATGCAAAGTAGAAATGACAATTTATTGGACCAAAATTACTATACACTCTGTTCTATACACAAAAATTTTAATAAATTAAAATAAAGTTCAATACAAATTGTACAAATTAAAATGGCAAAAGCACATATTTTCAAAATATCAGTAAATACTATAGTAGTATGTAAAAATTGTTTGACTTGTATTAATAAATATACAATATTCACAGTTTCCATATATGTATATATTGCTATATTTGTAAACATATACTCTAGATATGCAGTTAGTTACTACAATATGTAAAATATATATTACAGTACATTTTTTATATAATACATTTTAGATTTTATATCTCATTGCTAACAGACATAGACTAAAAACCACAAAACAACATTAGGATAACAGAGGTAATTCATATAAAATATATAGTCTTTAATATACATATTTATATCTCATCAAATAAAATTAAACTATAAGCATATGAAAATTGGCTTGAATGTTTGTTTGTTTTTACTTTTGTACAATACAATAAACAATTGTGTAACTGATGGGTCACCACTTGATCTCCAATAATCTGGGCTCTGAAGCAAAACCCAAACAATTAAATTCTAAACATTAAACTCTAACTCTACTTGTAAATATCAGTTACCTGAACGGCGAGACAGATGGTGTTGAGTAAGATCAGGACAAACATGATGTACTCGAAGCCTGTGGAGTTCACCACATACCAGAACTTATACTGATACGGGTTCTTTGGGATGTACCTCCTGAGAGGACGCGCTTTTAACGCATACTCCACACACTGACGCTGAGGAACACACAGACGAAACCATGTCATCCTGTCAGTTATAATTAACAGGGCTTTGGATTTGTAATTTATAATCCAGGAAATAAACAGAATACAGTACAAAAGAATCTGCAGAAACTCAATGGCTTGGTTCTAAACCTTAATTTCCATCCTTGTCTATATTGGTGCCACTAAAATGGAACCCAAAAGCACTAGAAACGTAACTAACATTCACAACTGATGTTAATAGCGATAAAATGCTAAAAAGCACAAAAAAGTACTTAAAATGTAACTAGATTTGGAATAAAAACTAATAACATAAAAATAAAAGTATAATATCAATTGAAAATATCTTTATAATCCATTATATTATTATTATAAGTAATATAAATATAATAGATAATACAGTTAGTGTTAGGCTATATTCATATATGTACTGTAGTAGTCAACAAAGTTGTCCTAAAGCCTAAAACCAATATGTTACTTGTCTTTGGACAGCTTTGATTCACTTTTTTAGATCCACTTTAAATTTGACTTCAGTTTATATATTCTATTTCTATTCTATCTATTTGCTTTCTTTAAAAAGAAAAAAGAGCATCTAACACTAGCAGTCTCTATTCTCTTTTTCATTATTTTAAAAATGACCCTCTAGCGTTCCCTATATTTTCTATTGAATTTACGTGTTGTCTTTTCATTTATTTTACATATTTACATTTAGCAGATGCAAAATATATAGAAAAACCTTGTTAGGTAGTAGGCTAAACTGGACATGTCACAGCACTTACATATTACCGCCCTTGTCGGTTTCGATTGATTTGTAAGTTGCTTTGGATAAAAGTATCAGCTAATCAGCTTCTTGTATCTTCTCTTACCTGGTTCTTGTCCAGCTCACAGTTCTTGTACTCTTTCTCTCCCTGTTCCTGAAAAGTCACGATGACGAAACCCACGAAGATGTTCATCATGAAGAAGGCGATGATGATGATGTAGATGATGAAGAAGATGGAAATCTCCACACGGTAGTTGTAGATGGGACCCAAGTTCTCCCGGTTGGAGTCTATGGCCTTGTACAACAACCTTAGAAAAGACAAAACGTAGAAGTAAACTAAAAGAAATGAGAGCAGAGGAAAAAGTGTACTTCATCACCCACAGTTACAGAACAGCTATATTGTGTTATTCTGTCACTTTGTGTGTGTGTGAGAAACTAAGAGCGTGTTAAACTAACAGAACATTCGAAGCAGTGTGGTGTTGTAATTACAGGGACAGCGTGCTAGTGTTGGCATCGAGTTCACAGTGGCACTTACCAACAGCGCCAATACAAACACAAAAAACACTAGTTCATTTCCCCTGTGGTTTGGACAATGAGAAAAAAACTAGACTGTCTGAGTAAGAATGCACAATTCAAGAACCAACATTAGCTGTTTCACAATATCCTAATACAGTCTATACTGTAGAGACATTTTCAATATCACAAATATTTTACAGTAATTGGAAAATAATAGGCTTTTGATTTTTGCTTATATTACTGAATGGGAAGTTTGTTCCTTTTTAAATGCATGGATAAATAAAGAGTAATAAATATAAGGTTTTATATATGTGGTATTTATTGTCTACAAAAAATATATCCGATCTATAATAAGGTGCATAATATAAAATATAAGGAAAAAAATAAAGAGAAAAAAATACAAAAATAAGCCATTCTGATAAATACTGGAGTGCATTAAATAAAATAAGATGTGTTATTCTTAATTAGGTGAATAAAATAAAATATAAAATAAAACTAAACAGTGAAATTCTATATCTTTGTATTACATGTTAAAAAAAATACAATAAAAAGTGGCATTCTATGTTTGACTTAAAAGGTGAATTAAAATAAAACAAAGAGTGCTGTTCTATATCTGAAGGTGGAGGAAAATTATTAAAGAAAATAGTAAAATATACACAAAAAAAAAGGTGCTATCCTGTATCTGATGTATATTATGGTGCACAAAATAAAACAACATAAAATAAAATAAAGGTGCTATTGTATATCTGATATATATATTATGTTGTAGTGTTGAATTCTTACGCTGGCCAGCCTTCAAATGTGGATACTGTGAACAGAGCCATCATGGCCATGAGCACGTTATCAAAGTTGAAATCGCTGTTGTGCCAATGGCGCTTCTGAATGATTGGCTGGTTCACGTCTCCTTCTTTATACAGGATATATGTTCCCCTGAAAGAGAATAAATCTTATTTTCACTTTCTTTTGTGAATGTTTTTCATTCTATAAATACTGTAAAAGCAAGTAGTCTTAATAAAAAGGCTTATTTAAGAAGTGAATATATATATGTATATATATATATATTTTTTTTTTCTTCTGTTAGCTAGTTGCTATCAGCGATGATTGAAATCTTTAGACTTTAGTTTAGACTCACTTGCACTCCTCTGGGCTGGACTTGGTTTCATCATTACAACGATAAAACTTCCCCTGAAGAAAAAGAAGACATTTTAAATATTCATCAGCAAAGCATTTATAATATTTTTTATCAAATAAATGAAGCCTGGGTGAGACCTTACTTCATAAACACTAAAATAAATCTTAAAAAAAATCAATGCCATATAGGAAATATTTTACCTTGAAGAGCTGTACGCCAATGCAGGCAAACATGAACTGCAGCAGTGTGGTGACAATCATGATGTTTCCAATAGTTCTGATGGCCACAAACACACACTGGACCACATGCTGCAGAAAACAAAGGAAAAAGCTAAAGAGACTGCCAGACAAATGTAAAATTGTAGCTGATTAAATAGCTGGAATTCTAATGAATCATGTTAACATTATTTCCTAAAGACAAAGCAAAGCAGCGAGCAGAACCTTTAGTCCTTTGGCTCTGTTTATGGCCCTGAGTGGACGCAGCACCCTCAGGACCCTCAGAATCTTCACCACTGAGATGGCCGACGATCTGCAGGAGACACAGGTGTACACATTACCAAAAAAATGCAAATACATGCTTTAAAGTTCATATGATGCTGGCATTTTTGAAAGGTTTCTGAACTAGCTTCACTTCATCATCCATTTTTTTGTCTGTGAACACAAAACTTAGGTCAATTTATCTAAGCTATGCTAGACACATTCATTGTATTTTGCCAAAAAAGGATCAATTAATACTTGAAGGAAATATAATAGAGGAAATCTGCAAATTTTGAAGTCATGTAGTTCTCTTTCAATCAGGGAATATAATAATGCTGTATGATCAGGGGAAAAAATGATTTTTGAGAAAAAAAAAAATTGATTTCAGTTGTGATTTAAAATGTAATTTAAAAGAAAAAAGACAGGATTGACTGTAGTGTTGCATTATTTGGTAAAAAGTTTTGTAATTATCAAAATAACTATAAAATAAATATATGTATAAACAAAATAAGATATATTAATATTGTAATAATTTGCTATTAAGGAAAAATTACAGCCTTCCTGTTATTTTTTTAAATAAAAATTGCAATTGTGATTTAAAATGGTATTTAAAAAAAGATTGACTGTAGTGTCGCAAAAGTTTTTTGGAATTATTTATAAAATCACCATGAAATAAATATAAAAATAAATATTGATGTTGTAATACTTTGCTATTAAGTAGAAATTAGAGCCTTTGAAAAAATAAATAAATTACTACTAAATACAAATATTATATATATATATATATATATATATATATTAAAAAAACTGTTGCATATAATGTATGTAATTTCACTGTATTTAAGAAAAGTATTATTAATATTGTATAAAATTAAAATATGAAAATAAGAAACATTACTTTTTAAATATTTCATTGTAAAGTTATTATAAGTAGTAGTAATAATAAATATTTAATAATAATAAGTACATTTCAACCGTTGGGATTTAATAATCACACAATATATTGATTCCAGTTCTATATAAATTTAGCGAGCGTTTTGATAATAACGCAGTTTCGAGGGAGGGCTGGACGAATTAGCCACAGCTGGCTCATATTAGCTAATCAATCTCCTCATTCCAAACTTCCAATCAAATTCCTCC
>JAUCMS010000012.1:5843252-5860039 GCA_032357445.1 Enteromius radiatus | reverse complement strand
CCGTTTCCCCGGCTCGCTCCCAGGACAGCACGCCAAACCTGCTTTACTTTATATGAGGGAAGCGCAAACTCTTGAAACGATCACTCACTGAATTCCGAAGGACACCAGCGACACGCCGACCACCAGCAGATCGAGAAGATTAAAGTAGTTCCTGCAGAAAGCCCCCTTGTGAAGAAATGCACCATACGTGGTCATCTGACAAAACAAGCATAGATGGTCAAAACGTGCCCCACTGTAATCAAAAACATAGACATAAGAAACAGCAAACGCACTCTCACACAGAGAACACGCACTCTCACACACACACACCCGTATAGACAGAAACACACATATACACTCCTTAATATCACTCTTTTTTAAGGGTGGCGTGCTCGGAGTTGGACTAAAGGCGAGATCCTAGCACTAACTCCGCCAAACCCTCACGGCCTGAGTCAACATGAATGTAGTAGTAAGCTCTGTTTCACAATCCGCCACCAGGGGGCCCGGCAATAAAACATGCAGTTTGTTGCCGAGCTTTGAAGGGGCCTAAATTATGACAGAAGAAATGAGGATTGAAAGAAAGAATACAGGAGGAGAAGACAAAAGAGCAAGAAAAGACGGAAAGAGTCAGAAAGAAAGGAAAGAACCTATCTATTAGGCGATCTGAAATGAGAACTTCCCTTACTGTCACATTCATGTGAGCCGTTTTTTTTTTAAATCCTTGAGAACATTGCGCCCTGTTCCCTCTGCAAGATTCGGTAAAGAAAAGAGGGGAAAAAAGCTCCTACTGCAACTTCATATTCAGCAGGCAGAGAAAAGACCAGCCAAAACCAAAGCAAGTCGCTCCAAAATCATGAATGAAAGGAGTCATTCGCTGAATGTATATGAATGCAGATGCAACCACACAGCAGAAGGGCAAGCACTGGGTCACAGTACCAGTACCACAGTACCAATTTTGGGTAACTACATACAATTTTTTGTAAATTTTTAACCTAAAATGTTTGTAGTTGTAGTTGCTGGTCCAAGATCAGCACTTACAATAATCTCTTCACAAAACAGTTCTGAATATTATATTATAATTCTATTTACTAAATAATGTACAGTACATACTGTATACTGCATACTATTCTTTAAAATCATTTAATAAGTGCAGTTTTCTGGTTTTCTACAGCATGTCAATGTTTCCAATAATGCCCATGGATTAAAGGCAATAAAACTTACATTCATTAAGTATACATGATAAAGTTAGTATGCTACTATTAGCAAAAGAAAAATAGTACTATTATTCTTGAAAATAGTGTGCATTTCAATTTTGTTTGAAAACGTGTTACAATGTGGCAATCTGAATAAAAAAAAATATAAATAATTATGAAAAATGTATTATTTCCGGGTTCATTCATTATACTAAAATGTAAATCTGTACAGTAAAAAAAGTCAAATTTAAACCTGTTTTTTTATTACTGTAAAAATATTTATAACAAAAAAACAAAACATATACACACACATATGCATATATATATAATATGAATAGGAATAATACAGATAGAACTGCATTATGATTTTCTGAACACAGCCAGAGAGAATTACTGCAGCTTCATTAAATAACTGTGCTGCCCCGTTCAGCGCTGGAGGTCACATTGCATTGATATGCACTCAGTCAAGGGGTTTGAACCATGTTCTGTCCAAGCATGGTTGTATTTGCCCCCTCTTTTATGGACTGGATACGGGCCAATCGGTTATGAAGGCATGAGAGAGGCAGTGTTGTTCTCATATCACAAAGAGTTGCATAGTTTCGTCTTTTTGAAATTAGCTTCTTTCCTCAACAAAAAGCAGTTTTAGTTTCACAGACACATCCTGTGTGATTTCTCCAAACTTCCTTAACCCCACTTTTTTAACCAATCAGGGTTGAGTTCAAGCCCTGCTGTTTCTCCCCAAAAGAAAGCTGAAAGCCTGACAACTCTTGTGCTTTGTTTGATGAAGATGTGCTTTCATGTTCTCTGACATTTCTTTTCTTTTAGTCTTTTAGTAAAAGAGGTGCCATGGTTTAAAAAAAGAGAAAGAAAAGAGATTGATCAAGCCAGGTAGTACTGAAGTAGCAGGTGACACACATGGAGATAATGCAGCCAGGCCTGTGTGCCGAGAGGTTACCTTCAACACGATCTCAAATGTAAACATACTAGTGAAGACATAATCTGCATAGCCTAGGACCTGGAATAAACCAGACGGTTACAGCGTTACTGCACATACACCACACACAACACCAGCACAGGGCAGGACATTTACCTTTAACACGATCTCTACAGTAAAGATAGCCGTGAAAGCATAGTCAAAGTAACCAAGTATCTGCAAAGAGCAACGTACATGTTTAACAACGACATTCAGCAAATCATCATTTCTTATCAGAATAGAAATAGATTTAGAACTGGAGGTATGTGATGTTTAGTTTAGTTCATTATTCTAGGTGTACCAGTGTTTCTGTAACGGTAACACCCCAAAAACAGTGAAGGTAGCTTCCTTAGTTTGAAGGAAAAGAGTTAGCAAACACCAAGAGATGAAGGAATAACAGACGCACAAAGAAACTAAACGTATTATCTGTAAATGCTTTGGAAAACTCTTGTTTAATCATAAACTGAAACGTTTTTAGATTCCCAATCTAAGTCGTTCTTAACCAATACAAATATTCAAATGTGAAAATAAAAAGGTAAATATCACTTACCATGCTGTTTTAGTTGAATTGACTGAGCATGCGACTCATTAATGTCCAATGTCTTGGACATTAATAAGTAACCGAACCGAATTGTTTGTGTGTGTTGTCTGTGTGTGCGCACATTTGTACTCACAATATTCCGGGCAGAGAAGTTTCTGATTGGGTCCTCGGCTGCCAAGGAGGCGGAGCTTAACATAATGAAAACGAGGATGAGATTGGTGAAGATGTGGTGGTTTATCAGCTTGTGGCACGCGACGCGAATTCTACAGCGAGAGAAAGAGAAAAAGACACACTGAAACACATCTTGTACGCTATATATATATGTGTGTGTGTGTGTGTGTGTGTGTTTAGGGTTCAGAAGCTTTAAAAAACGGAAATATATATTATATAATATGATATATATATTAGTGCTGTCAAATGATTAATTGTGATTAATCACATCCAAAACAAAAGCAATTTTGTTTACACAATATATGTGTGTGTAAACTGTTTATATTTATTATGCATACATACATACACACACACACACAGTATATATTTTGAAAATGTTTATGTAATTTCATATTTTATTTTCTATATAATTGCTTATATATTATATATATTTATTCATAACTTATATTATATACTAATATTTTAAATGTATAAACATAACATTTTTATTATATATACACATGCATGTGTGTACCTAGAACGCAAAGTAGCTTTGGATAAATGTAAATGTAATTCAATGTAAAATGAGAGTGACTCATTTTTTAAATATAGTATATATGTACTGTAAACGTCTCTATGTGTCTTTGTTCCTGTCTAGTTCTAAGTTTGAGCAGACTTCAATGTGACACATACGGGTTTGTGTTGCTAAAGATGAAGAACGCACTGCCCTCTGGGATTGGTGTGATTTTCTCCTTCTTAACGAGCTCTGAGATCTGTGGGCGGGGCCCCGCAGGAACGTCCGGCTCATCTTCATCCTCCTCTGTTACATGGACATGATGATCAGAACCAGCATAGTTAAAAAAAAGCATTCAATGTGCAAATACATGCAGATGTAGTTCTTTACCTGCATTGTCCTTTTCATCCTCCTCTCCAGCCTGAAGGAGAAAAGTCCCCATTATTGTATGCTAATACTAACACAGAAAAATGCAAAATACAAGCACATGCATAAAAAAAAAAAAACTAATTACCTTGGCATCATCTTCAATTTCCTCGTTTTCATCACTTAGAAAAAAAGAAAAGCACACACAGTAAAAAAGGCAGCACACACGCAGTGGAAACCAGATCCAGGCCCTCAATGTTAGATTAAACGACCTCTGCAAGCTTTTATCATTTACCCTTTCTTCTTATCGTCGGTGTCTGTGTTCAGAGACTCCGCGTCGGCAAGGTTGTCCACAGCGATAGCCAAGAACACATTCAGAAGAATGTCTAGGTGTCAATGTGTTAAGCAAACAACATTATGATTCTAATAAGCAAACAACAGTCTATCTGAAATAAAATGCAGTGGAATGCAAAATGTAAAACTGCAATCAAATTTTGTCTTTTTAAAATGTCTTGAAATGAATGCATTTGCTCTGATATAGAAACACCCACACATATCTAAATACGTGTATGTGTGTTCTTTTTAATTTTACACTGATGGACCAAACGTCCCTACAAGAATAGTAAAACTGAACTGAAATTTGAACTGAAAAAGGGGAAAAATTATTAAAAATTGTACATAGTGTAACAATGCAAGGGGTAGGTTCAGGGTTAGGGTATAGGAAATATTATTTGGTTAATATAAAAGTAATATACATCTATGGAAAGTACCAATGATTCACAGAAACAAACATTTGTGTGTGTGTGTGTGTGTGTGCGTTTGTAATATATGTATTGTTTTTATGGCAAATTAGGTCACTGTGGAATACAAGAACATGCTTTTCTGTGGAGAAATTATGATTACAATTACAAATATATATTTTTTTCAATTTGAAATATACATATATATTTTTTTCTATTTTAAAATTAAATTTATTTCTGTGATGGCAAAGCTGCTTATTATTTGTGGGGTATTTTTTCACAAAACATTTCTGTCACTGTTGATCAATTTAATGCATATTTGTTGCATAAAATGTGTTCATTTCTTTAAAAAAAACAAACAAACAAACAAACAAACAAGAAAAACTAACCCACAACTAGTTTACCACCAGTAAATATACTGACTTCTTAAGGAAATGGGGTTTTGGTTAGTAATTCAGCAGCAGTAAGAGGATACAGTTTCCACAGATGAACAGGATGATAAAGTAGATGCACACAATCATTCCTGACGATGATGGGCCACCGTACGCCATAATTCCATCGTACATGACGGCATTCCAGTCTTCACCAGTCAGAATCTGAAAACAGCACATTGACACACATGAGAGTAAACACATCAAAATCCCATCAAAACCTACAAACTTAACAGATGCACACAGACAGACCTGGAACACAGTGAGCAAGGCCTGAGGGAAGTTGTCAAAGGTGCTCCTCTTCGTTTGTGTCTCGTCAAAGTTAAACTTGCCGCCGAACACCTGCATACCGAGGAGGCTGAAGATGATGATGAAGAGGAAGAGCAGCAGCAGCAGAGAAGCGATGGACTTCATGGAGTTCAGCAGAGATGCCACCAAGTTACTGAGAGAAGCCCAATGACTAAAAGCAAAAAACAAACCATATAAAAGTGTCCAGTGCCCTATACAAAAATGTGTCATATTCCATTACCATAATTTCAATTCCTTACCGTGTGACTTTAAAGATCCTGAGAAGTCGCACACATCGAAACACTGAGATGCCTAGAGGTGACATGATCTCAAACTCGACTAGGATGGTCTCTGTGATGCCTCCACACACCACGAAGCAGTCAAAGCGATTAAACAGAGACACAAAATAAGCCTGCAGGCCCAGACTGTACATCTTCACCAACATCTCACACGTGAACAGGGCCAGCAGCACTTTATTGGCCACATCTACAGGAGAAAAGCAATCGTGTTGAAAGAAGAAAGAACACGGTGTGAATGTGAAGCGGTCTTGATTTTGTTACGTTTATTGCGAGAGCACAAACACACGCAGGGCTCACCCTGGACTTGTGTGAGCCACAGGGGCTGGTTGTAATGTTCTGAAGAGATGGTCAAAGTGTTAAGGAACACCAGGATGATCACCAGCCAATAGAACGGCACAGATTTCACAGCCAAACGACAATTCCTCCGACACAACCGGTTCCAGCGACGCCAGCGCCGACTGAGAGAAACACACACACACACACACACACACACACACACAGAAAAATGACAACAGAATTATACATTGAAAGGAGGAGATAAAAATAGAATGCTAGACAGAACACCAGACCGCAAGTGAGACAGAACGCTAGAAGATAAGGCAGAACTCTAACCACAACAATAGAATGCTACTGTACTGTAGATAGAGAGGATGCTAGAATGCTAAACAGAACACTAGAATACAGTAGATAGGCAGATTGATTGATAATGCAATGGTAGGACATTAGCATACCATAATAGTATGACAGATAGGAAAATTTTTTTTTTTTCTTTTTTTTTTTATTGGCAGGAGGCAACTACTTTTTAAAGTGCATACCCACCACCTGCTATATTGGACTGTCATGTTTGTGTCTTCTTCTTCTTTCTGTTTTAATGGCAGTCAGCAACCAACTGGAAAGGTGCATTACCGCCACCCACATTTGTGTCATACTTCCTTCGCCCTCATAAATTCCTGCTATTGGTTCCTTTTTCATGTGTTATGTTCTCATTGTTATCATGTGTCCTGTCCCTCATTGGTTGGTTTTTGTCATGTGATCTGTATTCTTTTCCATAAGTAGCCTAGTTTGTTTTATGCTAAGTCAAGTCTGTGTTTGTATTACGCTTGCATTTTGATTCACTTTTTTTCAAAAATGCACATGGGTTCTTAAACTCGCAGTTCAGTGGACTTCCTGTTACATCACTTGTTAATATAATGTTGTTAATCTTGAATTTTGTGGTAAATTCATACCCTATATATTGTTTTGCTATATCATGTTGACTGAATCTTTAGTAAGTAGTAAGGAACACTATATCGAGCCCAACAGTTTGTTTTGCTAAGGCTTTTGCAGCTATTAAATCCAATGCAGCAGCAGGAAAGTGACGTAAACGCATACCCTTTATAGAAGCAGACAAATTACCATTAGAGACCCACAGAGTCCATAACATACAAATTTGTGATGCTGTCTGTTTTTTTTCAGCAGGGTGAAAGATAAACATATAAAGACTGAGATGACAGAATGCTCTCTAGCCAGCTAACAAGACAGAATGCTTGACACATAGAATAGACAGATAAAAAGGCTAGCTAGCGAGATGCTAGAATGCTATCAAGCTAGCTAATATTTAATCTGTCTAGCATTCTATCAAAGTGTTGCTAACAAGATAGTGAAAGCTCAAAGTAATTCATGCAATAACGTGAGATAATCTCAACTTTACTGACCTGAACTTTGATTTCGAAATTTTTTGACTGTAAACGAAAACAAATTGTAAAGTTAAAACAGATATTCACATGTGCTCTTGTTATATTAGCATATTACAATTGGTATTCATTACTGATCAAATATACATTCATGTGTATTTTTGAGTTTTCTCACCATGTCGGACCACAACATGTAGCCTTCTCATCTTCTCCTTTCTCATTTTCTGTATTCATGGATTCTGTTTCACTCGCCGGCATACTCGCTATTGTATCACAAACACAAGGTTCATCATACACACATTAAAACACACACTTCACACATATTCTGCCAAGAAAGATTTAGTGGACAAAAACTTGAAAAAACAAGATAGTGAGTTTGAGACACATTCTTTGTGAAACCCAATTCCAGCTCAAATTATGAATATATATATATATTCATAATATACACTTCTTGGTATGTGTGGTACAGTAAGTACAGTACAGGTAAAACAAAGACAAAAAAAGTAAAAATGATCTGTTCTTCTTAGCCCTCACATTCCCTCAGGAAATACGGATGAATTCTGACACATCCAAATACAGTAATAAGCGAGTATGATCAGACTTTTTGTGACTGCTCTATAAACTGCTGACCGTGAGCCTGGTGATCTGGGTTTAACCTCATTTCTATGTTAGAAACTCACTGTCACTGTTTTAAAGTGGGATTTTTAAGTTGGAGAGACGCTGCACTCCCACTCCTGCAGGATCTGATCTCTGACTCACTCTGATTTTGAGAAAATGAGAATGAGAGGACTAAATTAGTACAGGAAAGAGGAAACGGGCAAGCGAGGAGTTTGATAACACTAATGTTGTGGAAAAAAACTGATGGGGACAAAGAGCATAAGTGCTGATGGGCATAGAGAAGGAAAACTCACACTTGCAAAGCACAAGTAGCACGATTAGGAACTAACAGTGCATTCACACACTAAAGCGTCCACATAAACATCACACACATGGACATTATTAGCTTAAATACATACTTTCGTACAGGCCAAAATGGGCAATTTGTGCATAAGTCAATGATTAATAAAAGTATATATACACTACCATTCAAACTTTGGGGGCCACTATGATTTTTATTTTTTTAAAGAATGTATGTATACTTCTATTCAACAAGAATGCATCACATTAATACAAAATAATAACAATAATTTTAAATGTTACACATTTTTTTTTTTTTTACTTTATATTAATCAAAAAAATCCTAATAAAATATAATTGTTCTGCATAATATCAAAGAATCACGTAACACTAAAATGTTTTTTTTTTTTTAAGTCATAGATTATAATTTTTTCTACTGTAAATTGGTGGAAATGGCGATATGATTAAACTAATGTTAAACTAAAATCAAGGAATAATAATAATGTAAAAAAAAACATCAATTAATTCATTGTCCCATCACTAGAAATATCAGTCAATTTTGTTAACTGGTACTTTATAACGCTTTCCAATCTGATTTTAAATGCAGAACCAGTCACTTTAAAATGCTATACATTAAACAAACACCATACAGGGCTTCTAACAGGTCATATTCATAATTCTCATCAAGTTATCACACATATGAAAGGATCAGAAGGGTGGGAGGGAGATTTACCATGAGTGTCAGAGGACTGGCTGAACCAGCTAAACCCTTTCTTCTTCTTCTCCATCAGGCTGGCCAGAGTAACCCCTTCATTTCCCATGCACCCAAAGCCCATGCATGATTTACACAGCACAGCACAGCCGCGGCACGGTCATGGGGGTTGAGAACGAGTAGCCACATCGACACAGGTTAAAGCACGGGAACAAGAACAGCACCGACACAACAATTAACAACAATAAACAACAACAACAACAACATCAACATTGAGGCAGCCGGTCAGCTGGACGGGAGCAAAGGATGATGGGTAGTTAGTTAACAGTGAGTGAGAGCAGGTTATTAGGTTTAATTTCACATATTGAGTCTACAGTTTTTTAAAAATGGAGTCAATAGAGAATAAAATTGGTTTAATATTTTATTGTAAATGGAGGCCATTATTTGTATTTTGTTGACCTATTTTGTTGAAATGACTTAACGAAAATGAACAATCAATTTACACCTACACACGAAATGATCAGGAATATAATGTGTACACAGCAGGCAATGAGATGTCGAATGTTATATCACAGCTCCAAATTAAAACCGTTAAAAAAGGATGTTTGAAATAAAATTAGCCTGACATGAAAAAATTATATAATAAAGAAAACATTTATTTTATTTAGTTTATAGTAACTCACTAAAATAAAAATATAACTGAAATAAAATAAAATTACAGATAATATAATTAACTAAATGAGCAATTACTAAAACGTATACAATTACTTAAATGTAAATTTTAATATTAATATTTTAATATTGAAATATCAATGTAAACTATAATATGATGTCTAAAAGTGATATTAAATTAAGTTCAAATCACAAAATAACTGCAAACATGGTGACTAAATCTTATTTAGTAGTCTTGTTTTTCAGTAAAAAGACTGTAAAAATTTTCTGTATAGGTTTTTTGCAGTTTCAAACGTGCTTTGAATAGTAATATCCTGAGAGAAAATTACAATTTATATATAAAACTGCATATATGTATAAGTGAATTTAGTTTATTCTTTCAAGTTCATGCTTAAAATAAGTAATAAATCAATTGCTTCAGTCTTGTTTCCAACAGCTTTTACAGGAAAACATAAAGGCACTGTTTAAGAATGGCAATATATTCTCTTCATAGACTTGTACGAGCGGAAATGGAGAACTCAGCTTGCTTTTCCATTCGCAGAATAAGTTCTGCATAAATGCTAAGCCTTCCACACAAGCGACTTTTGTGGGTCTGTATCAATCAATTAAAGCAAAAAAAATACTTTCAGAAAGCAGCCTGCTAATCTAACCCGATCGTCCTCTCACAGAACCGAGGTCAGTCAAAGAGGAAGCTGTAGCAGCAGCTCTAACCGCTCAGGATCATGCGTGGTGCTTATATAAAAGGGATTAGGATTAGTCCTTATTTTGCTCAGTTTCTCCACTTCATGCCCTTCTGAGCAAACTCCTCTCCCTCAGCAGACAGCCAGCTAACAGCAAACCTTCTCAGAGGGTGCTGTCAAGCTTCTTTCAACGCTAGAAATGATGTTTAAAATAGAATGTGGATGAAAGTATGATGAACCCTAGTTCTCCAGTTTCCAGAATCAGCCCGTGCTGAACCATCTGACCTGGAGATGCTTGACTTTGACGAGAGACAGCACTCGTGGTGTCAGCGCATGTTGACTGCTCCTCAACTATTTCATCAAAAATACACCAGAGGCAGCTGTTTTGGGCTTGCTGACGTCTGTTCTGTGTCACGCTGCAGTTTGATGGCCATGACGGGCTAATTAAAGACGGCTCCGTGGCTGCTACAAAATGCTGCAAAGCTTTGATTTAATGTCATCCTTAGCTATTACAAGACGGAAAACTGCGATGCTCACTGAGCAGATTTCATTGCTTTAACACAAAATACAAATAATTAATTTTTGATTAATTAATTAGGCCTATTGATTGCTTAATATTTGGAATCTTACAGCAGTTTTATTGTTTTCAGATCATTTTTTAATAAAACAATAAAATTCTATATTAAATTAAATTGTAATATTAACTGTAAAAAAATTAATTGCACTGCCTTTTAAAAGTTTGGGGACTGCGTGTTTTTTTTTTTTTGCTTTTTTTTTCAGCCAAGATGCAGAAATTATTCAAAATTGATAGTGAAGACATTTCTAAAAAATACGATTTTCAAATAAATTGTTCATTTAAAGTTTTTAGTTATGAAATAATCCAGTAAAAATAATCATAACTGTTTTGATAAATGATCATTTTTGAAGCATCATGTCACAATGAATATTGAAGTAACATTTTAATAAATATTTAAACAGAATGTAGTTATTTCAAATTGTTATAATATTTTAAAATGTTACAAAAAATATATTAAAATATATCAAATAAATGCAGCTCGGTAATTTTGAAATTGGTAATGTATATAGAAATTATATACAAATACATTTTACACATAATTACAATTAATTTTACATTAATATCAAAGTGAAAGTATTAATTACTAAACAGTGTACTATACCAACAGTGGTAATATCAATTTTAAATTCTACTTCCTTAAATGAGCTTTCAGATTCACCAATTTGATCCTGTTTGCTCCTAGAATTTAAAAAGCATGCAATAACCTTCTGCATCTGCCTGAATATGGACTGAATGAGCGCTCAGTAACTGTCAGGTTACTAGTAAGCATTTAAATGACACACATTCTAAGATATGCACATCGCTTTTTATTTCCTCTCATGTAGAAATGTGCCAATAAACAGTTACATGCCAGCACGAAGTGAGATCAGATGGTTTGTGAGAGTGAGCGAAATATAAATCCCACAGCGCTGTGAGAGCAGCACTCAGGTACTCACGGTTGCGTTTGCTTTCCTCATCTTCCTCCTCATTCTCAGGGTCGATGTCTTCAGCTTGCGTGATCCAGTCCAGATAACCCTTCAGATCTTCCTCCAGCTGCTGTTTCTCCCGTAGCTTCTGGAAATCGCCACGAGCCTTCGCCTTCTCTCGCTCTTTAGAGAACTCCCTGGGTTCAGAAAAACACAGTTTTACTCTCAGTACACTAACAGTTTTCAAAATATTCAATGGCCCAAAACATTTACAGCATTTAACATTTTTTCCAAACCACACTTTAAAAAATGTTGAAATGTTATTACAAGAGTAAAATATCAAACCAAGAAACACTGAATTTCAGAAAGATGACACTTTTCAAGGACAACATATGACAACAAGATGTTTATATTTATACAGCTGTTTCTTCATTTTACAATAACTTTTTCAGAATTTATTTCAGCAATGTATTTATTTAAATAACCTATTTCATTGTAATGGACATGCTCCGTTTAGTTTCGTTTATTTGGTATACAGCAGACAACATTTGAAGCGGATCAAAACCTTTCATCAAAGTCATCCTAAAATCAAAACCTGTTCTTGTCTTAGGATGACTTTGATCAACTTTTTGATCCACTTCAAATGTTGACTACTGTATATAGAATATACATGAACAGAATCAAATAGAGTTCCGATTAAAATAAAATTAAACTAAACACATTGTGACCCGGTTAATGTTCAGACAAACTAGTTTTTGACCATCATAAAATATATGCCAGTTGTTTTTATCTCACTAGTTCTCACTTCCACTTCCGCGGCCTCCGAGGTTTAACCCCCTTGGAGGCTAGCGTTAACAGGTGCTCGGAGCCCAGCCTGCCCCACCGAGGAAGTGGAGAACCTGGAAACCAGGGACCCTTCGCGAGGGTCGGCCTCGGCTCAGGTGGTGGAAGGGGAGGCAGAGGAAGACAAAAACGCAGCTGCTAAGGAAGGGAAATGAGCGATATTTAAGGCGCAGAGGAGATTCGTGGGTAATCAATAATGGTGAGATTGGATGCAGCTGCAATCGTTCATGCCTGATTCTTCTGAAATTCGATGAATTGCTTAATCATCATTAAAATGGAAAAAGATGACTGTGCTGATCAGTTTTAGGCAAAGATATTAATATTAAATAAGAAATCTAAATGAGAAGAAATCTTCTAAAATTGATAATAAATTATTTTAAATTAATTAAAATAAATAATGATAAATTAACAGAAGTGGATTTAATATTCATTTAAATTATTTAATTATAATTTATTATTTATTATAATTAAATAAGTATGAAGTAATATATATATATATATATATATATTTTTTTTTTTTATTAATATATATATATATATATATACGTTTTTTATATTAACATAAAATATATAATATATATTTTATATTTGCATTATTTAAATAAAATAAATAATACTACTAATAATAAAGGTCATTAAAAAAATTTATTACATGAACACTAAAAGTAGGAGGGGACAATGGTTTGATTTGGGGCTTTGCTAGAAGGTTGTTGGCTCTGGTCACTCGTTTAACTGAAATCAATGAGATTTAATGTGTTTTAATGCCACAATGTTTAATATTCACTCAGAAAAGTTCCTACACTCCTCTACCAAACAATGTGAGAAAACCCCATATTATTCATGTGTGTAACACAAACTTCAAAATATAACAAGGATAAGGACAAAGGTTTGTTCATACACATTGTAATGCACGTTTACCACATTGACATACATCTTAACCTAAGTGTAAATGCTTCAGTGTCCTGCCAGCAGGGTGCATGCTTGTCCACAAAGGACCTAGAGAAACATCACACACAAACGCGTTCGGAAAGGTCACACGACGTGTGTGGCGTCCTTAATAAAATGGCAGAAGCACAAAAATGGAACCCAAACCTAATTTCGAAAGATTGCTTGATCTGCAAATTGTATATGTTGCACCACAGGCACAGCATCTGCGTCTCTCGCGGTGGAATATTAATAACCCTGCAGCTCTAAGAAATGACTTTAGGACTTACGGACACAGGAAGGAGATTAATTTCACCCTTCCGGAGGGGGATACAAAACTCGTGCCCCCTCTGAGGGAAATGAAGGAGAACAGGAGGAATATGAGAGTCATGGGTTGTCTTTCTGATGCATGAAAACAAAACGACGAAACTGAATTGAAGTCTCCTTCCTCTCCTCCATCTGCCCTTCCTTTAACTGGCTTACTCTCCTCGAGTTCTTTCCGCCTTAACTAATTTCAATACTCTTCAAATGCATCCAAAAAAAAAAAAAACTAAAGTTTTAATAAACCTGTGTATGTTTCCTAACCTATATTGAAGTTTGAGGTCAGTACAATTAAGTTTTATTCAGCAAGGTTGATCAAATGTGATAGTAAAGCTATTTATGATGTTATAAAAAGATAATAAATCTTTTTCAACACTGATAATAATAATAAAAAAGCAGCAAATCAGCATATTAGATTGATTTCTGAAGGATAATATCATTTAAGACTGGAGTAATGATGCTGATAATACAGCTTTGCATTAATGGAATAAAAAATACATTTTAAAATATAGTAAAACAAAAACAGTTATTTAAAATAATAATATTTCACAATATATTTTGATCAAATAAATGCAGCTATGCTGAGAATAAGGGACGTCTTTCAAAATATTACCTTACTAACAACAATGACCTCAAATCACCTGAATTGCTAAAAAATTTTAATGACTGAATTAGCATGATTCACCTGCTTGCCCTAGTCCTGTATCTAAACTATTTCACTTCTCCTCCATGACTTTCACGAGTCTGAATCAATTCCTCTCTCACAGTAGTGTTTCATTTTGTCCTTCAAACCATTTTTACTTAATAATATCATCAGTTCAGAACAATTTAACCCAGCAGACGTGAAGATCATTTCACAGCACACCTGGGAAGGAAAAAAAACCCTGAAAGACAGTCATGGAACAAGGACTGCAGACATCCCAAGCAGATGAATCTGTAATTTTACCAAATTTGATCCACTTCCAGTTAGAAAGAGCTCTTTTCTTAACATAATTTAGATATTAGATAACCATCCTGATACGTAAAAAGTGACCAAAACAATTTTGCAGAATAAAAATAAATCCACAAATAATAAAATTATAAATGTATATGTAAAATCTTAAATAATATATGCCTATAAAATGGTAAATATCATCACTAATGCATTTATTTTATAATGCATTTTTTTTTATTAAGCTATGTTATTATTTAGACAGTGATATGCCAAAAGTTGCCCAGTACTCCATACAGCAGTACAACAAATTATTTAATATACATTTAAGTATAAATATCTAAATATATTTTAAAAATGAACTAAATATGAAGTATTTATTAATAATATAATTTATTATTAATACATATTCATAGAAATATTAAGGTGTGGGCACCTGTCTAAAACTGTACATAAAAATAATAATAATAAATTAAATACAAATACATAAAAATAATTTATTTCAATAATTACTTTAATTTAATTTAATTTAAAATGTAAATTAACTTACTTAAGTTTACTTGCAAAATATAGATAAAACCTATTTTCATTGTAATTAAATTAAATTAAATATTTAAAAAATATTTAAAAAATGTATGCTTATATTAAATTATTCATTTCTATAATCAATTATGCATATTATTTGTATTATTAATAATAAAACGCTACTTAATAATGAATTTAACATGGTTTATTATTATTTCTAATTATTAGCAATACTCAGAACATTACATGACAAAAAGTTGCCCATTAAACCAAATGTAACCTAGTTTGTTAGTTAGTTGCAATTTTTGTCCATGACTGCAGAATTGATCCATAATTAGGTCTATCATCAAACTTTATGCTAAAGCCCATGCAGGAAACAAATGACCAGCAGACAGAAGAAAAGCACAGCAGTCTTCACATCACACAATCTCTTACCCACTGAGTACCCCCAGCACAAGATTCAACACAAAAAACGAGCCCAGAATGATCAGACTAACAAAGTAGATCCACGGCGTCTCCCAGCCGATGGCGTCATTCACCTACAGGGGCCCAAACAGGAGGGTTAACCCACAGAGAGAGGCTACATTTAACCATATGAAACTCCAGGGATGGAGTCCAGTCCAAGGAGACAGAGAGAGATAGAAACTGGAGATCAGAGGCCATAGTGAAAAGAACAGAGGAGCTGCTCACCCGCTCAACACACCCAGAACCAGGTTCAAGACGAAGAAAGAGCCGAAGATGACCAAGCTCACAAAGTACACCCAGGGCAGCTCCAACCCCATAGCATCATTCATCTGAGAGAGGAGAGGAAGAGGATGAGAAGGAAGAGAAAACGAGATGGAGAGAAAGAGAGACGAATGAAAGATTAAGTATGAAACAGAAACTGTAAGGAGAAGGTTAAAAATAGGTCTAGAGAAGACGTTCTGCTCAAAATCAAACAGGATTTCAAGTTAACACATTTCCATGTTTTGAATAAATACCAGAAGGCTTTCACAAGTATAACTTCTAATAAAACACTCCTAGAGTGTAGGATGAAGTCGATATAAAGGAAAGATAAAGGAGAAGTCCCACACACTGGCCATAAGCTTGCAAAAAGAATAGCATTGAACAAGTTAGGTTTCAAATAAATAAATAAATAAATAAATATGTAAATAAACAAATAATTTACTGTTTTTATAATCAAGCCAGCGTATTAGAGCGATTTCTGAAGAATCATGTGACATTGAAGCCTGGAGCAGAGATGCTGAAAATTCAGGTTTGCCTCACAGGAAGTATTTACATTTTTAAAATATTTATAAAATAAACAGTCCCTTTATGTTGTAATAAGATTTCACAATATTATTGTTTTCATTATATTATTTCTGATCAATATTTGCACCCTTAGTGAGCATAAGAGATTTGTTTTTAAAAACATTTTAAAAATCATATTGTTGTGTCGAGTGCGTGTCCGTCGTTTGTGCGAGAGTGTATGCCGTGCCTCTCGGCGAGGCAAAGAGCAGAGGACAGGAACGAGGATATGATGCAAGGATTTTTAATAAAAAGGAACACAAAAAACAAAGGCCGACGAGGCGGCTAAAAACGTCTCGAGGTTATGAATATAACCATAGTTCCTTGAAGGAACGAGACGCTGCGTCACGAGACGCTATGGGAACG
>JAUCMS010000012.1:5802898-5819267 GCA_032357445.1 Enteromius radiatus | reverse complement strand
TACATTTCTCTCAGACTATCAGATTTGAATACTATAAAATAACTATTGTATTATATATATATATATATATATATATATATATATATTATATATACACACACATACACATATATACACACACATTTTTGGGTGAACTATTCCTTTAAGAGTTTTTAGGTGAGAATGTACCGTTTAGACGTCAAATACGCAGTTCATCCACCTAAAACAGAAAATAAATTTGACCTTCACACCACATCACACTGTTTTTAACCTTCCTGAGTATCGTATCTTATTGACTTTCATTCCAAGTGCTTTAGTGTAAACTGAGAGAAGGTCAAAGTGATTGTCTTTGTATTGTGCATCACAAACGCTGTCGTTGCTTGACTTGTTTTGAACCCAGAACACTCCTTTGAGAGTTTTCACTTTCTATACTCCAATACTCAACCCTTTATCACCTAGAGAGGCCAAATGAAAGCTGATACCTTTGGGTAATGAAGTCCCTTAGAAATAGCACACCTAACACAAGGAACTCATGCATAAAAAGAGGCACAGAAACACCTCATAACACAGCACAGACGTTAGCGTTGTTCTGTAGTGGCAGAATGACAAATGAAACGGTCCTGTAATATACACTGAAAAGGCATTACATTATTCATAACTGTGTGGCGTTAAACAGGTGGCTACTACCGAATCACTGGAGGAGTGTCCTATTTCACATCCAGTACTTCTGCACTATTCAATGTCATTTTATGACAGTATAAATATTTGTGGTTACTAAGATTTTCATATCTTTAACATGCATGTGTATATTTTTTATCTATTAAATATATTTATATACAATATAAATTTTTCTATATACATAATAAATATACACATTACACAAACATTTATTATGTAGACAAAAACTTTTATTTTGGATGCCATTAATTGTGATTTATCATTTGCCAGCACTATAAAAAAACTTTTATGCTTTATGATTTATATGCTTTGTAAAACATGATAGGCCCTACATTTTCTTTCAAGAGTTCTTTGAAGAACAGAACGCTCAAAAGAACATCAAATATTTAAAACAGAAAACAAAAGCCTTCTTAATATCTTTACTATCATTTTTTTAAGCATGATGATGAGTCTTTGCTGAATAAAAGTACTAATTAAGAAAAAACTGACTGATGTTTGAATGATAGTGTTGTGTATAGTCTATAATAATACTCTACTGATCAGCATTAAAAGTTCCCTGGAAAAATATCAGCAGGGAATTTTGTTCACGAGGCAATGTGGGGTCTGTGTGCGCTCGGAGATAAAGTTTTGCTTTGAAAAACACTTAAAAAATTTTGTTGCATCTAAAAGACGTTTGATCCTGAACCGGACCCCCTAATTGGAATCTGTGATCTAAACAAAACTCCCATGAGCTGAACTAAAACTAAAGCTCAGCTGAAGAAACCTGCTTTTAGTCAGCAACAATGCTTGATCTGTGCCCCAGAAGCTATTTCTGAGCTCTCCGTGCTGTGAAAGCAGCACAACCTCATGCAGTCCTGTGTGAGGTGTTCTCTGTGGTGCTAAAAACAGCGATAGACAGCCTCGGTATTCATTTGCATAGTATTATATGAGGAAGGAATGTGCTGCTAGGTTGCACCAATCTATTTCTATTTCTCGCTTTCAATTATATATCACAGCTTCCAAAATCTTCGCAAGCCATTTACAACCACAGGCAAGAAGGGGAAAAAAAACCAGAGACATTATAAAATGAAACACTGGCCTAAGAAAAATACCTACAATAAAGCATCCGAGATAATCTGGGGCCAAATTCACAAAGAATTTAACACTTTATTTATTCGTTACAATAACGTCACCGTTGCGCCATCTTGGAGAGTATCCACCAAACACAAAATGCATACGCATCAGCCGCGCCACACGGATGCTCTGTTTGCATAATCAAAAGCATAAATACACATAGAACTGCATATCCTTGTGTTGCGGCTGACATAGAAGAGCGTGCACATTTTACGTCCAGGGGATACTCTTCAAAACGGCGCTACGTTGACGTCATGTTGAATAAAGTCTATATTTTTGTACAAAAAGCATTCTCGTCGCTTCATAACATCACCACTGATGGCAGATGGACTATTCTGACGATGTCTTTCATACTTTTCTAGACCTTGATGGTGCAATTTACTTGGAAGTCTAGAATAGAGAGAAATAAAATAGAGAGAATATTCATAATCAGTATAAACTGTTCAAACTATTTTATCACCAGCCAGATGAAAATCATCCAAACTTGTAAACTTAAGGTACTCAAAATGAGCAAAACAAATGGTGATTCTTTTCACAGAAACAGTATCAAATATATTTATATGGGCTGCTGGAACATCTCTGACCCTGTAATGTATCTATAGGCTCTCCAGCATGAACTCTGCTCATCCGTGTGAGACAACCTGTACTGTATGTTATCATACCTGCTGGGAATCTGATGAAATTTTGCTGTGCGATTACCTCCTGCTGTTTAACACACACATGAGGGTGCAGATGGATGAGATAACACAGCCAGCACATGAAAAAATAATCAAGCAAGAGGAAAACAACCAACAAGGTTGTTTGTTTGATGTGTATTGCTGTTGCATTAAAAGAACAAAGCCCTGCGATCGAAGGATCGCATTTGTACGACTACAGTCGAAGGTCAACAGAAATAATACCTGCCCGGTTTGAACATTTCAAGAAACTTTCAATACAAACTCTAAGTTTTACAGCCAAAACATGCAAAACACTTTGTTAAATGTAGCCCCGGAATGCTTCGGGGAGCAAAAAACCCAGGAAGCACCATCTCTGCCTGCCGTTTCTCTTTCCTGTCTGAGATGCTGAAATCACTCAATTAAACTGTGCCAGTAGCCATGAGAGCTATTCACAAATCACGAAGCCCTCGTGCTGAGCCGCACTCCGCCACAAGATCGAACAGCTGTCTTATCTCAACTCACAATCGTCCTCTCGGTCCAAAGCACGGAGAAGAACATCCGCCCCCTCCGAACCCGATCCAAATGCTCCGCTTGTCTAAATATAAATCATTTATCTGAGGAGTTCAAAATAAGATCAATTGAACTGTACAAGCGAAGCAGTTTGTCGAAAGGAAGCGAAGCAAGTTTGAAAAGAAAATGTCAGAGCTGAGCGTGCATCTGTTCTCAGAAAAGATCGTCGAGATTACAATGTCACAGATTTTCCTCTATGTCCTTCCAGGAATGTACACATATAATCACAATGCCATGGCTTTGTGTGCGTTTCATTCGCCTGTTCTCAAAGGGGGAAAAAAATATTATGAAATCTGGCCTGATTTATTAATGATATTTGGTCTTTTTTTATGCAAACTCTTGACAACTAAAATCCTCATCTGCTTAACTAATAATTTCCTGTACATTCATAAAGTCTCCTTGCAGTATAAATTTTTTTCCCCAAAAAATTATTTCTTCATGCCTCAAAATGGCTTTAATGGACACTTTAGTTTATACCCTTGAAGGGATAGTTTCTGGGACACCCAGAAATAAAAATTACCCCATGATTTACTCAACTTCGAGCCATCCTAGTTGTATATGACTTTCTTCATTCAGATGAATCAGAGTTATATTAAAAAACATCCTGCCTCCTCCAAACGTTATAATGGCAGTGAATGAGGGTTGAGATTTTGAAGTCCAAAAAACAAACCACATCCATCCATCATAAAACGTGCTCCACAGAGCTCCCGGGTGCATCTGTAAAGAAATATTTCCACATTTAAAAACTTTATAAACCGCAATCTGGTGTTCCCGAAAATTGGTATATGCGTTCATGAGAGAGGGGCGTTCCAGTGGATGACGTAGGACTCGTAAACTTGGCATGCGCGAACCAAGTTTTGTTTACAGCAAAGTCAATCCAGTCTCCTCCTGCCTTATACTGTATCTACGGTGACCGGGACGTCTACGGTTCACTTAGTTTTGTCGTACCTCGACAAACCGATCTCGTGGCCACGACATAATATCACGTTCCCACGAGTTAATATGTCGTGGCCACGACAAAACTAAGTGAACCGTAGACGTCCCCTCCCGGTCACCGTATGTATCAAAACCGTTTAACCTTTTTCTTCACTAATCATCATTTTGTATTTCCAATTTACATTTGTTATCTGCTGAAAGACCACTTTCTAGTGAACAGCCACACAGTAGTTTATTGGAAGCTAGAGATTACAGTTTTTAAAGTTTTAAATATAGATATTTTTCACATATATTCACCTCAGAAGGCCTTGACACTGCCATAACACAGATTGGAAGAGCCAGGACATTTCTTAATAAAACTCTGATTGTATTCATCTGAAAAAAGAAAGTCACATACACAACTAGGATGCATGAGGGTGAGATAATTGCCATAGTAACTCTTTATGTTTATGCAGAACTGCATGACTATGCTAATTAGTCCCTGCCTCCACTCAATCCACAATCTCAAAAACGTTCCACTTTCACTTGGTTAACTGAAATAGTTAGCGCTACACAATGGCAAGGAGTAATATTATATCAATCCATCCATATTTGCTTGAACTACGGAAGAAACTGATTCTGGAGAAGAAGAGGAAGAGTGAATTATACAAGGTTGTATACAAGTCAATGTATCAGAATAGTAAAATATATTATCTAGTAGTAATAATAGTAATATTATAGTATCTCTCTCTACAACATCGGACACGTAATGGTAATTGATATCTTTAGCTCATGGCTTGACTGCATTATCAAACACTTTATAACCTGGTATGAATGTTACACAAAGCATGTTCCTGTTCGTCATCTCAGAGAGCTACCTTCTAAAACTCAATATCCATATGTACAAACATGTTGATAATGATAAGAAAACACCTGCCACACAAGTTGACAGGATTGGTTACACATGCAATGGTGTATTGGTCTCACCAATGGTGTTGAATTTGAATTTGCAAAGGGTTTGTCTTTAAGCATATTAAAAACAGCAGACAGACATGCAAACCAATTTTAAAACCTGACTTTCACCACAGGGGGTCTTTAAGCCACAATAATTCACTATGAAATACTCTATAATGTCACATGCACACCATTAAAATGTAAAGAGGACAGCGCTTAGACACTATTAAACAATGTAATGCTCGTCCCTTAGGAGATGCTCTTTGAACGGAGACCCATGCGAACAACAGTTTGTGTGTGTGTGGGGGGGGGGGTCAAAAGATTGCAGTTATTTACTCACCAGGTCATGGTTGGTTGAGTTGGAATCATCCTCAGGAAAGGGGATGTATACAGCTAAGGCCATGCAGTTGGCGAAAATCGCTATCAATATAAAGATATCAAATGGCCTGAGTTGAGAGTTAAGGAGTAGAATAATGATTAATAACTAAAGTCAGAAACAATTAACACATCCAGTCAGTCTTTTGAAGGTTTACAAGTTACATGTGCTACTGGAATCAATCAAATAAGAAAAAGAAACTGGCATATATTGTACATGTTTAAAACCATAACGAAAATTCAAGGTCAGAATGTGAATAACAAATCAAATTCCTCAAGTTGGCTAGATTAAAATGAAATGACTCCAAACATGTTATTCAAAAGTTTCCTTTTTCTTGCTATAAACTGATTTGTTACTTGATGAAAAAAGTCCTACAGGGTATTTATTATTAAATTATGGTATAAGATTGCTGATTTGTTTTTATTTCTTGCAATTTCAACAAAACCTATAATTACTAAGTTAATACGTTTCCTTGTTGATATTTCAATAATATCAAATTCAACATAATTCACAGCAAAACATTCAAAACGTCACATAGAATAAAAGCTACATAACTTATATATTAAAAGATAAATACATAATTTTTGATGGAGTTTGGGGACCATTCAAATCATTTTTAAAAGGTGGTGGAGTTGGAAATGTGTTGATAAAAGACTTAATAAAAGAGGTGAAACTGTATATTAATGCATTGAAAATACTGAGGAGGGCTGGGGTTTTTTTTGTTTGGTTTGTCAATGTATGTGTGTACTGTATGTTCATGTGTGATGTTAAGTTGCTTTAAAATAATAATAATAATATATATATATATATATATATATATATAAAAGAAAAAAAGAATAAAAAAAGAATAAAAGCTACATGAATAAAAACATATAACATCAAATTATTTCATGATCGTGGACTACATTAGGTCAACTGGCCTGAAACGGTCACACCAGCCCTTGTCCATCTGCACATCTTCATTATTCAACTAAGCTACATTTCATCTTGTGGTTGCTCAAAGGGTCAGAAGTAAATAGCAGTGAGTATATACTTGAATGCGGTTTAACAGTAAAAAGTCCATCACAACAGCACTGACTCAGCCGCTCTGCTTTCCTGCTAGTGAGACATACAAAATGTAAATAAAACTGCTGTGAGTCAGAGGACCTGAAAATGCTGCAGTCTACAGTAAATATTTGACAGTCAATCATATCAATCTATCTAAAAACGCCTGATTTTGTGTGTCAAGGATACGTTCTGGGTTGCGTCACACTCAATGCGTTTTTTTAAATCCGGTACAACGCAAAGCTCTAATTTTACGCTGCTAAATACTTACTAGGCCATGAGCTAGGACACTAAAATGTTAGATTATGCGCCATTCAGGGGAAGTTCTCTCTGACTTTCCCATGAATCCCTTGAGGAAAGACAAGGCTGATAGCGCTAGGTTAACATATTTCTACGCAAATGTTAACACCTGCAATGCTTGCTTTACTGTACATTGTGTTATATAACAACAATATGCAGCTTTAAAAAAATGAGACACTCTAGGCTATACATCCTTTCTCGAAGAGATGAATCGGAAATGCTCGGAAGCCATAGCTCCTTTATCTTCCCAGAGGGCCGGGGGAACAGATGTTCTTTTCAAAGCTCAGTAACACACGCTGACTTGCGTTTGAGATTAAGGTGTTTCTCACTGCAGGGAACACAGCTTCTCTCTAATGAAGACCACCAGACAAGCTTCTACCGGAGATCACGAGCTGGGGTGTCTTATAAAGACACACAAAGGTGGACTACTTTCATTTGTTTACCTGTACTCTTCATGATCCGCACAATTACTTCATCTTCACCTATTTCAGAGCAGGCCACAAGCAAACCACACCATATGTTCGTTTTCTAGAGAATTTAATGCCAGAAGAAACTCCAAAGTGTATTTACAAACAACAAACCTGGATTTGAAGAGCAGACAACTAGTTTTTCCATGCGTTTTTCAAATGCAAGCCTGCTAAAATCAAATATACTGAGACAAATATTTACATATTTACTTCTGCCAATTGTATTTAGGTTTCACAATTCTTGTGTTCATTTGTGAAGATTATCATGATGAACCAAACATCTAAGAATCATCCACTTTTGTTGGTCACAGATCTAATTTCTGTCATAATCCACAAGCAAACAAGTTGGGTTTTATTGAGGGAACCAGGGTGATACAAATTCAAAAATGCTTCAGTGCATCACTATTGCCTCCAACCTAATAGACCTAACCTACCTGATAGACCTCTAACTCTTATGAAAATTAACCATGGTTTTATTATAGTAAAAGTTTTCTACAAATACCTTTGTTATACTATAATTTTTTTTAAATTTGTTAATTTGTGGTTATCGTGGTTTGCTAATCATGCTTTTTTGGTATTATTTGTAGTAAAACCATGGTTAACTATCATAAGGGCTACCAACATTGGGTGAATGGAGTCAAACAGCAATGCACCACAAAACCAAAGCGCTCAGAATTTCCAGTGGACTCAACCTATAAATCGCTTAATTACAATTGTCTTTAGGGCTGGGCGATATGGCAAAAATGTAATCTCGATCATTTTTCCCTATATTGAACGATAACAATATATATTTCGATATAAGCTGTTAATGCTGCCAGCTTTAAAAGACTATCCCAACAATGACTGAAGCCACAAAAATTAAAGGGTTCATTAAATTACATTTTAAAGTATAGTATATTAACAAAAACAGATGACAGATTTGGCCTTAAAAATTAAAACAATTTGCGCGCACGGTCTTCTGGTACATCACGCGCGTCAAATACGCGAAAGGCTCAATTCGCGCCGCAGGATGTCTAAACGCATCTTTGCATTGACTTAACATGGAAATCACTCGTGTGAACACAAGTTTGTGTCAAGTTTGCTTCTCAAAGTGCGGTAGGAAATTAACTTTGACGTGCACGGCGCGCACAAGCTGCAAGCTAATTGGCTGTTATCATTGTTATTAAAATAAAATAAATCGCAATTTGATATGATATCGTTTATCGGCCCAGCCCTAGTTGTCTTACCATCAACTTACGCACATTTTACTTCTGCAACAGACAAAGTGTTTTAAAGAACAGGTCTAAACAACTCCATTGTATGCAGAAAGGTGAGTAAATGAGGACAAAATTGTCATTTGGGAGGACAAAAATTCCTTTAAACTTGGATATGAGAATATTTTAAACACCCGAAGGGTTTTAATATTTAAGTGCCCCTATTATGGATTTCTGAAAACGACCTTTCAGTGAACGAAAACATTCAGCAAAGTTTTAAATCTCAAAAGAAAGAGTCAACTCTGAATCATTAAACCGAGTTGTTTTTTAAAAATGTATTTCATGTTGACGTCAAAATAAAACATTAGTCTTTTTGATTGGTCGGAATGAAAATGCAAATTCCTTCTTTGCCACTAGGTGCCGCTTTTAGAATGCTGAAAGCTAACAAACACTGTTTTAAATAAATGTATCGTTGAACGTTTGAACAAATAAAATAAAAAATAAATCCATTTTAAAGAAAATAAGTTTTTTGACTATGCGTGCATGTCAACCTGTTGTTTAAGACTCCCAAAACCAAAATATGAACCTTTTATAACCCACAATAGCTGCACTTTAATCAATCCCAATGTTTTACAAACAGTAAAAAGGATACTTCCATTCCACAAGGCTGATGCAGGCCCGGCGGATGGGGTTGTTGAGGTTGAGGCAGAAGAGAGCTCTCTGCGGCCGCGTGTTGGCCGAACTGCCCTGTTTTTTGCTCTTGGCATACTGCTGCCGCTTCTTCTGGGCCAGCGAACCGGCCGGTACCACTGAGGGTACAGGTACGGAGGCTGCGGGGGGCGCGGCAGGAGTCGCAGCAGGTGGAGCAGGGCCGTTGGCGCTCATGGTGCTGGCTTGGGCCTGAGTGGGGCGTCCACCAGCATGGGCCTGCCAGGGGAGAGAGCACGGGGGTGGGCGCTGGAGCGGAGGGTCTCACCAACAGGCTGGCACGTCACCAGAGACAGGGACTCTGGTACTGCTGGCATAATTTGCCTCTGTGAAAGACAGAGAAGAGAGTTAGAGAGAAAACAAGAAAGTGCAGAGAATATAGTGGGAGGCTGTGCAGTGACTTCCTTCACTGCTACATTATATTATGCAACAATGTGGGCGTAGGACTAAAAGATGCATACAGTATGTCTTTGGGTCTAAAAGGCCAGTGTCTAAACCAAGGTTTGCGAGCAATCCAACGTGTAAAAGACGTGGGCACCAAACGAACCTATATATTCAAAGGGATAGTTAATATAAACATGAAAATTCTGCCTTTATTTACTTACTTTCACATCGAAAACACAATAAAGTAGTCCGTACGACTTATGCGCTATATTTAGGCTTTTATGAAGCCATATGATAGCTTTGTGAGAGAATGGACCCTTCTAGTAAGGTTGTTTATATTTTCTTTTCTTAAATAAAGTACATTTATAACACTATGAGCTGTATTAGCATTGCTGTGTGCATATTTCTTACATAAATTCTAAGGGAGTGATAGCTAATTTAACACATTCCTCTTTTCTGACCAAGATAAATCAAATTTTTACCTCTTCTGGGAAGTCATAGAAGCACAATCATGCTTTTATTTTCCTTTGCAAAAATGTACTGTTTTAATTTATAGAAGTATACCCAACTATAACAGTCTCTGCTTTGGAGAACCAAGGCAATGTAAAAATTTAGGTAAGTACTTAAAAGCACTTAAATCTTGTTCTATAATCTGTAACACTGTCCCATAACTTAACGTTAATGCACTAACAATGATCAATGCATTTGTTAGTGTATTAAAAATTTGTATTTTTTTTATTTTGCATTAGTAAATGTTAAAAATGTAAATTAGGAGAAATAATTGGATTGCTAATCATTTAAAATAACTCTAAAGTGTTACCTTTTATTCATATATGAACTGCTACATCTTGTCTTGACCAAAAAAAAAAAAAAAAAGCAGCATTTGGCATCAAACTTGTACTAATATGCTGTTGACGTAATGTTGATTTCTTTATCTATAATCAGAGCCATAAAAGCATGAGTACCGAATATTGAAGAGTCTGAGGTAGCGCAACACAACTATGAGTTGTACAAACAACGTGCCAGTTTAAACTAAAAATATCATTGTACAGGTTACTAAGGTTTCTCAACAAACCGGGACAGCGAAAAGTAAAAGCATAACATGCTGCTTAAATGACAGAGGTATTATTAGGATAATGTCACAAAAAAAAAAAAGTTACAGCCTGTGGAAAAATCAATGTGTGTAGCGTGACCCAGTGAAAACCAGCACAGATGCATTGTGGCAGAGAATCACACTACCAACATCCCCACATATAAACAGACATTATCAGCAAACAACAGCAAGAAAAACACGCTCTGCATTCAAATGCATAGCAAAAAGCACACATCCTTGCTCATGGGATCCACAAATGTCACTCGTATACATCCGAGTCCTTGAACCACTAGGCCCTGCAGAGGAAACGAAGACATGCATGGAAAGGTCATATCGCCTGTATACATTTCCCTTTAAGCATCTGTCTGTCATCGGATCGTGAAAACCTAAGACATGGCATCTAAATATGTCACAAATTCAAGCCTATGCTCTGCTGTGAATAAATGTTCATTTTCACACTAATGATAGAGGACATACAGTGTACTATATCCTTGTCAAATACTGGCTCCTATATTAGATATATTTATCATTCTAACCTCATACATGATCCAAAATTATAACGAAATACAGCTCCTAAATAATTGTCTTCGAATAGTGCTTGCATACATACTAAACGTTTAAACTATTTTTAGGACAATGACACATATTGTCATTGTAACATCGCAAGGCAATGATGCATTTAGATGCATAATGCATATTTTTGATGACATATAGATGCTTAATACGTATATATAAAGAAGCTCGTGACTCTAAGACAGTAACTGTAGCGTTTCTGTTCAAAAATGAAATATAGCATATTGCAGACGAATCTGTGTCTTTCTTTTTAGATGATGCCAATGATGCTCAGTTGCAACAGCTGTGATGCGTCTTTATAGGCACCGATTGTTCATTTCTTTTAAAAACGCCTGATTATGACAAGCACTGACAACATCAAAGGTCTAACGGGACCGAAACGAGCGCAAAATCCTCTGCATCAGCATCATCAGCATCTTTTCCGCTCTGACTCAAACGCTAAACGATTGCACTCCATCATTTGTTTAAAAAGATCCATTTTAACTCGAAACGCGCCAGGCCGCTGCGTGAATATCGTACCTTTGATGAGGTCTTTCCTTTCAGCTGAGGAGGATGGTGATTCGGCTTATATCCAGAGATAAAACTCCGACATCGATTAAAACGCTCAGGTACGATCTGACACGGTAAATTCAAATTCATCAGTATGCATTCGTTATTTTGCGCGTGAGAGAGCGCGAGAGCTTCCTCGCGTTCGGCGCGCGCTGCCCGTGTTTAAGCGTCACGCGGCGTCGGTGAACGGTGAAATGAGCTGAACTCCCCCTCTGGCTGTGCACGCACAAACCGAGCTTACTTTAGTGAAGAGCGATCTGATTCATTTTGGGAATCGGTTCGTTTAAATGGATCATTTCACAGGATCACTTGAGCCATATCAGTTGCCAGTGCTGGATTTGACTTTTTATAAATCCTCATTAGCGTTACAATGTTGGTAGCAAAAATGAAAAGCTGTTCACAATATGTTAAAATTAATATTAATAGGCTATATTATCCCAGATATGTTCACTTGATCTGGAAAGCATCTTCTGACAGACGTCTGTAAGATGTCAGTTTAACAAATATTCAAAATCAGAAACATTTTAAAGACATCTAGACGTCTATGTAACATCTAAAACGTCCTATAGACGTGAGTAGCACTTTAAATAAAATCGTCTAGATGTAATATTACCAGTTTTGTGAATAATATGTGTTCACGTTATTTTTAAAGAAGCCTAATGTCGAGTAATATATAATTTCAGTAAAAGTTTTATTCAGCTGATGCACTGAGTAAAATTTAGGCTAAAGCAGCAGTTTACAGGTAAAATTAGTTGTATAATTAGGTTGATGTTATTTATTGTATTCGAATAGGTGTGACCCTCGACCACAAAATCAGTCACGCGGGTATATTTGTGGCAACAGCCAAAAATAGATATGGGTCAAAATGATCGATTTTTCTTTTATGCCAAAAATCAATAGGGTATTAAGCAAAGATCGTGTTCCACGAACCTTGTAAATTTCGTACCGTAAGTCTTATTTATTTATTTTATTTTATTTTTTTGGATGCAGCAATATCGCCAACAGAAATGGCCAGAAGCATGCCTACAATCTTCGCTCGCTGTTTCCCGATCTTAGTTACCCGCTATGTTTGGTATCTATGTAAAGCTTAGAATTTCTGCTTTCCGGGTACTGTCCATAACGTGATCACACAAAGGAGGATGCACTGGAAGACGACGAATTTGTATGCTTGGACCACTTCGACTCCGTTATGGAAAATGCCGCCATGGAAGAAAGCAAAGTTTTCACCACAGACGCTGAATTTGAGCAGGTTGAGAGGGGAAAGGCCTCAAAGTTCAGGTGAGTGAGTCACACACGTTCTTAAATGCTTTCTTTGCAAGAATAGTGGTTTTCATGAGTTATTTTTGCCACAGGTATAACATATCTTGCGTTGACAAAATGTAAACAAAACATAAGTGCAGCTGTAGATGTTATGTAGGTCAACAAAGTGATATATTGTTTTGTTTTCAGCTGTATTTGTCAGTACAGTGATGGGCAGCCATGCTATCGCCATGATGACTAGGAGAGCAGCAAAGAAAGAACTGACATCCAGTTAGTATGCCAGGAGTAAAAATATATGCGTGTGTGTGTGTGTGTGTTAGAGCCCTAACGATAAAGGATTTTGTAAGGCCGATACCGATACAAATATTTGTTGGTTTTAAACCGATATTTTTGATAAATCCGATATATTTTTTTAATATCAGAAACGTGCAACAAAACATTAACAGATTTCACTAACATTAGTTATTTGTAGGTATTTATGAGTTTTGTCATGCTTATTTGAGTTAAGAGAACTGATGGGGATGTTCTTTTAATTGTTATTCAAGCAATATATGTCTCGTGACCAACACTTCACCGATGATCTCACTCGCGGATAACTTGTATTTGCTAATTGTGTTATTTTCAGTAGATTGTAAGATAGGCTATTCCACAATTTTACACACATTATAAAACAGGAAAATGAATACGCTCATACTGTAAGAAAACAAGAAGTCAATGAAACTGAAAGCCTTTAAAAATATGCAATTAGAGCTCAGAGAGTAAGGACTTGCCTTGAGTAATAATTTTCAAAGAGAAAATTTGTGATCTAACTTTTCAGAAGAACAAATATTTTTTTTTGCAGAATTCCACAAGTTCTAATGAGAGGTATATATTCTGCTCCACTGCATTCAATAAAATGTATTCAGGCATGTTTACTTTAAATACTTAAGTTTACTTTAAATTTAGGACCAATCATCGAAGGATGATCCTGAAATTTTCCTTTAATGCAACAGTTCAAGCGATCAGCCATCTTTAGAAAAGACAACACCTGCTCTACTCAGAAACTCATACTATCTCTCACATTACCAGTCATGTCAGAATATTCTCATGCAAACAGCTCAACATTCAGTGACATTCCTGAGCTCAAGTTTAGCCATTTTCAGCATTCTTTAAAAAAACAAAACTATTTATACATTTAGGTGGATCCTTAAATTCAGTTATCAACAAATTGTGATCAATAAATACTATAGAAAAGTTATCTATTACAACAGATTTCAATGTTAGCTCACCTTTGGGAAGGTTGTTTTTATGAATCTGATAAAATGCCGTCATGAAAGCCATGATGAAGCTCTAGTAAAGTCCATTTGTTTTCTGATGTGATCGGTGAAAGGGTCAGGCAGGCCTCGGGCTCACTGTGAGACCGGGATAGATTTACGGCCGGTGTCCACTTACCTGTCTAACAGATATAATGGTTTCTCCCTGAAGCAGCTTTAATAATTAAATGACTTATTGGGTATTTCAGCCAATCAGCACTGAAAACTTTTCCTGTCATTGTCACGTGACATGGGCCTTATTTTACAATGAAGAACACAGAAAAAATAAATAAAATAATATGTATATGTGTTGATATATTTTATGCACGTAAATATTTTCTTAAAAGCTTTTTTCCCATGCCTTCAGTGGGTTTTTGTTGTTGTTGTTGTTCTTGTTGTTTGTTCATTTCAGATACGTTTTGAGTATAGTTTGTTTCCTTTGTCCCTCAATTTTAAGTACACTGAGGATTTTTTTTTTTTAAAGATTTTTGAAGTCTTTCTAATTTATGATATTAGGCATTTTCCAAACTATCGGTATCGGCATTTATAATGGACGATAAATTAATATTTCAAAAATAAAATAAAAACGGATGAAACCACCCGCTTCGGATGTTATCACTCGATTGAATGGGCCGTTATCAGTCGTTATCAGCCCATTAATATGGGTCAGTAGGGGCCTGCTGCACCTACTGGTAGGCTTAGAAGGTTGTTATCATCGATAGGACTACTGGGCATGCGCACATCAATCAAACATTTTTTTTTTTCTAACACTTTACGCTAATAATGCTGTTTTTCTATCATTTCAACCATCTCATGAGTGTTGGCGTTGTATAGTTTGTCCACCAGAGGGCACTCTGTTGCAATACTCGTGTATAACGCGCCACACATCCTGCAACCTGCTGATCCAGCTAAAGAACCTCCCCATTAGTTCTCTTAACTCAAATAAGCATGACAAAATTTGTGACTATCATGTCCAGTTTTGCTGCTGTTAAATAAGCCGAGAGTGAAGCGGAATTAGCTAGTAATTAAAACTCATAAATAACTACAAATAACTAATGTTAGGGAAATCTGTTAATGTTTTGTTGCGCGTTTCTGAAAAAAAAAAAATATGGGCCGATATATCGGATTTTAAAAACAAATCTGCCTGCATTTTGTCTCTGTTTGCTTTTCTGACTGGAGAAGTGAAGCTGGTGTAGCATCAGAGGTGTCTGTAGTTTGGCAGCAGTGAGAGCCACGCTCGTGTCATGGTGTTCTTTACCACTATCACTACCGGTAGCATGCTGTGTTTCTCTTCAAACAATTAACGCTTATTTTGTGAGTCAGCAATGTTAAAATTGTCCCTTCAGTTGTGTGGTTTTTGGACGAGTGGTGTGCTTTTGCTTTTCAAGGTGATGATACAGTACCATTCAATAATTTGGGGATTTTTAATGTTTTTGTGTAAGAAATGTAATTTATTCCTGTGATGCAAAGCTGAATTTTCAGAATCATTACTTCAGTCTTCAGTATCACATGATCCTTCAGAAATCATTGTAATATGCTGCTTTTGACATTTTTACATGATATACTGTACATAGACATTTTCTTACATTTTTGTCTGCTGTTTAACTAACACATAATTCTAATGAGATATATGAGTATTATTCACTGGTTTTGCAGTTATTGGCCTTATTGTCACCCTGTATAGTGTGTGTGTGTGCTGAAGTGAGAACAGACGTGAAGAGCCCTGAGGGTCAGTTGTCAGCTTCATTCCCTACAAAACCTTTCTTTCTTTCTCTTGCTCTCTGCCTATATCTCTTTTTTATGCATCTGTTTTCCTTCTTTATGTGTTTTCGGTGTCTTTTGTTTCTCATTACTTTAACCGCTTCTTCTCATTTTCTTGTACTTTCTTTTTAATGACATTTTGCACAGAATAACACCTCTAAATGTTTCTGTCCCATCAGGGTCTTGCATGCGATCCTTCCACCTGGTTGGCTGCGGTGTGAGTGATTGACAGCTGTAGATGAGTGACAGCAGACCACCCCTCCCCCCTGGGTGCTGAGGCTAAGTGCTATGTCGCTGTGGCAACCTCACGGTGTTTTATGGCTAATCGAGTGAGCACCAAGGAACAGAATCGTCCCTCGAGGAGCATGTGGCATTAAAATCAAGTTTGTCTCTGTAGCATAGACTGCCTGTGCTACGCTTTCAAAACTTTATATATATATTAGTGCTGGGCAATGATTAATCGCGATTAATCGCATCCAAAATAAAAGTTTTTCTTTACATAAT
>JAUCMS010000012.1:5783594-5797489 GCA_032357445.1 Enteromius radiatus | reverse complement strand
TTTTAATTAATTTTTAAAATATTTTTTAATAAATATATATATATATATATATATATATATATAATTTATTTTATTTATTTATTTATTTTTTTTTTTGGAAACAATATGATATTTATGTATATGAAGCAGTTATTAGGTTAGTTTCAGTTTTAGACTTACATGCTCTGCATATAATAAAATGACACATTACCAGTGATGATAGCATATATTATATCAACCTTTCAGCTGCCAGCAACTTAAACGGATAGAAATAATTTAACCATTAGAAAACTAAATTTAACTGTGTTCAACTGTATTTCATTAAACTGAATATATAGTCAACATCTGAAGTGGATCAAAAAAGTTAATTTCTTAAAACTACGAAAAAAAAATGTAATGAAATACAATAGAAACATTAGGCATAAACTGGATTGTGAAGGTTTCAATAAACCACATGAACACATGTTCAGAAGTAAACTAAAAATATAAATCTCACTGTGAGCACCTACTGTACTTGATTTACTGTAAATTGTAAATGTTTTTCTTATAGTCTTTTATTGTTTTTATGTACATTTAATTACATATACAAAAAAAACTATACCTATACCCTAAAAGAAAGATGTTTTTAAATATTATAATATTTTGAATTGTTTTCCAGTAGAGGAACGTTCCCACAAAGGGAGGTTTAGTCAGATTTGACCCCCAAAGTAAACCCACACGCACGTCCGCTACCGTCTCAAAGGAGTGACCAGGGCACATCTTTAATCTGCTAATGAGTTTAGATCCAGCAGCCAAAGGTCATAATGAATGATTCCTCCTCTTTACTCTCTGTCTGCCTCAGTCTCTCTCTCTTCTTGACACACACCCACTTTTTCTGCCACAGCCAATGCACACTTCCTCTCGACCTGTGCTGCACACTATAAACTCATAAAGCAGCCTCCCTCTCGTCTCCTCCTCCTCTTCTGTCTCTCACGCACACGCAACCAGTGCTCTCCTCAACCTCATTCTCTCCTTTCTTTCTGTGGTACTATTAGGCTGAACCTATGGAGGACTACCACAAACCAGACCAGCAGACCGTGCAGGCGCTGAGGAACATTGCCAACCGCCTCCGAATCAACTCTATCAAAGCCACCACTGCAGTGGGCAACGGGTAAGAGCTGGTGCACTTTCTACCAATACCTGCTGCTTGGCGCGATAGATAGATAGATGTGCGCTAATGCTCATGCCACTGTCGTGCGAGCAAACACACTCTTGCATGCACACCCTTATGCAAGGCATAATCTTTGTCCTCAAAACCTTAGCAAACAGATGGTGAAGTGATGCAGCTAGGAAAAGGACAAAAGACATTTTTGTGGGATTTTTTGGAGATTTTTAAAAATTATTTGTTTTTATTTATTTGTAATAAAATTTTTATTTTATTTTTTTTTATTTTTCAGCCATATATACAGTGAATTTAAGCAAATAATTTTTTTATATGAATATTACTGTTTATATATATATATATATATATATATATATATATATTTTCTATAAGCTTTGTTTTTCAATTTGGAGGATTGTTTTTTTTTTTTTTTTAGCAAATACATGTAGCCAATAATAGACTTTTGTGATGTTTGAGAACACCATTACATAATCATAATTTTTTTTCTTTTTAATAATGAACACATTGCAATTTAGGCGGTTCATTTTCTTTATCTGTATTTTTATTTATCACATTAACGTCTGCTATTTCAGTCTTCAGAAGAGTAAAAATGTGAAGAATCATAGTTTGTAATTATTAAAAAAAACAAAAAACAAATGTGTGTTTTGAAACAAAAGAAAACCTATGTTTAATATACAAATAATGTTAAGTAGATTTTATGTAATAGATATATATATATATATATATATATATATATACTGTAGAGAGAGAGAGAGTGAGAGAGAGAAAATAAAAATAGTATAATTAATAATAAAGAAATCAAAAAAATATATAATATAATGTTATATAATATATAATACTTGATGTATTTTAGGTAGTATGTATATGCTTGTGTCTGTGTATCTAGATTTTAAAGTTTAATGTTAATATTATAATAGTGGGATAGTGGGAACTAATTAAGTTTATGAGATCTGTGCATGAAAATTGTTGTTTTTTTTTTAATAATCATCATTTAATACAAATAACTGCATGTTCTTTCCTCTGAGCAAAGTGTGTTTTATAATGGTGCTGCTGAGCTGTTATGTAAACTGCCGCATGAATCCAAATGGCGCAGTTATTCATATCTGATATCTGAAGATGATAGAGTGTAACGTTAAATTGCATGTAAACACGTTGCTTTGTTAGGTGACGATCTGAGAGTGAGTCGGGCTCACAGCGTGTGGTTTTTAGTGCTGTCTGTGACCTAATCTGGAAACAGGTGGATGTTAGTGGGTGGTATGTTTGCTCAAAGTCTTAGATTATGCCACAAGTGAGGTGCTGGTGCGGCATCCTTTGGATAGACGCTCACTAATTGTCTTATTCTGCCCTGACAAGCTCAGTTATTGGGTTATATGTGTGTGATGATTGTCTTAGTTAATGTTGCATCATAATCTGTAATGAAAAATATGGGTTAAATACCTTGTCTTACCTATGCTTTAGACTCTTCCTGCTTTATTTTATTTGGCAGGCATCCAACATCATGTTGCAGTGTGGCAGAGATCATGTCTGTGCTTTACTTCCATACTATGAAGTACAGGCCAGATGACCCCAAGAACCCCAACAATGACCGCTTCATCCTGTCCAAGGTGAGGTTACCAGAGACTCAGCTAACTGGGATTGTTCAAGTGTCAGCTTTAATATTTCAAGTGCAAACCAAGATGGCGCTAAATCAGGAGAATGGCATTATTTGGTGCTAGTACCATGATATGAATCACATCCAAAATAAAAAAGATATACATCATTTTGTTTTTTTATTGACATGGTCGTTACAATGGTCATTGATCTTAATTAACCATTAATACCAAAAATTAAACTAATAAATATAAAACAAAATGTAGTCTATGAAAAATACATAGTCCACAGTCTATGTATAATATTATTATGCACAATCAAATATAATATTAAATAAAAACAATTAAAAAGTAATATAATAATATAATATTAAATATATTATAATTCGGTGCTATAAAATTTCATAATTATGGTAAAATATAATAAATAATAATTAAAATAAAATAATAATAAAGGGCTTTGTGAAATACATTAGTTGTTAAACTGTTATTTATTTTGCTTTATTTTAATAAACCTTGGATAATTGCATAATAGTGGTAATGTATTTAATAATAATAAATATGCAGGGATATGCAAAATGCATTTTTGTTTCTTATTTTAAGTAGATAATTGCATAATGGTGGTAATAGAAACATAAATGAAATATAATAATAATAATAATAATAGATGCAGCACTATGCAAAATATGATTATCTCATGTTTATAATATGTTATGTACGTTTTTTTTTCTTATTTTAAGTAACTGTTGGATAATTATATAATGGTGGTAATAGAAAAGAAAAAAAATAACTAGAAGCTAAAGTTTGATTACAAACTCTAAATGGGTTACTTGCTACTTTCTATTCTCATTAAAAAAGCCTTTTTTTCAAGGTTTTTTGGCATTTACATTATAAAAAGTAAAAGTCAAGTACTTCAGGCATTTTAACGGCTTGTATGAACCCTGGTAATATTTGTTATAAACAGCTGTAATTGTCTATTCTAACAAACAAGCTTATGATGGAAATAAAAGTGTTGATACCAGTTAAATTGCAGACAATAAAAGCAGGATTTAGGTTTTTAGGTGTTTAGATCCAGAAATGGAAACATCAAACATAAAATAACATGCCATATACTTTTCTTTAAATATACATCACTTATCGTTAGAGCAAAAATAAATACTTGCATAAATAAATATATACATACATACAAACAAAAAAGCAGCCGAGACGAATGATTTTCTGTTTTTTATGGATGAACATTGAAGACAGGAAGCAGCTGGTAAATGCTGGTAAACAGTTTGCGTTTTTGAGAGATATAAACGATTTTAAGTCTGTTTCTATTTTAAGTAATTGTTGGATAATTGCATAATAGCAGTAATATACACTGTATATTATTATACCTGTATAGATAAAGTATATGTTTAAATTAATAATATTATTATTAATATTATTATTAATAATAAAAAATATATAATATAATAATAATAAATGTGAAAGTGTTAAGTAATTGTTGGACAGTTATGTAATGGTGGCATTGTGGTTGACCATAGATTCTGTGTTTGGTGTTCCCAGGGTCATGCGGCCCCTGTCCTGTACTCTGTGTGGGTGGAGATCGGCTTCCTGAAAGAGTCTGAGCTCATGAGCATGTGTCAGGTGGACTCCACGCTGGAGGGACACCCCACACCTGTGAGTAACACTTTCACTCACAATGATATGAAAGTGACCCGCTCTCAGTTCAGAAAATATTTAGCAGCACCGTGAGAAATCTTGCAGTTTATTGGGTCAGAAATAATTGTTCGGGTTAAACTGGCTGCAAATGCATGAGCCGTTAACCAATGACAGGCGGTATTTTATGTAACATCCATGTGAGTGTGTGTGTGTGTCTGTTTGACAGAAGCAGCAGTTTGTGGATGTGGCCACAGGCTCTCTGGGACAGGGGCTGGGTGTAGCCTGTGGAATGGCCTATACGGCTAAATACTTTGACAAATCCAGGTGAGAACGCCACTCATAAACCCATACATTCATGACAGAAGTAACTCGAACAGCTGTACTGGTTGTGCTTTGTTAAAAAAATAAAAATGAATTATACTTTAAAAAATCCCCCAGTTATCAAATGCTTAAAATCTGGATATGCATCTATAAAATGCATCTTTAACGTTGAATTATGAATGTGAAATGTAAGTTATTCATTGTTTTGCATTTACCTGAGTTCATGTATCCGTGCTGCAGATTTCAAGGGTGTGGATTTTTCCCGTCAAGCTGTGTTTTTCCGATTCTTCTGCTCTAATAATCAAAGCCCCAGCGGCCATCACCCGGATATTTTTATATCTTGGATAGAATTCAATTTAGGCATAAGTGCACAAATTATTCCCAAACCGAAGCCTAATTTTTGGGTGATCATTTCAAAACGTGACTAACTCTCCATTAAGAATGCATTGTAAAAGCCCATAAATAGGTAATCTGTGCGAGTGCTGAAAGAGAAATCGTGCCTGCTGTGTTATGTAAGAGCAGTTTTTTTTTTTTCTAATCAGTTGAATCTGTCTCTTCTCGTTCATGAAAGACAGTGGGTCTGGTGTGACAGGAAAGTGTCAGGTGGTATTAAGGAGGGCGGCGAAGATGAGGTTTTACACATCAGCAAGCAAGCTGGAAAAAACGTGTAGAGACAAAATAAACTAAATAACAAGATATATAATAGTGTTTGATTTTGGTTAGTCTCTTATGCTTGCCAAATCTGCATTCCTTTGATCAAAAGTAGTAAAGTTTTAACAATATAAAGTAACCGTTTTCTATTGTCATATTTTCTAAAATGTCATTTATTCCTGTGATACAGTCTTCAGTGTCACATTATCCTTCAGAAATTATTCTAATATGCTGATTCGATGATCAAGAAACACCTCTTATTATTTTCAGTGTTGAAAATAGTTGTTTTTGTGGAAATTATACTTTTTTCAGGATTCTTAGATGATTAATATGAAGAACAATATTTATTTGTAATATAAATCTCTTTGTAATATTATTAAAGTCTTTAAACTTTGGTTAATTTAGTGCATCATTGGCCAAGATTGAAAGCAGCATCCAATTATTTTACAGAAGCACAACCGTTTTTATTGTGAATGTACACAAATAAAACAAATATTTAGAATAATTTTGAATAATGTCTTATTTTTTAATAAGTATAGTAAGCTGTTTCCACTTTTATAAGAGGAAAAAATCAAGTGATGCATATGATAGGCTAATTCTGTCATGTGACACTACATTTATTTGGGTTAAAGTCCTTTTTTCTCGACAAAAGTTGTTTCCAAACAATTTTTTGCAACATTTGAAGTGAATTAAAGTAAGTTAAATGGAAAAATACTGTGTCAAAATGTACAAAATGTTATCGATAATTAGCATTTCCATCAGTTATATCGGTAAAAACATTGAAGCGCTAAATAAATGTATTGAAATTTTTTCGCCAAAACACCTTGGATGGAAACTTGGCTATTGTTGTATGAAAACAATAAAAATAAATTGCTTAAAAAATATTTACTGACTACTTAACTTTTGAATGGAAGTTGATAAACAAAAATGAATGAATGAATGAAAGAAGGAAGGAAGGAGGGAATGAAACTGAAAACAAACAACTTTTTGAAAATGTTTAGGTAAAAGTTTGAGACTAACATAAATCAAGTTTGCCAAAAAGTAAAAGAAAGACCCCCACCAACAACCCCCAGCACTAAGAATGCCTTAGCAACGACATAACAATGTGCTAAAATACACTCCGAACAGCTTGGCAGCCACTAAACAACTTGTCCATCATGATGGCAAATTTGCACATGCAAGCACCATTGTCTTTAGAAAAAGCAAAGATGTAGCAGTGTTTTCTCTCTTCTGTAGTTACCGTGTGTACTGCCTGCTGGGGGATGGAGAGATGTCCGAGGGGGCCGTGTGGGAGGCCATGGCCTTCGCTTCCTACTACCAGCTGGATAATCTGCTGGCCATACTGGACATCAACCGACTGGGCCAGAGTGATCCAGCACCACTGCAGCACCATGTGGAGAAGTACCAGAGACGCTGTGAGGCCTTTGGGTGAGTTAGATGGAGGTTTATAAAGGGAACATCAAACCCCAGAACCCCATGAGGTGTCACCACGAGACGCTTGACCTCAAATTGCTCCAAAAGGGCTGGGATAAAAAAACATCTGTAAATGACATAAGGGTGAATTTCTAAAACAGGTCATATTTCAGAATTCCATGAGTAAAATGATATCAAAAGTAAACCAGCTGCTTGCATTAAAGTAACAAGAATTTAGGGTTTAAAGGTTCCTAATAAGATGAAAATAATGTGACAATTTAATATTATTAATTCTTGGAAATAAATGACCTTTGACAGAAGCTTTATTGTATTTTACATTTATTTATTTTATTTATTCCTTTGTTTTCTTTTTCTCATTTAATTTTTTTGGTCATTTTTATTTGTTTTTGTTAGTGCTGTCAAACGAAAATTAAAGTTTACATAGTATATGTTTGCGTACTGTGCATGTTTATTATTGTATATATAAATGCACACATGCATGCATCTATTTAAAAATATTTACATGTATTTACATGCATATATGTGTATTTATATATAGGCTATGTAATAAATATACATAGAACACACACATATGTAATTAATCACGATTTAATCATTTGATAGCAGTAGGTTTTGTAATTTAAATCATATTGCAAAGCTTTAATGTATTATTTTTATTTCCATTTTAATTTTAGTAATTGTAGTACTTGGTAAAATGTGAAATGTTGACTTGGTGTTTATTTTTAAAAACAATATAATAAATAGTGTAATGATTTTTTAAGTTTGTTTTTCCATCTATTATTATTTACTTTTTTTTATTATTATTAGTTTTAGTTAACAATATCTCCTCTGTGATCTGCATGTTTTTATGTGATTGTTTGTGTGCAGTGAAAAGCCATCAGTCAATTTGTTACACATTTGTATTTTTTAGGTGGCATGCTATCATTGTGGACGGCCACAGTGTGGAAGAGCTGTGTAAAGCCTTAAGCCAGCCGCGCCACCAACCCACTGCCATCATCGCCAAAACCATCAAGGGCAAAGGCATTCCTGGTATATTCCTTCCCGTTACTTAAAAATCTGTAGATACTGATATAGCTCGATATATTCTAATAAAAAAACACTGTTATGCTCAGTGGCAGAAGATAAGATGGGATGGCATGGCAAGGTGCTGTCGAAGGACATGGCAGAGAGTGTCATGAGAGACCTCCAGAGCCGTATCCTCAACAGTAACAAGCGCATGTACCCGGCTTCACCCATTGAAGATGCTCCACCCGTGAGTCTGCGCAATGTCCGCATGCCCAGCGCTCCCAACTATAAACCTGGAGAGAAGGTGAGAGTTCAAGTCTGAATTATATATATTGGTTTAATATCATGGTCTAGCTCTTTACACCATGCTCTTTTCCAACAGATTGCCACCTGCAAGGCTTACGGGATGGCCGTGGCCAAACTGGGACGTTACAATGAGCGAGTGGTGGCTATGGACGTCGACACCAAAAATTTCACCTACTCTGAAATCTTTAAAAATGAGCATCCCAACCGCTTTATTGAGTGCTACAGCGCAGAGCAGAACATGGTAGGAAACTGTGAAGTACCATCATCATGATATTTTAATGAACCAAAAATGGCAAGTGCTACCTTTTAGTAACCCTGACCCCCAAAAAAACCTGACATGATTGTGCTGAATCTGCTACGGGGTAATATTTGGGGGAAAAAATGAAGAAATGTATTCCCTTAAAACAGAATCTGCATTTTTATGGGTTTAGATTAAATATTTTGGTTATAGGAGACAATAAAACCAATTGTGTGCATCAAAACCACCCCTTTTCTCTCAAATTATCTGTTGTTTTAAAGACTAAGACAATTACCAAAGTTGATAACACAATAATTTTTTCATGTTTTGTTACATTTAACTGTCACGCAAAACCATTTGTTAACCAACATAATATTATCTTTTATTCTCCACAGAATTTTTGGGTGGACTATTCTTTTTATAGTTAGTTTGACAGTTTTCGAGAATCAAATCAAAGGCCTGCTCATTTGGGAGACTAGCTTAGTGATCAAAACATCCTTAAATACTCCCTAGATTGCACTGATAAAGTAGAGCTCTGGGATTGGCCATGTAAAATGCCCCTCAAAGCACCAAAATGCTGATTTGTTGAATAATACATGGCACTCTATCCATAATGCAGCAGTGAAGATGTGACCCACTTACGCTCCATTTTGCACCACGCCCTGCTGCAGTGCCTTTCCCCGAGAAGCCATGCAGAAAACCCACAACGCATCCTTTTCTTCTCAAAAGCACATTCTCTATGACCTGTTGTAAGCCAAACTATTTCTGCGTTGTCTCTACATACTCATTGTTCACTTGGTACGCGTGGTAGGTAGAATGTAGGCCACTCATTTGTCATTTTGTGTTTTGGGAAGCGATCGTGATGGACATGTGGAAAATCTGAATACTAATTAAATGGTCAGAGTTCAGATTTGTTTCAAACTCTGCAGTTAACCAATCCAACATGTACTAATAGACTTGCATACTTAATGAGTCATATGCACTATAAACTATAAATGATATATTAATATGTGTGTTTGTGTGTGTGTGTGTGTGTGTGTGTGTCAAGACCCCCACATGTTATAATTAAGACTTAAGGCCATTGCACACTGATTTTCGTCAAAAATATTTGTACGTCATGTTTATACACTGCCTAATGACAAAAAAGGATGACAAACGAAAAACGTATATACAAAAATTTCGGATTCAGTGTGCAATGGTCTTTACTGCGGCTGAGGCTTGGTTATATTCTAGATGATGCCTTGCATGGAGAGGATTTCAGACAGGAAACAGGAAATGATATCGAGTGTGAGCCACACACTCGTAATTCCTTTCATATGAAGGATAAAATTCCTGTTCCTGTTTAGCAGGTTCCATATGTTCCTTCCCTAGTATATTACTAAAGATGTATGACACTATTTATGTCTGAATCTACCGTTATGTTACTAAAGTCATGTCATTTGGCTTGCTTATGTGTATCATTTAGTTTTCAAAGAATACTAGTTGTTTTCTGGGTGCTAGTGTTTCTTGGTTGCTCTTGTTAAAAGGGCCAAAGCCTACTTACAACACATGATAACAGTAAGTCTGATTATGTATGTTTTTAAAAAAAAAAATTGTCTATCTTTCATAGGTCAGCGTCGCCACAGGCTGTGCCGCACGTGAGCGAAACCTTGTGTTCGCCAGTGGCCTGTCCACCTTCTTCACCCGCGCATACGACCAGCTCCGCATGGCCGCCATCTCAGACAGCAACATAAACCTCTGCGGTTCCCACTGCGGCCTGTCTGTCGGTAAGAAGCACATACTTTTCTTTTTGAGGACACAACCTAAGCCCCACCTATTTTCTAACAGACAGGTGCACTCTCCAATCAAAACTGTTCCTTTTAAGCCACGCCTATTTCCAGCACCTCCCATTCTCCTCTCTCACATGTCGCAGCTGTGACTCTAACGATGATGTTTTGTGAGCGATTCACCCCTTGTTTTTTTTCCTAAAGCTGTCTTTCTAATGTGTGTTTTGTTCTCCTGGTCGTCTGGCGGTGGTGCGACTCTTAGCACAACCCTTTCTCCCTCTCTCCCTCCCCCTGTGTATCTCGGAGGCTGTCTCCGGGTGACCCGGCATCCCCTCCGTTAGCACAGGTACACTGCATGCCAGTCCGGCTGTCTGTACACCTGCCTGTCTGCTCAACTGTCGCATGCTTGTGCACCTGCCTCACATATCTAAAATACAAATTCTGTTTCGGTCTAAATAATAGTATGCGAGTATGTGGCGGGTGTGTGTGTTTTAGGAGAGAACGGACCGGCCCACATGGGGCTGGAGGACATGGCTATTTTTAGAGCCATCCCCACTGCCACCATTTTCTACCCCAGTGATGCTGTATCTGCTGAAAAGGCTGTGGAGCTTGCAGCCAACACAAAGGTTGGCATGATATATCTGCTATCTACTACAATGTATGAATTTTAATGAATCGCGGTAGCAAGCAGGATGCAGAATTGCAATTTAAGAAGGTACAATTGAAATTCACTTTGTAACTATAAATGCTAAGTTGGACCAGACTATCTTTGAATATTTGGCCTGACAAAAGCTTTTTAAGTTTAGAAAAAAGTTTAGAAAACCTTAAAGATATTGTGAATTTTAAGGTTTGCTGCTATGCTGTTTAGATTTGATTGACAGCCCCTAGCATTTGCTTTAAGGTTTCACCCGCTGTTCTTCCTCTGTGATGAAATCTTATTATGTCTTGTGTTGTCCTTAAAACACACATTTTTAAGGTTAATGATGCTCCAGCAAAAAAAATTCTGTTGTGATTCAGAAGATATCAATTTAGTTTCTTGTTGGGTAGGTGCCAATTCAATTCAGTTTCACACTGAAAGCAAGACAATATAATACTATTAACAACTATCAGAACATATTTTCTTTTCTTTTCCCCTTTTTTCATCATGAGATTTAGCCCTTGTCATGTTTCTATCATTTTTTTCTGGACTCAAGGGGGTTTGTTACATCAGGACCACTCGTCCAGAGACTGCAATTATTTACAACAGTAATGAGGACTTCCATGTTGGCCAAGCCAAGGTAAAGCTGTCTCTTAATCAGCATTCAATAAAATATATATATATATATATATATATATATATATATAAGTCTGAGATGAGATATTAAATAGATTCAAATGCGATGTTAAAGCAGTCATACATTTATTACTGATTCACTTTGTTAAGCTGAGTTATTAATATTATTAAAAAAAAATGTATCACAACGTACCATTAATGTATAAATGACCTGATCAGGTGGTGTGCCAGAGTAAGGAAGATCAGGTTACAGTGATCGGAGCTGGAATGACCCTCCATGAAGCGCTGGCTGCAGCCGAGCAACTCAAAAAAGGTATAATGAAACTGCAGTGATTGTACAATATATATCATTTAATAGGTTTGACCTGTTTTTGAAGGAAGTGATTTTTTTTGTGAAGAAAAATAATAATGTGAGGTATTAAATATAATTAAAAAAGGTTAATTTTTAAATATAATATAAAATGTAATTTATTCCTATGTTGAAAGGTGAATTTGTTTCACATAATCTTTCAGAAACCATTCTGATATACTGATTTTTTTGTTATTTATAGTAAATAGAAATCATATGTAACATTATAAATGTTTTATTGATTCTGTTTAGTTAGATATATTAGCTTTATGTTAGTCATACCATTATGTTAAATATATATTAGTGTTTCTAACTAAATAAGGTCAAGTAAAGAATTATCCATGCAGCAGGTACTACTTCTATCCTTAGCATTGTCTTAAAGGCATAGTTCACCTAAAAATGAAAATTCTGTCATTATTTACTCATGTCAAACCCACGAGACCTTTGACCTTTGTGAAAAAGAATTCTGATGAAATCTAAGAGTTTTCTGACTTTGCATAGACAACAACACACCTGAAATGTTCAAGTCCCAGAAAGGTAGTAAGGACATTGTTAAAATAGTCTGTGACATCAGTGGTTCAGTCATAATGTTATGAAAATTGCTTTTTTTTGCAGTCTATGAAGGGTCAGAAAGCTCTCATATTTCATCAAAAATATCTTAATTTGTGTTCTGAAGGTAAAAAAAGATCTTTCCCTATAGACTAACTCTCATATTTGCAATACAATAATTTAATTTGTTCGTGATTGTGATGTGTGAGCGTGATCATGAACTCAGGTGTGTGTGCTTTGTGTGTCATTCTCCAGAGAGGATTTACATCAGAGTGATCGATCCTTTCACAATCAAACCCCTGGACGCCAAGACCATCATCGACCATGTGCGTGCCACCAGAGGTCGTGTCATCACGGTTGAGGATCACTATTATGAAGGTGGGTTTCCAGCTTAGAGCACATAAGCACACATTTCAGCCTGGCTGCACATCCAAGTAGCATGAACAGAAGGTCCAGTAGAGGAGAGATGTATCGGTCTGTGAGTGCAATTGGCTTGCTGGAAGAAACATGATGTGTTGGCAAATTGTCATTGGATCACGAAGCGAGAGGCATTGTGTTGTCATAATCGGTTGAGGTTTTAGGCCGCGTCTCATTCTGTTCATTCAGGGGGAAAAAAGACAGAGAAGCGGAGGGCTGTCAGGTCTCCTTAAGCAAACGTACGGCCGCAGGGCTTATTGTGACCTAGATAACACAGGCGGCCCTGGACGTGGCATTACTGCCTGCGTGCCAGAGGAGGAGTGAGGCTGGATGAGAGAGAGAGAGAGAGAGAGTTTAACATCCAAAATCATTCTGAAAGCAAACATCCCCTCCGCCCCGGGGGAGAGAAAGAGGATTGAGGCAGACAGAAAGAACATGTGATTGCAGCAAGGTTGATCGCAGGGGCGTGTAGGGATAAAAGAGATTTGAATAGTCTATCAAAGCATGATGTTTCACATGTATGCATTTTAAAAGCAGAACATAGTGTGGAAGGTCAAACTGTGAGCTCTATGCACAGGTGAATGCTAATATAAAAGCAGGATATTCATTTTAACATGCTTCCTTGTTTATAAAAAAGCGTAAGATGGTTTGTATTGCTGGTTTTGGGCACAAACAACTACACCAGCTTTGGAGAGCAGCTTAAACCAGATAAGACTTCAGCAGTGTTTTTACGTTTTAAACCATTAAAGGTGACGTGAACAATTGTAGCTGTTTTTCTAACATCCGCTGGATGTTTAACATTTTTGATAATTGAAATAAAGCTGGAATTCACCCACCACACTAATATTAAATACAAATAATAATAAATATACACAAATATAAAAAAAAGCTTAAATTAAACAAAAAATTAACATTTTGCATTGCGACTTACTAAAGTTTAAAGTACTACAATTACTGGATATAGCTAAAAACTAAAACTAGAACTGGAACAGAATGAATTAAACCTAAATAGCAATATTAAAAATATGACAGGCATGTAACAAAATTGCTAAACAATTTAACTAAAATTAAAAATCTAAACAAAACTAAAGAAATATAATAATATTGGCTCATTTCAAATATGAATAAAAACATAGTAAATACTAAAATAACACTTGTTTTTGATCAGTAGGATTTATTTGTAATATTTAAATTCTACAAGGATGTAAC
>JAUCMS010000012.1:5757940-5783297 GCA_032357445.1 Enteromius radiatus | reverse complement strand
ATAGTAAATACTAAAATAACACTTGTTTTTGATCAGTAGGATTTATTTGTAATATTTAAATTCTACAAGGATGTAACAAAAATACAAAATAATTCCACAAAAATATGAAGAAGCACCAATTTTCAACATTGATAATAATAATAATAATAATAAATGTGCAGTAATAATGGCTGCTGAAAAATTAGCTGTAATAATGGAATAAAGTACATTTTACTGTATTCTTAAATGAATGAATGCAGCCTTGATGAGCAGAAGAGACTTTTTTTATATTTATATTTATTTATTTATATATATATATATATATATATATATATTGTTTGCAAAATGTGTGTTTAGATGAATTACAAGTAAGAAAAATACCAACTGTATGAAATTAGTTTCAAATTAGTTACATCTTAGTTAGATCTTTCTGACATCATAAAGACAGGCGTGATTTCCCAGGATGCCTATTTCAATAAAACCTTATTTTGCATGTGTTCCTTAAAGTGCCCCTATTATGGGTTATGAAAGGTTCATATTTTAGTTTTGAGAGTCCCAAACAACAGGCTGACATGCATGCAAGGTCAAAGAACACTTTAATTTTCTTACAATATGCATCTATTTTGACCTTTTTTGTTCAACTACTCTTAAATGATTTGTTTAACAATTAATTTTCCCAAATCCCTTGAGGAGTGTCTCGCTGCAGACTGCAACATCCAGGGGGATGCAGCAGGGATGGCTAAAGATCCAACCACTCCCTCCTTAATATACCTAAACCTACCCCTAATCTGTGGATCCAACAGTGCTAATGTTTCATTTTGATGTCAACATAAAACAGCTTGGGTCTCGTTTTGTAAACGACTCTTTTCAATTCAGTCAACTCTTTTGAGAGACAATAACTTTATACACAGTGCACTTTCGAGTTTAAAAAGTTTGCAGGATGTTGCATGAAAACCATAATAGGACCACTTTAGTAATCACACCGTTAACATGTTCACCTGCCGTAATTCCTCAGGTGGCCTGGGAGAGGCGGTGTGCTCCGCTGTGGTGAATGAGCCCGGCTTCACCTTCCAGCGTCTGGCTGTCGCTCATGTTCCCCGCAGCGGCAAAATGTCCGACCTGCTCAAAATCTACGGCATCGACCGCGACTCCATCGCACAGCTGGTCAAGAAGATGCTCAACACCTCGGCCAACGCCAAGTGAACCTGTTCGCTTTGCCCCGCCCACTCCACCCAAATCAAATAACTAGCTCCACCCAAATCAAATAACTAGCTCCACAAACACTGTGTCACATGATTCCTCCTCTTCAGATCGTGGCCCCTCCCTCCACCTCGTTCACTGTGAATGACCCCACTGTGAGTTTAATAGTAATGTGAGATACTGTACGTGGTGCACTTTTTGAAGTAACCTGCACATTCCGTTTACTTCCTTACAAATACACTAATATTCAATAGTTTTGAGGTACAAGCTTTATTACTAATAGTTTTATTCAAAAAGGATGCATTAAAATGATTGAAAGTGACAGTAAAGCCATAATGTTTCAAATAAATGCTTATCTTATCTTTATATTCATAATGAAGAATCTGCAAAAATACTCATTGGCAACACTGAAATGTTTCGTAAACATCAAATCAGCATATTAGAATGATTTCTAAAGGGTCATGTGACACTGAAGACTCAAAATACTCAAAATTCAGCTTTGCATCACAGGAATTAATTATATTTGACTATAAGACCGTTTCAGCGACAACATAAACAAATGTTACAGCACATGCATGCTTTTGTGGCCCTAACTTAACTTCCGGTAAACATCCAAATAGAATCTAGAGTAAAGTCCTTTCTAGAGTAGATTATTTTCTAATAACAAGCAAAATATGTTTGCTGCGTAAAACAGACGGATTTATTAAAAATGCAGACTCATTCTCTGCCAGCAGGAGGTGCTTTAAGCACGAGAAATGAGAGGTTACCCTGCTAACAGCTCTGAGCTTACAAACACTGCATACAGGATGAAATGAAAACGATATTTTCTAAAGACAGTCTTCCTTCAGAAATACAGTGATATAAAACCACTCACACCTCGGTTTGATTTTTAAACATGCATTACGTGGTTGTAGCCGGCGGCAATAACCAGACCGATAAACAAACACAGCCGGAAGTTAACTTAGGTCCAGGCACGTGCCCCCGACTAAACCGTCTATAGAAGGGAAAAAAAACATATGACTTTTTACTGTGTTTTTAATCAAATAAATGCAGCCTTAGTGAGCCTCAGAGACTTCTTGCAACAATATAAAAAAAATCCTCAGACTATTGAACGCTAGTGTACATACAAATATGCATACAGGAGCCTTTTTCTAGCTCTTTTCCTGTACTGACAGTTTAAAATCAACATGAAACTGCATTTATAACCATTTTTACTTGCATAATGTGCCACCAATAAAACAGGGGTTTCAGCACGAAAAATTATAGACAAGGACGTACATTGTGAAAAATATCGCAAAGACAAATGTTATGATTTTATGTTGATTTGAAACTCAAAAGTTGAAAGTTTAGCGACGCTAAAACGTATTTTACACTATCACCTCAGAAAACATCGATATGCTGTACAACGTGACACTCGTGTTTTTAACTGTCATTTGATAAGACCCAACAATGAAACTGTTTGCGACATTATATTTTAATACTTTTTATATTGTTACTGTGTAGCTATGACTACAGGGCGGGGCTGGATTTCACGGGAACAGATACGTGTGCGGAAAAAATTTGATGTTAACGTTCGTAGAGTTTAGTCTTAAGAAAAAGAAACGGATAATCAAATGAGAATGTCTGTAGGGTGCTTCGACTCAAAGTGTTCAGTAAAGTAGTAAATGGTTGTCGTCTGTGAAACTGTTTGTAGTTTGATCTGTGTTTACAAAGATGGAGTAGCATTTTGTGGTGTTAGCATGAAACATGGTCGTTTTCTGGCCACAGAGGAGAAGAAGAAGGATGAAACCATCAGCGTCACTGGAACATGCTGTTATATCTGAACTATGAACCTACAACAAACACTTCCTCTGTTATTTTTCTATGTATTTCAAAAAGTGATTGATTAAAGCCCTCTGCATTTGAGTTTGAGAGATCATGTGTGTTGCCTGTTTCATTTACAGTAATTGGAGAGAGAGCGGTTTAGGTGGGTTTATTTTTTTTACTTTTAAAGTCACTTTTTACCATTACTGAACAAGTATTAAAACAGACACTGGCCACTATTGGGGCATGTTGTCACACTGTAAATTGTCAAGGGAACCTGTTGTATATTCAAATAAATAAGAATTAATTTGGTGAAAAACTATACTAAATTATACTTTTTTTATTGAAAAACACAGTAACAAATGGTGTAGAAACAATTTTCACTTTAATTTTTAAATTTCACAATTAAACTCAAAAAAATACATTGAATTAGATGTTTTTTTTAAATAAGTATTATTTTAGACCCGAGTAATTTTATTTTCTTGTAAACCTCTTAAAATACTTTTATTTACAACTTTGAAAAATCAGTGAATTATGTAGAAATAATGTAGAAAGTAACAAATATTAAAACAAGATTAAATCAGAAATTAGATACAGAAATATACAAAAATAATTTAGTGAAATGTGCAACATTAAAACTGGACACCTGCAAAAGACATCAACAAGATCAAATTTGTATTATAAAAATACAAACAAATAACACACACACACACACACACATATGTGTGTGTTTGACCCTGGACCACAAAACCAGTCATAAGGTTAAATTTTACAAAACTGAAATGTATACATCATATGAAAGCTCTATTGATATATGGTTTGTTAGGATATGACGATATTTGGCCGAGATACATCTATTTGAAAATCTGGAATCTGAGGGTGCAAAAAAAATCAAAACACTGAGCAAATCACCTTTAAAGCTGTCCAAATTAAGCTTTCTTAATGCATATTACTAATCAAAAATGACATTTTGATATGTTTACAGTAGGAACTTTACAAAAAATCTTCATGGAACATGTTCTTTACTTAATTTCCTAATGATTTTTGGCATAAAAGAAAAATCAATAATTTTGACCCATACAATGTATTTTTGGCATATGAATGTGTCCTGTGTCCATTTTTTTATGTTATTTGTATGTTTTTTTTCTACATTTTGCTGTTACACCATAGGACACAGGCTAATATATATATATATGCAGTATGTGTGTGAATATATATATATATATATATATATATTTTTTTTTTTTCTTATTCTTACCTCTTAGTGAGCATTAATTTTGCCTCAATCACAGTAACGCCATGCTTTCCTGTTTAAAAACCAGGAACAAGTGTCTTTCCAGGATGTTCTTTGAAAATAATCTACTGCAATGTCCTGCAGTAACTCATATTAAGGTTGATGCATAATAAAGCAAACGTTCTCACCATAGAGCATTATATTTGCGTATTGCTCCTCTTATGGCAAACACAACGAGACCAAAGCCACAAGACAGAGTATAGACTGCAAAAGAATTGATAAACTTGTATTAGAGCATTATATACTCTTAAGATGCTCAATGTTTTAAAACAAGCCTATTATGCTCACCAAGGCTGCGTTTATTAAAAAAAAATGCGATTCAGAATTTAGTTTTCTATTTGAATATATTTTAAAATTTAATTTATGTGATCAAATTCATCATTACTGCAGTCTTCAGTGTCACATGATCCTTTGGAAATAATTTTGATATGATGCTTTGCTGCTCAAGAAACAACAAAGAAGCCTTTATGTCTCTGTGAGGAAGTGGTGAGGTTAACATACCATGGTAAGACCTGAGATGAAGGATGGTCACAAAGAAAGCCATACAATATCCCCAGACAACATCTGTAGCAAAAAAAAGACAAACCAGTTTTCATATTAATCAAATGAGATGATGGAAGTAAACATATAACATTACCTTTCCAGTGGTAAGGTCGACCCTTACATCTCACAGTGTGTGCTGGCAAACCTGTTAAAAATGGTCAAAACTTTTCCGTCAAATTATGTTATATGTTGCATTTTGGCCAATTTTCTGATTCATTTTATACGTTTTAATAAAACATCTTACCAAATGATGCACCAACACATTCAAAAACTACTGCGAAGAACACAGCAAGAAATGATGGCACCACGGCGGCTGGAAAACATGAAAATGATCGACTCAAAGATGGATTGAACACTTAAAAAATACACTAAACAAACAATACAAATGAACTACATTTGAACCCTTAGAAATAACCTTTTAGTTTATTTTTCACACAAAACATATGTCTTACAGTAAAATGGCCTGTAGAGTAACAGTCCCCAGCCCAGGCCGAAGCAGATAGAGAAGAAATGGAAACATTTATCTGTAGGAAAAGTCGAATGAATATACAAACAAATGCTGTACAACTTTCAGTTTCAGTTTATAATAATCTAGCAAACTTACAGTGCTTGTAAACATCCAAAGCACCCTAAAGACAGAATACAGTAACTGAACATGCTGTATTGAATTACATCCTTCTTAGTAACGACAGAGCGCTAAATAAGGACTCACCATTGGCTTGGAGATGTTAAACGCTCATTCTGCTGCTTCTTCGCTTGATTCAAATGTGGCAGCTGTCAGCCGTCAGCAATAATAATGATGAGCTGGCATGAATAAAGTACATTTTCACTTTCAGATTAATGGGTAAATCCAGTGTTGTGGTTTTAATGCCCTTTAATCAAATGCTTTCGGTTTCTATTACATACAGTTAAGGTAGCGACACAAAGGAAACCGCAGTTTTCAGTCAACTGAAACTGACACAATAACAGACAATTAAGTTTTAAGTGTAGTGCAGGGCTTTTCAGACTGGCTCGTGAGGTGGAGTACAGAGACAGAGAAATAAATAAAAATAGTTATAACAATTATTATTGCTATTGCTATATAATAATAATAAATTTTTATTAAAAAGTATTTTTTTTTCCAGATATTTTATTAATGTAATTTGGTTTTAATACAATGACAATACAAACAAAAGCCCAGTGTTTCATTTTTTTCTTTATAATATACAAAATATCATTGAATACTATTACTATATTACTATTATATTTAAATTTAGTCATTTTGCTGATGCTTTTATCCAAACAACTGGGGAATACATGAAGCTATTCATCTTTAAAAAGGCAAACAGAGGAAGTGCTCGTCTCAGGTGTTGTTCAAATAAGTACAAGCTAGAAAGGGAAGTTATAAATAAAGAGAAAGACAACGTTTTCTTTTTATTATTTACTTGACTGATTGACTTCATCCTAGTGTTGAAAGAGATAGCTATTATTACTATTATTATTCTATTTAAATTAAACAGTGTGTTGTATTCTTAATTAATCTGAAAAACAAACCAAAACATAATAATACATAATGATAATAACAATAACAACAACACACGTATTTCATACACGTTTTTCCAGACAATATTTTAAGATAATAAAACAATAAAAAGCCTATTATTTAATTTCAAATTACCATAATTATATGTATAAAATAAGTATTTTTACATAGCATATATCTATTATAGATAGCCTAGACAGAAGAGAATAGAAAAGGTTGAAACTAGTTTTTCATTTACATCACACAGCCTGAAATATTACCATCAGCAGATGGAAGCATTGAGCAACATTTGGAGTTCAGTCAATGGACCATCTGTGCATCCTGTGTTGCCTTCGTGTACAGAACGCAGAGCATTATGGGTCTTGTAGACTAGCCCAGCACTAATTCAACGCATGCATGTGTGAATGGAACTACATTACCCATAAAACCGGGAGAGACAAAATCACTTCGTATTCCTGCTGGATGATCTCACAGCAAACCGAGTTCCACTCCTAATCTCAGGAATGACATCCGAACGAGAGGAAATCATGGAGTTATACACTGAAACATGTGGAATAAGTTTCTAAACTTGAATTTGAACTTCCGCATTAAGAATAGTGCAGCCAACAAACTACATGCACTTTAGATTGTTGATCAGCTTAATGGTTGAGAAAGAGGAATCAACGGACTCGGTCCGTTATCGCCTGTGTTAAGAGTGTGCCGGGTGATGGCAAACATGTCCGGGGATGAGGACGGCTGTCCCGAGGCGCAGCTGGTCTCTGAGGCCGGGCCCAACTGGCTCCGCGCGGAGATCGAGCGCCTGACGCGGGAACTGAGCGAGACGAGCCGCGAGAAGATCCAGGCGGCGGAGTACGGGCTCGCGGTGCTGGAGGAGAATCAGCAGCTCAAACAGCGCTTCGAGGAGCTGGAGAGCGAATATGAGGGCGTCAGACAAGAGCTGGACCAGCTCAGAGAGGTCAGACCGAACCAAAAAACAGAATGTTACAATGTTGCGACTAATATAACGGTTTGTAGTTGCGCGCAGCGGCATACAAAAAGAAAGTGTATCAGTCCGTGCGTCTCCACCCATGGTCACTCATTTTGTGTACTTTCATTGTTCTTCAGCATGCACTTTACAGAAAGTGCCAGAGATCATAGAAAATAGCAAGAATTATTACAAATATATTGATATTTTGAGGATCTCGTTATTGGGGTTTTTCACTAGATATATAGGACCTATAGGTATAATGTAAAATCAAGCAAAACAAGTGTTAATTTGATCATTTATAGACAGTTAATATAATAGTTTCTTGGGTTGAAATCAAATACAAAAAGCATCGAATATTATTTAATTCAGGTTACAAACGACGCTTGACAGAATAAAATACTAATTTAAAGTCGTCCGCAAAACGTAACTTTTTAATTGATAGGCTTGATGATACAGATTAGATGACATCACGGTTCAAATTACAAAGGTGGAATGCTGATTGCTAGCTATAAATATATCAAATAGTCATTCAGTTTATGTAGCATGACCTGACTCAAGCTCAGATTGTATTATAATTACTGTGCATGTAGGATTTATGGTCTTAAATAGAATGGATTATTTGTATTTTTAATTGTTCACAATTAACATAATTCATTGTTGTTGTTGATTATTATAAACATTCTAGAATCAGACATATTCTGTCATATAATGTCCTTCATTATATAGGCTCAGTTTAAAAGAGAATCTGAAGCGATTCTTTGTTTCATCACAATAACCTAAAAAAAGACCACAGGATATCCTGCCTACTATCTATGGAAAAGCAGGATATTCATTTTACAGTTCAAGGAGATTTAGGTCAAAAAATCCTTAATTTATTGAATACGTCATGTAGTATGTTTAACATTGTAGTATATAGACAGATAATTTGTGTGTTGTTGATCAGAGGCTGAAGGTAAACCATTAGAAGAAGCGAGATATGGATGTGAGAAAACAAGTGAACTAGACGTTTCTTCCTGATACAACATTCGGAAATAAACCTAGACTGGAATGTAGGCTGTATATGAATTGCTTTAGAACTCTGAACAACTCATTCTCTCTCTGTCCTACAACTTCCTGTCCACACAAACATACAACAAAGCTCAGACATTAATCCTGATTGTTAGAATTATAGTTTATTTAGAGCTCGTCTTTCTTCTGTATCTAATCTTTTCTGCACGACGAAATAGAGGACGCTCTCTTCGTCATGTAGTAAGAAGATCTGGGAAGAAATCAGGCTAAAAAAAGCGCCTTGCTTTGACTCGTGTCCACTGCCTAGACTGATCTCACACTAGTGGAGTCAGCAAGGAGCTTCAACTGGTAGCAATTAAACTCTTTCTGTTTACAAATTCTGTAGGTCAATGCATGGAATCAGATTAGCAGGAAGATTATCTTGCATGAGTCGTTTTATTAACAAAAGCCATTCTAACTTATTAATATATTACAGATAGCCTAGATGTAGCTGTAATAGAATGATTCATTGATCAAATGCATAGGTTAATATTTTCATACTTTATAAGTAGGTCCTGTTACTATTTACTTATTTGTTTATGAACTTTCAGAAATAAAGGTACAAAAGCTGTCACTGGGGCAGGACATGTTTGTAGGACTATATTAGTACTTAAAAGTGTACATATTTGAACCTAAAGCGGTACAAACGTGTACCTTTTGAAAAGGGAAGTAGTTAAAGAGGGAGAGAGTGCACATGCAGGACACATTAGGATAAGTGTGATCAAGACTCAGACACGCTGGATCAGACGGGGTGAGGTGAAAAGAGGAGACCAGTTAATCCCTTCCAAGTACATCAGATCTGCTCTCTCACCTGTTTGATCGCTTTCTAGGTTAAGTCAATATAACCAGAGAGGGAGAGATCTAAATGTTTTTGCCTGCTTTCAGTTTAAGAAATGTTTACACTATAACTCTAATATGTGTTTTATATGCATTATGCAAATGAGTTAATTGTCTTTTGGACATGGTGTATACAGTAGTCAACATTTAAAGTAGATTAAAACCTTTCATCAAAGTTGTCCTAAAACCAAAACAATACTTGTGTCCTTGTCTTAAGACAACTTTATTTAACTCTTTTGATGTTGATGACTGTAAAGGTTATTGTAAGGGAATGTTTTTGAAATTTGTTTGTAATAACCGTTTTTTATTGAATATATTTTAAAATGTAATTAATTAATGTGATGCTAGGCTGAAATTTCGTCATTATTACTCTGTGCATTTTCCTTCAGAAATCAATCTAATATACTGATTTGCTGAACATTTCTTGTTGAAAACAGATGTTCTGCTTAATATTTTTGTGGATTTCTTTTAATATTACTTTTGATATAATTGATTCTGAATTAAAAAAATAATTTATATATATATATATATATATATATATATATAAAAACCACACACAAAATAATAGGTTATAGCATGCCTTTTTTTTAGTAATACAATAATCATATGTCAAATAAACATTGTCAGAATGCTTGGGTTTAGATTTTGTGTCCTAACCAAGACGATGTAGGTTGTCAGCTGTTCAGAAGTGGTTTAAAACTTAAAAGAAGGGTAAAAGTTTGTCTCCTTCAAGGAGAGGGATCAGAATAGAGCCTCCAGCAGTGTGGTGGGTCTACAGCTGTGCAGGGGTGGGACTCCCTCAACATAGACTCGATACAGCCTATCTACAAACTGCTGTGGTTTATAGGGCCTGTGACTATTTAAAGAAGCAGAAGTAAATATTTGAAGTTTCTTAAGCCTAGTGAGGGAGAAAACAGCGGTTTGCTAAATGGAATGTTTTTGATCAAGATTTGTAGCTTTATCTAATTAAACGTATTTGATTTGTTCTACAGTGTAAAGGTCATTGCACATGAATTTTCACATTTAATAGGAAAATTTTGCACAAAATAAATACAACCTCACATTGTGTTGTCACGTTTACACACTGCCTCCAAAAACGTTCGTCCATCATCTACAGCAGATGGACACACATTGTGATAGTCTACATTGTACAGCCAGTTGAAGACAGATATTGTGTAATTATTTATATTTAATCTATTACTGTTACCGTATTTTGATGAAATGTAGCATTGGGTTAAAATTGCATTGTTGAGAAAAAAAACACAAATAAGTCACATTGGTGAAGAAGGAATATTTTGTTACTTCGTTTAGAAATAATATAGAATATCATACACATTTTTAAGCTGCTTTGGAATATAAGCATCTTGCGTGATAAAAAATGTAACATGTTGTTTGGGAAACTACAATATATATATTTTAGATATGCATCCTTAAACTGTATGTAAAAACCAAACAAACTTTTGGTCGGTTGCTTAATACACTTGTCAGGTGCTGCTCTCTGGGTTCCTTTTTTCTCACCCACATTTTGAAAGTTTTTAAACTTATGAGGGAAAAAAGACTTGCTGAAGACTTTTAGGAAGTAGAAGATATTTTTAAGCCGTCCAGTCATTAACTGCCTTCTCATTTGTCATTTAAAAAGAGATTTAGATTTAAACCAATTTGATAAACTATTAATGCACTGTCAACACTGAAATGGCTGAACAAAGTCAGAGAATCTAAAACCTAAAATCGGTTAAAACCAAGCTTCTGTCAAACTACTTTGGGGGATGACTGAGTTTTCTCTCACATAGAGCAATGCTGTCTGGTTTCTGAATCAGCTGTTGGCAAGCATTTTTGTTGTTGTTACAGAAGATCAATCATGACGTCAATTTGTAGGCCGGCCAAAAAGAATAATTCACCATGAATTCCCTCTGGAATATCAAATGGGTTTTTAAGTAGCAGTTTTGATTTCTGAGTAAAGTAGGGTCTTTATTGACATTACTTGCAGTCAACTTTTTTTGTTTTGTTGTATAATTGTACACACACATTAAATGTTGTTTAAGTTACAAAGGACTCCCGGTCAGTTGATTACTCGCCTGACCGTACTTGCCTTAATGTTTTTTTCTTGAAACTCTTTATGTACCCACCTTGTATGATTCATAAACTGAAAACTGCTCTTCTAGAACCTATTAGAAATGGTAAAACTTCAGATTTGCTCTCTATAAATGTCTGTGCATATGAGAATTCTTGTGTGTAGCAACACTAATTAATCGTGCTCCTGAAATCTCAGTGGCAGCCGCTTGGATATATTTAACAAGGCCTTTTCTCAGTATTAGTTATACAGAGTGATCTGCCAATGCAACTCTCTGGTTCAATTTAAGCAGAGCAGTACTGAGAAGTTGATTATCACATATACAAGGAATCAGTTTATGCTATGCAGAAATTTTGTGTCCGCTTTTATTAAAGACCTGATCACAAAAATAGTCTTTAATCAGTAGTTCAGGAATAGAGAGAAACACGCATTGTATTGTGGCATTGCCTTTATCTGTGGAGTCTCTGTTCTGGAATCAGAACTAAAGATCTAAAGAAATCTCTTGGCAGCCCAGAGTGACAGGTGGACAGCTGCCGGTTCTTAGCAGCAGCTGCTGTGGCAGGAGGAGGACTTAGTGCTGACACCATTTCCACGTCTCTTATCTCACACGCATTCTGATAGCGTTATGGGCCAGTGTCACTAATAGGGATGGGTATCATTCATATATTTAAGATATCGTTACCAATACCTTCACTATGCTACTGGTTCCTAAACAATAGCAACTTCATTCGTTTTTTTTATTTGGGCAAATTGACATGATTTGGTGGCAAAGTTCATGAAAATTCCCCTCAGATACATGTGTGTTGACTGTTTCACATTGTTAGTGGATAAATTCCCCTCAGATACATGTGTGTTGACTGTTTCACATTGTTAGTGGATAAATAAGTAATTGAGAGTGTGACGTGTTTATTTTCTGAAAGTCCACAGGGACTTTGAAGAAACAGCCTGATGTTTGTTGCATTGTTAGGCCTTGCATCCATGTGCTTTGTCCATCACACATCAGTGATCCCTGCATGTCTTTCTACTATCCATTCAGTCAGGCCACCAGCACTAAAGGAGCTGTGTCCAACATACATCAAACTAAACTGTCTATCCTGAGATTTGGCTTTAATGTCTGTCATAGTGCCAGGCAGAACCGAAAGACTTCTATTGTCTTGTATTGCCATAGTGCTAGAACTTCATAGGCTGCATAATTCTAACTCCAATCTCTCTCTCTGATTGTGTTCATACAGGCATACGGCCAGGTTCACTCCACCCATAGAAAGGTGGCTGCAGATGGGGAAAGCAGGGAGGAGTCCCTCATCCTTGAGTCTGCATCTAAAGAGGCGTACTATGAGCAAAGAGTGCAGGAAATGCAGGCTGACCTGCGACAAACAAAAAACACTCTCACCAGCACCCAGGCGGAGAATGAACGCCTGGCCACGCTTGCACTCGAGATGAGAGAGGTTTGTGCTGTAGAGGGTTTAATGAAATGTATTGAGTTTATTTAACGTATTTATGAAGTTTGTCCTCATAAAGATATACTCAACAGCAAACAAACCATATTTATGCTACTGTAGTATATATTAGTCTTTTGTTAACCAAGGCTTGTTGTGTCTTTAAGAATAATGAGATCGTGGAGCTCCAGCGTAGTCGCCTGCGTGACGACATTAGAGAGTACAAGATCAGAGAGTCTCGTCTGCTGCAAGACTACACTGAACTGGAAGAGGAGAACATCAGCCTTCAGAAACAAGTCTCCACCCTTAAACAGGGTCAGGTTAGTAGCTCTGGCCATTGATCACATCAAATGTGGATGAGGAAGAATAGACAAACCCATGAATAGTAATCGAAAGGTTGCTGGCAGGGTTGGCAGGTTTTTGTCACAAAACTTGCCCAATTGCTACTCAAAACTACACCATTTCAAGGGGGGTTCCCCAGTAAAAATCACATACTGGGGGTTAAATATCACGTTATTGGGGTCGCTTCAACCCACAGGCATGAAAAACACCCTAAAAAAAAAGCAATAGTAAAAAAGTAGTCCAATTTTGCATAAAAACTATGAACTTGGCAGGTTGCTGGATCCAGTCCTAGTCCCATGGAGGAACTTTGCATTAAAGTGTTTTCTTAAAGGGATAGTTCACCAAAAAACAAAAATTCTGTCATAAATTACTCGCCCGCAACCTGTAAGAACTTTGTTGTTCTTAAGAACACAAATTAAGATATTTTTAATCAATTCCGAGAGCTCTCTGACCGTCTCATAGACAGCAAGAATCCTGACATGATCATGGTTTAGAAACGTAGCAAGGAAATCATTTAAAATAAGTAATGTGACATTTGTTTATACAAATTTTAAGAAGCTACAGTATTCTGGTAAAGACCTTTGTCTTTGGTTTGTTTCTCAATAATCCTTTTCCAAAGGTGGAGTTCGAGGGACTAAAGCATGAGAATCGACGCTTGGAAGAGGATGTGCAGTACCTAAACAGCCAGCTAGAGGATGCTGTTCGGTTACGTGAAATAGCTGAGCGTCAGCTTACAGAAGCCCTAGAAACCGTAAAGACCGAACGGGAGCAGAAAGCAGCTCTTCGAAAAGAACTGACGCATCACATGACCCTGGGAGACTCCCTTCTTGCCAGCTCATTGGATGGGCTCAAACTGAATGCAGATGAACCAAATAACGATGAGGCCATTTTGGCATTTGAAAACGGATTAGCTAAAGTCAGCGACGTTAACGACGAAGATAACAGATTGTCCTCTCCCAAAAGAGACGGAAACTTCCGTCCCGCGCCGAGTCTGGTGGATGACTTGTTGACAGAGCTGAACATCTCTGAAATCCAGAAACTCAAACAACAGCTTTTACAGGTATTCCTGTCCTTCGTATTTCAGTGGTCTTCGCCTTTTGGTCAACCTTGTTGACAGAGTCACCTTGTTCCAAACCACTTTAAATGTAGCATTTGTCCCCTCCATTTTATCTTGCAGGTGGAGCGAGAGAAGGTGGCTCTTCTCACCACTTTACAAGACTCTCAGAAGCAGCTGGAGAATGCTCGAGGAGCACTAGCAGAACAGCAGGAAGCTATGACGAGACTTAGTGATGATTTGGGCGTAATGAGGAGAATGCAGGCAGGCAAAGAGAGGCAATCAGCCCTGGACAGTGAGCGAGAGCGGGACAGTCGGGAGGACAATGATGTGGACTATTATGAGCTGGATATCAATGGGCCAGAGATACTTCGCTGCAAGTATGAAGTAGCCATAGCAGAGGCAGGTGAGCTGAGGGAGGAGCTTAAGGCACTAAAATCAGAGCATGATGAGGTAAGTTGAAAAGTATTATTTATGTTTATTAATAGGTTCATGGTACATTCTGTGGCAACACGATTATGCTTGATTCTTCTAGATGAAAGCCGAGCATGAGGAGGTACGAGGCCGACTGGAGGGACATGTGCGTGACCTCAGTGTTCAATTGTCTCATTTGGAGAGCAGCAGCCGTGCAGACCGTGATCAAGTTGCTCGGTTGGAAAAGGAGCTGAAGGAAGTCAGTGCAGTTGCCGGCGAGACAGAAGGCAGTCTCAGCGTTGCCCAGGATGAGCTTGTTGCCTTTAGTGAAGAGCTTGCAAACCTCTACCACCATGTCTGCATGTGCAACAACGAAACCCCCAATCGCGTCATGCTCGACTTCTACAAAGAGGGTAAAGGAAACAAGACCGAAGGTAAAGCTCTTCAGTCTACACTGACGCAAACCAGTGAAAGTACAGCCGAGACAAAGAGGTCCAACTCCACTGCCACCGACAGCTCGACTTCTGGGACACCAGTCAGAGAAGATCCACGTCCTGAACCAATGGATATCTACAATCTAGTAGCAATAATTCGGGATCAGATACGCCACTTGCAAAAGGCGGTCGATCGTACCACAGAACTATCCAGGCAACGAGTTGCTTCTCTAGAGTTGGCTGCAGTGGCGGATAAAGACCAAGCTGCTTGCATGGAGGAGATTTTGAAGCTCAAGTCCCTGCTGAGCACTAAGCGAGAACAGATTGCCACGCTGAGGACTGTTCTCAAGGCCAACAAACAGGTGAGAATAAAAAAGATTAGCTTGGCATGAGTGTACGTGACGCCAGAATATTGATCTTTTTGTAGACCATCCAAGCAGAATTCTTTTTTTAAGAGCGTTTTCTGAACTGCGGTGTGGTTGTGTCCTCTTTCAGACAGCAGAGGTTGCCCTGGCAAACCTGAAGAGCAAATATGAGAACGAAAAGGCCATGGTCACTGAAACCATGATGAAGTTGAGGAACGAGCTGAAGGCTCTTAAAGAAGATGCCGCCACATTCTCCTCTCTCAGGGCAATGTTCGCCACCAGGTAGTGCGGGAACACAACTGAAAGTTGTTTCTCTTCTAGCATTCTTTTTTTCTGGCTCACCCCCAACTGAATAACCAGAAACAGTAGGGTTGCTTAACTAAATCTCTCTCCTGCACTATCCCTCTCTGCCCTTTTATTCTTTAGGTGTGATGAATACGTGACACAATTGGACGACATGCAGAGGCAGCTGGCTGCAGCAGAAGATGAGAAGAAGACTCTGAACTCCCTCCTGCGTATGGCCATCCAGCAGAAACTGGCCCTTACACAGCGATTAGAGGATCTGGAGTTTGACCACGAGCAATCCCGAAGAGGATCCGGTGCTGGGCCAGGCGGCCGTGGAAAGGCTTCGTCTGGCCGTGGCAGGGGACCCTTATCGTTTTCCAGCCCCCATGTAAGTCCTAGACTTCCCTGTAAGAACCGGCCGCAGCCACACGGCCTCATTGGAAGTCCTGCGGTTTTCTGCAGTGAGAAGTATAAAATTCTGTGTGACACTGGATCCGATTAACACACCTGTGTGTAACCGTCACTCGTCAACGTCCTCATGCTAACTAACATTCCTTGTACTGTATGTGTGCTTGGGATAAAACAATGCTAGCATCTCACTGTTTGTGCTAGCAGTACTGATGGCTTCATTAGTACAGGTCGGTCAGTCCTTCTATAAATCTCCTTGGAGAGATTGGATAAATTGGTAATACCATACTATTATCACAATCACTACAAGTAAAAGAAATTACTACAATAATTTTTTTTGTAATATGCTAACTCCAATATTTGGATACCAAATTAAGTCTCTTTTGTGACTTTTATTATCGAGGGGTACCGGTACTCTTGATATTTGTACTAGTTTTTGAAAGAAAGCAGGTTGTAGTGCATGCACATTTCTGGTATGCATTGATTAATAGCCAAATTGTTTAGTATATAACCAGAGCACACTGTACAAACAGATATATTAGATTCAGTTGCAACTAAACTCACTGAAACCTAGATATCTATAAACAAGTATTGAGGAAAATTATACTCGGAAATTGTCTAAACATGGTCAAATACAGCAATGTTTGTCTAAATTTGTCTTTTCTCTCTGAACGTCTGAGCCCAATGTTTCTACTTTAACCCAACCAGCATTGAATGTCTTTGAGTTAAACCCAGTTTCACAAAGCTAGTCTGTTAATCTCTGTGTCAGTGCAAATAAATCTGTGTAATCCAGACAGAGACTCACCTTATTAAGCCTGCTGGGAGATTTGCAATCCAGGTTGCAACCCTAAAGGACATAATTGATGCTACAGATTTTTTTGGCTAAAAATATGACACAAAATTGAGAGTTGTCATAGATAATGTAGAATTTTTTGCACACTTTGTCGTCCATGTCATTGTTGGTTTTCTTCATTTAGCCTTTCAGCCAGCATAACACATTGTCCACATTGTCCATGACTCTGAACCACTGTAGAGTGCATGATCTGTTCGGTTTTAACCGTTTATATTAGTTGGCATGTTGTCTGTTGCATGTGAGTCTTCTGCTTCCTGCAGTCCATTGCATCTGGAAAAATGAGTCTTCCGTGTTTTGCTGTGTACTAATGGGTCTAACCTGTCTCATTGTTGACGGTAACTTTCACTATGTCCAGTGTGATCAGCGTGACTTGAGATATATTATTTACAATACATTTGGATCATTTGTGACGTAATAATTCTGATGATCGTTTTGTTTCTCAATTTTTGCAGTAATTTTATTAGCTCTGGAGATTATCCGCAAACGGTTATTTCCCTCTTCCTTCGCTCTACTCCATACGTCCAGAATACACACGCCTGCTCCAATTATGGAAACGAGAAATTTGTTCCTGGATGTGGCTGCAAGAAAACACACAGGCTCACATGTAAAGCCAACCGATCTGTGTAATCATGATTCTGACTGTTCCTGTGGTATTTCTTCCTGCTTTATTTTTGTTTAATGTGCACTTTGAGTGCATTAGTTATGTAAGAGATGCACATTTCAGTATACTTGGCACATTTGTTTTGTTCTTGCGAATTTTACGTATTTAACTGAAAAACAAAAATAATATAAGAACTGTGGTTTGTTTATAGTATTTTATGCTTAACTGTCAGGTTCTAAGCATATTCCAGGGAGGACGAGTATGTTAATAAGGCCTATATTTGTTTCTTGTTCTGATCAATAGTCAAACTATGTAAACTTTAGCTTGCTATCCTGTAGTGTAACTCCATGTAAGGAACAATTGTGTTTGACTTGCTCCTGAAAAGTTTGGAGTCAGTTTTTAAGCATATGTTAAATTCAAGACATAAGAAATATTGATTCCAAATTGGAATACTTTCTACTTTTTTTTTTTTTTTTTTTTTGCCAAAAACTGCATTAAGGTCAGCATTTTTGTATTTTACATCGCAATACATGCTTGTTTTAGACATTGATTATCTGTTTTGTATAACCCTCTCATAAAACCTCCTGTGCCTTTTATGCAACTCTTTGTTTTTGGTTTCATGAACAATTCTTCAGTATTTCTGTCACTGTCTCTATAGATCTAGCCCACTTGGCCCACATCTAATTTGGACAATAAAAGAAAACTCCTCCTGATTGCTTTTTTAGGAGATTTTAAGAATTAGGCGTGATAAAATCATACATTCCTTTGAGGAAGTAATGATTTCTGATGGCGGTCATCATGGCTGTCTGTTGACATTGTTAGTCATTATTTTCCTTTGCGTAACCTTGCTAATATTTTTATTTGTTTGTATTTCAGCAAGCAGAAAACTTTGCCTCAGAACATTAGTGCCATTTCAAATGTAAGACATGTTGAAGTTTTAAAAGACCCTTTCCTCTTTTTTTTTTTTTTTGACTACAAATTAAGTGCAATTTTGTGCTGTTTCTGGAGTTCATTCAATAGTTTTCTATTTGCTGAAACCGCTTCATCAGCCATGTCATAGCTTTATATGACATTTGGTGTTTATTTTTACACATTTGGATGGAATGACCTCACATGTTTTATTATTATTTATTCATAACCTTGGCTATCAGTTCAGTATTAATGATTAGGTTTGTATGCATTATTACTGGCACATGCATTTCTACTTGAAACTTTACAGGTACAATGTAATCTATACTGCCTCGTTTGTGTTGTTTTTTTTGTTGTTGTTGTTTTTTTTTACAGTGCTGATGTCAGTGTTCTGCTTTTTTTTTTTCTAAAGATTTGTGCTCTGTAGTTTATCATGAGGAACACATTATAGGCCCATGTCTGTCTTAACATTTCTTATTTACTAAAAAATTTATAAATAAACTAATAAAAAATATTACTGTTTGCTTCAGGTTGTATATTGGTAATTGAAAAGGTTTGGTCCTCAAATTTGCGGATTTCTAAGAGTCCGACAGTGTTGGAATGTTTAACTGTTTGCATGGATTTTAGTTGCAATATTCATAACGTTACAGATTTTATAAGCAGCTCTGAGTGAAAGCAGGTGGAGTGCTTTTACATATACTTATATTATTCTATTAATTCTTTCTTAATCATAAAAAATTCTATAATATAAATGACTGTTTTCTAAACTATTGCATAAAAGCAATATCACATGATTGTTCAAATCAGGGTTGAGGTACTAAGAAAATATTTCCCACCTAAAATGATGCAAAACACAGTTGTTTTTCTCAACAACATTTATTCATTCATTTGTTTTCTAAAGTATATTATGGGCAGCCAAAAAATTACCTGGTGTCTCTAAAATGACAGTTGGTGTGACATTTTAGGAATTCATTAATTTATTCACAGTGTAAAAACATAGGTGTATCGGTTGTTACAAAATAAATAAATCTGCATTTAAACCGTCTGTTAGGCTGTGCTCGAACTATAGTGTGTGTGTATATATATATATATATTTCTACAATATAGATAATATTATTATAATCGTTGTAGATGAGTGTTACGCTCATTACTTACTGTATCTAATACACTCATATTCAGTAAGTTTGTAATCTCTGATACTGAATTTAATCTAGACTTTACATTAAATATAAAATGTAGTTGCGTGAACTTCCGTATTTGACTTTTTCCTCATTTCGATCGGAACTTCCGGTAATTCTCACCAAGGTCTCCGCCCCTCCACATACAATGTAATGGGCGTTTCCAAACAAAAGACAGCAGAGGGCACTTCAAAATGGGAGGTCAGTCAAACTTATATTTGTTATTGTTGATGTTAAATATAAATATATACTTTTTACTTCATAAAGCGGCTTTTATAGGATCCTTATACGCATTGCTCACAAACTTGGGCTGCTTCGACAAGTTTTGCTTCGACAGTTGTCGTTGTGCTCCATTACAGTGCATTGAAGTCTACCCTGCTTTATATGTTACATTTCAGAGACTCTGTAGTCATTTAAAGTATTAATTCCGAACCTATAAGGCGTTTTGTTGGCTAAAAGGCATTCAAATAATCCTCAAAAGTATGTTTTGAAAGTCTAACGTTCCTAGTGTCTCTGCCCAATGTAAAAGTGGCTCCATCTCCTGGCTGAAATGTTTATAAAGATTTGTTATTAGACGGGATTATTTAAAGGAATAGTTAACCCAGAAAATTTGAATTGTATCATTTACTCACTCCCATGTTGTTCTAAACCTGTATGGCTTTATTTCTGTGTAAATGACAGAGAGCTTTCATGAACAGCTGCGAATAGACAGCCGGTTCCTGAAAACGGATCAGCGTCTAGATACAGAACTGGTGGATAAACTCATCCTGCAGCTCAACAGAATCTACCCACAGATCCTGACTGACAAGGAGGCCTCCAAGGTAAGAGCTCCACCCTTATAACTGCAGTGCTGCAGCCGTGACGTCAAAAACGCCCGACTAATTCACCACAGGTTACATTAAGATGTTCCTATGGGGGTTTTATAATTGGGTTTCTGAGTAAAACAATCTCTGTGGTAAACACAAATTTACTATACTTGGACTTTTTGCTATATTACACACACTTGTGCTGAAAATGCAAATTCTGAGGCAGTTGTTTTATATTTTAAAAAAATGTTGTTATAAATAACCACCGTTTGGGTGTGCAGCCTATTGTCAAGCAATATTTGCCTCAGACCTTATTTCAATCTTGCTCTGGAAAACCCCCAAAGGAAAATCTCGAGGGAACCCACAGCGGATTAGTCTTCCAGGTTTTCATATCATGCTTGATATGGAAACCTTCATACACTTAATACAGATAAACAGTCCAGTTGTCAAAATGTGTATGTTATGTCTCTTTCCAATAATGATTTTCCCAAACATTAGTTCAGGGATTTGGATGTGCCCACCTGTATCCGGCTCGCGGAGCTGCTGAATCATCTACAGGAGAAAGGAGAGGAGGCGTGTCGAGAGTTTTATAGAGCACTGCACCTCCACGTGGAGGACGTTTATTTCAGCTTACCCACACGCCTCCGACTCAGAGGTTGGCAGAGTCATCATTTTCCACCCATAACCTCTCAAAAACATTATTTTGAGGAGTTTTGCCATGCAGTAAATCACTTCTGATTCATAGTGGTGGTAGAAATGTATTTTAAGGAATAGTGCACCTCAGAGTTGAAATTTGCTGGGTCATCTAAGATGTAGATGAATTTGATTCGCCGTGATTAATTACCTGTGCGTGCTCCTTCCGAAATTTGTTTGCAAACATCATATAATATAGCAATATCTGTAGTATTGCTCACCAGTGAAAAAAAAATAACCTCATCTGAGTCAGGATAGAAGTATGCACAGATTAAGCATAATTTGGAAGAAAAAAGGTTTAATAATGTTAATGCGTTTTAAACATTTGAGTGTTATTTTGAACATTATAAATGGCTTAATGATTTTCACTTCACAAGATCTTAATGGATTCGTTGCAAGAGATGAAATGTTAAATGATTACAAATGTGTTCTTATGAAGAAACAGACTCATCTACATCTTGGATGGCCTGAGGACCAATACGTTTTCAGCTCGGTGAACTGTTTCTTTCAGCCTCTTAACAAGCTTGACTTGATAGTGTTTTTGGTTTGACCATTAAGTTGTATTTGTTTTTGTAGAGTCTGGTGATCCAGTCAGCCCAATCGCGAGTCCCAAGGACAGATATGTGTTGAATGACCGTAGTAAGTCAACCTATTCAGTGATTATGTAGTGGTAAATGTACACCATTTACATGAATGGTCTTCCATCTTTTTTTTTTTTTTTTGTGTCCCTGTGCAGGTCCGCTTTTCTTCCTTAGTTGTTTCAGTGTGGCTGTAGGGGCAGCTCTGCTGTATTACTATGGTGGTAAGCACACAAACTTGTTTTAATACCCACATCAAAAAGAAGCATTTGTTAGACTGAAAGCACAAAATGTTTGTATTTGCAGAGTCCAAGCAGGTGTCGGGCTCCAGCAGCGCTCTGGGTCTGGCTGCGATGGGTCTTAGTAGAAAAGTGCGGGAAGTTCTCATCTGGTACACAGAAGATGGAAAATGATGCCTTCAAAAATATAGATATGGCAATTGATTCTGAAAAACTCCTAAATATTGAAATAATGTTTTAATTCAGGTTTTTAAAAAATCTGTACATATTATGTATATAAAGAAATTCAGAATTAGAAAGGCAGAATTCCAAAGATTTAACTTTTAGCTGGCTGAAGGCCATTGCACTAAAGAGTCTAAAGCATTTTTTTAAATTCGTATTAATCATCCTTTTCATCCAAATACATGCTAAACAAAACACTGCAAATTTAATCTGATCTGAAATTTCAGACTCTGTGTGCAATGACCTTTAATCTAGAATCTCTTGTTACAATTTTACATGTGACGATATAATGATTTATATAACAATTTTGATTAAACATTGCAGTCATTGAAATAATAGCCGTTTATATGCAATACCAAGGGCAGGAACTCATTACTTTTAAGAAAAGTTGGACAGCAAACTTACTGCTTGCACTAAAGTATTTAGTTAAAACCCTGAGCTGCTCTGTTCATGTTGTAACCCTCATTTTGTGCATTTGTTTTATTGTACTTTAAAAATAGACGTCAAATATATATATATATTATTTATAGTCAGTATCTTTCAGTTCTTGCAGATTTGGGATTTACCTAGAGATTATAGCAGTAAAATGTTAACACAGATGTTTATAATTCACTTCGCCTTTTAGTACATGCAAACCTGGGTAAACTTGACTAACCAAATAGATCAACGTGTCAGAATATTGTGACACATGAGACAAAAACTACAGGTAATCTTAAAGTCCAGTACCTTGGAGTATTAGGAGTTTGTTACTTTGTAATACCTTTTTTTTTGTGATTTCAATAAATGTTTATATTGTTTGTTTACTTTTATACTAGCAGCATGTTTATACTGCTTTGTATACTAATAATCAATATTGTCAATTTACTCTTGTGGCCTTGTTTCTGCAGTGCAATATGTGTTTCGTAAGACTTAAAACGTTTCGGGTGAATTTGCTAATGGAGCGGATTCACTGTAGTTAACTGAGAAAATGTCTATTTTTTTGTCAGGGTTTAAAAAAAGGCTGAATAGAACTGTTACTAATATACTTGGATATGAATTTGTTTTCCACATCTTGATATACCAAAACAAGAACTTGACAAGTCGCAAAAAAACGATTGCAGAGAAATTGTTTTACTGATTTCAGAATAGTTTTGTCCTTAAAAGCAGCAGCTTTAGGACTGAAGACCAGTGTACAATAATGAAAATAAAGACAAGTGTAAGTTGGCATATTATTTATCTGTGCACTGCGATTTTTTAAAAAAATGATTAGATTTTATTTTATGACTCCATACTGTACTCTTAAAAATGTGAAAAACAACTCTTTGGCCATTTATACAAACAATGTCGATATAAAATATATAAAAAAAAAACAAAACGAAGAAACATAAACATATATGGTCACAACAAACATCAAAACACTAAACAACGTTACAATTTAAAATAAAAATATTTTAAAGAAAATATGCTTCTCCTAGTCAGTAGATGGCGCTCAAAAACGCCCAATAAAAGTAAAATGTGCTGTCTATGATCCCTCATCTTAACTTTCAGACTAATTTAAACACTCTTCACTGCAATTGCTTTGTTCTCAGGCTTTATATTTGTCTTTGTAAGCAATTTATCCTTAATGCAGCAAACCCTTAAAAGATGTACAAACAAACACAAACTTGTTTTTTTGCAAGAAAGCTGCGTTGTGTTGAACCACACGTAAAACCAGTCCATTATCCTCATATAGACGGCTGATACAGCGATCAGGTAGGCAGTGTGAAGGTCCCATGTGAGGTGAGGTGCTTCTCTTCATTTCTGGCTTGAAAGATATTGTGTCTGCTCTCTGTTTTGATTGTTTTCAATATGAGGAATGATCAATTTCACAACTGATGCATTTTTAGCACGTGAATTAGCTAGATAATTAAACAATTACTTATGTATTTATATATATTGTTTCGAATTATTATTTAAGCTGTTATTGGCTTATTTTGGGACTGTAAAGATTCTGCAAAACAAGGCATTTACATCGAGGCACATCTGATCGTTGATGACGTATCTCTTCATGTTTGATAATACACGTCCAAATTTGTATAATTGTATGAAATCCTAAACTCATGTTGTTAGTTATGATTTCGTGTCATTTGGTCTTTGGACGCCAAATGCTGTGATGAAAACATTTACTACTACGATGATAAAGACGAGAGCTGTGACGATGTTCTCCAGAAGATTGAGTATGTAGTGTTTACTTGTGTCGTTCAGATTCCACTTCACTGTGAAAGAAAAACAAGAGCAGGAACAGCAGCTCATTAATTCAGAACATTTAGGAAAATTACAAAATTATTCTAATAAGGTGTCCCTAGTTTAAGTGGCAAAACCTCTTAACACCACGTACTTACTCACAGCTCATGTTCAATCATGCAAGTTTACTCTATAAATCCTAAACTAAAACCAAAAATAAAACTAATTTACCATTCATTAGACTAGAGTATGGGGTTGTTTGCATTCTGCTGTAAAGTACATAGTTGTGTTTGAGGAAATACCTCAGTTAATGATTGCTAGAAATGGGACACTGGGGGCTTTTTGAAGTTGAGCAGAGGGATATGAATATTTCTCAAATTGGGACTGAACCTCTTGATATGATTCAAGTGATAATTCATCTGCTCTCACTCTCACTATGTGGACAAAAATAAAAATGAAAGCTATTGACTTGTTACCACCTGATAAACTATAAACTATATTTACTGCATTCAAATAGATAAATATCTCAGCAAGTGTTTTGGTATACATACAGCATTTATGATTTCTCCTAGACATCTATTGCTGGGTTGAATTGCCAAATGTTTAAAGAATTACCCAAACACTACATTCCTGCCATTTTTTACTCACTCTCGTGTCTTTCAGAACCAAGTGAACCCAGTTTTTTAATTGAACACAAATAGAATTTGAGCAAACATATCAAATATTATTACTAGGACTGCTTTTCATTATGTTTTTATGTCGCTTTCTTTGCATTGTATAACAGCATGAACATTCTTCAGAACATAATACAGTCCCAGATAGGTTTGGAAACACCTACAGAAGCGTCACTTTCTGTTGAACTAGACGTTTAATATTTGAATACTGCTTTACATACTAGGTTTGATTGAAATATTTCATATTTTCTTAAGGGTATTTATATTTTATGCAATATGAAGCAATGTTTTGTCTTACAGAAGCAAATCTAATCATGTATAAATTCTAGTGCTGGGCAATGATTAATCGCGATTAATCGCATCCAAAATAAAAGTTTTTCTTTACATAATATATGCGTTTA